>JAZGUH010000037.1:0-481346 GCA_037893225.1 Hippasteria phrygiana | reverse complement strand
ACCAGACCAGTTCAGTGCTCTTCCTAGATGGCTTGGACCAGACCAGTTCAGTGCTCTTCCAAAATGACTGGGACCACACTGGCTAAGTGCTCTTTCTAGATGGCTTGGACCAGACCAGTTCAGTGCTCTTCCAAAATGACTGGGACCACACTGGCTAAGTGCTCTTTCTAGATGGTTAGGAGCAGATTGGTTCGGTGCTCCTCCTACATGGCTTGGACCAAACGAGTTCAGTACTCTGATACGAGTTCAGTACTTTGATGGCTTGGACCAGGTTCAGTGCTCTTCCTCAGTGGCTTGGACCAGAGTGGTTCAGTACTCTTCCTCGGTGGCTTGGACCAGACCAGTTCAGTCCTCTGCCTAGAATTGGACCAGACTAGGTTAGTGCTCTTCCTAAACAACTGAGACCAGACTGGTTTACTGCTCTTTTTTACATGGATTGGACCAGACCACTTTAGTGCTTGGATCAGACTGGTTTATTGCTCTTCCTAAATAACTGGGACCAGACCAGTTCACTGCTCTTCCTAGATGGCTTGATTTTTCCTTCAAACCTGGCACGTTGGTAGGCTAGCTCGTGTTATATATGAAAATTGAGGTGACGTCATGATGACGTCATTATACGATTTTGTAGTAATTTTTAAGTTTTTGAACTTCAAAGTTTCTTCAAGCTTTATCTCACCAACAGAACATGCTAAATTCAAAATTATTTTTGTAATAGCTTTGTTAGCTCCTATATTCTTTCACATAAATGTGAACAATGTGTGACGTCATCATGACGTCATCAAAAATATGCTTTTTTGAAACACATATAAGGGTAGGTCCGATCGTCATAAAAATTGGTGCGCAGGTAGATAGTGCTATGTAAAATCCGAGGTGACGTCATGATGACGTCATCGGCTGATTTTCTATGAATTCTTTTGTTCTATTCTAAATCTCATAGACTTTGTACACGAATTTTGTAAGAGCCACTTTGATCACTAAATAACATCAGATCTTAATCAGGCTTAACACAAACAGAGACCCTAAGCTGAAAATGTATGCCGAAACGTGACGTCATGATGACGTCATCACGTGTCGTGTGACGTCATCTTAAAGGTGCATTTTTCAATGGCCCATATCTAGAGAACCGTAGGTCCGATTGCATTCAAACCTGCTATGGCATTGTATGGTGGTAGACAAGTACGTGTTATAGATGAAAATTGAGGTGACGTCATGATGACGGCATCATACGATTTTAGAGTAATTTTAAAGTTTTTGAACTTCAAAGTTTCTTCAAGCCATATCTCACCAACAGAACATGCTAAATTCAAAATTCTTTTTGTAATAGCTTTGTTAGCTCGTATATTCTTTCACATAAATGTGAAACATGTGTGACGTCATCATGACGTCATCAAAAATATGCTTTTTTGAAACACATATAAGGATAGGTCCGATCGTCATAAACATTAGTGGGGAGGTAGATAGTGCTACTACTAGCATGTTAAATACGAGGTGACGTCATGATGACGTCATCGGCTGATTTTCTATGATTTTTTTAGTTCTATCCCAAATCCCATACACTTTGTACACGAATTTTGTACGAGGCACTTTGATCACTAAACAACCTCAGATCTTAATCAGACTTAACACAAAGATAGACCCTAAGCTGAAATTGTATTCCGAAGAGTGACGGGTGATGATGTCATCACGTGTCACGTGATGTCATCTTAAATGTGCATTTTTCAATGGCCCGTATCTAGAGAACCGTAGGTCCGATTGCGCTCAAACCTGGTATGTAAGTAGGCAAGCATTTGTTGAAAAATTTAGGTGACGTCATGATGACATCATCATACGAATTTATAGGAATTTTAAAGTTTTTGAACCTTAAAGTTTCTTTAAGCCATAGAACATGCTGAATTAAGAAAAATAATAGCTTTGTTAGCTCCTATATTCTTTCATATCAATGTGAAAAATATGTGATGTCATCATGACGTCATCAAAATTGTAGTTTTTTAAAAACACATGTAAGACAACGTGTGAACGCAATGAAAGTAGGTGGACAAAATGGCTACTAAATTCGAGATATGAAGTGAAGTCATGATGACCTCATAAGTTGATTTTTTACGCATTTTCAAAGTTTGCTAATTTTCTTTTCCATTCTAATTTCGACATAATCTTAAATTATATATCAACGAATATCTTTGCGCATATAAAGATGGTCAAATAGTAATGTATCCCAATTGACGACGTCATGATGATATCATCACAAATCTCATGACGTCACCTTAAGGGTGCAATTGTCAGTCTTAATATCTACCAAATTCAATGCACAATCGTGCCGAAATTTTGTTTGTAGACAAATAGAGATGTGTAATATATATATATAAAGAATGGGTTTAAGTCATAACGAAGTGTCACATGACGTCAGCTTAAAGGTGCTACTTTCAAAGTGCAATATCTACCGAACTCCGGGTAAACTTTTGTTTCTATACAGATGGGGATGTGTTATGTGAAAAAAATGGAGTGTAATCATGATGCGGTCAACGCGTCTCACTTGACGTCACTCCAAAGTCAAAGTCCGAAATGTATACATGTATTTTGTAAATGCCATATCTCAAGACCGAAAGCGGCAACATATTTTGTAGGTTGCAAATGTGTTTATATGTAAAAAAAAAATGTAGTGATGTCACTATGACGTCACAAACAATACAAAAACTATTACAATTTCACTTTATGGTAAAATGCGAAGTGACGTCTTTATAGCTGATTTTTATTATGAATTAAATTTCAGCCCAAAATACCTTCTTTTGGGGGTCACAATGTTTTGACAGTTTCAATAATGGTTTACATTTTCATAATAATTGTTTTGTTTTTAATAGTGTATTTTTTGTGACGCGTTTTTGTCGACTACATATTGTACTATTGATAAAATAATTATTAGCTCTATTTTATAATTATACGTCAACAGAGGGCGCAATTCAACATTAACGGGAGCCCTGTTTCAAATCAGACGGAGTCGCATGCGAACTAAACGGAGCATTAATTTGCTTCCACTTCAGTTAGTCGCGTTGGCAATCTTGCGTATGAATTAAAGTAGAGTAAAAGTTAAATAATACTTAGTTATTTTGTTAGAATACTTTACATTATTTGTTCAGTTTGAATAAAAAGGAACAAAGATAAGAAATTGTTTGCTGGTCACAAGGTATATACTTAAAAAGTGACGCCCTTATCAAAACTTTACATAACATAAAATGCAGGGTGTGATGATTCATCAAACGAAAAATTCAAGAATCGTGTAGAAAACTGTTCGACACAGGTTGTTTCTAGCCTATGCTGAATGATGATTATACATATATAATCAGGGGCACTGTTCATCGAGGTTTTATGAAGCAGGATCGCGCGAAAGAATCGCGTGTTCTCGAGTTTTGTTTTGTATCCACTACTAACAACGTTTCATTGTATAGCGCCCCCACTCGCCCTGAAAAATTATCTACAACGGTCGCCGGGTTCTTCAAAAGAAATCGTGGCAAAAGTATTTCAGAGGTCACATTTTGCGCTTCTTTGATAAACGTACCCAAAGTTTTGAACACGGAGAATGTCAAGAAAATGCAAGATTGCAAAATGGTGAAATCAAAATATAATAATTTTTATTTTAATTGGTCAAAACAAAGAAAATAAGAAACACAGGCAGTGATATACCCACCCCCACACCCATTTCAGATTGCCCTGGCAGGGACCGCGTTGTCATGAATTTTTTGTTTTAGGCAAACTAGAACCGAGTTTTTGATTATCCCCCCCCCCCCCCCCCCCCCACGTTTTTTGATACCGACATCTATCGTACAAAAAATGTATGTCCCCACAACTAGGAAGAAGAATGCGTGCACTTGTGCCAAAAAAGTTTAGGCGATTGCTTTTTTTTTCCTCTGTGCGCCTCCCTAGCAAATTGGACAAATGTAAGCAACCATGATAATGCCCCTCCCCCTTGCAAATTATGTGTGATTGTCAATGGCAGTTGAAAATGACAACTTAAGGCTGTAACCTCTCTCAAAATTACAAACAAAACATACACACAAGTATAGGCTGGAATAACATTTAAGAAGTGCTAAAGGAAGTGCTAAAGGTACACATTGTACATTATTTTGTAATGTCAGAAAATTTAAAACATACGGAAACTTACTATTTTCAAGATTTCTTTGAATATCATGACCTTCTCAATAAAATGTATTGCAACACTGAGCTGAACAGCATTTGCATGGTGACTAAGGGGAGTTCAGAAAGATTTCAAGCAAATGATGTAAAATTTACAAAACAAAAACTTTAATTCAGTTCTTCATGCAGCTTCTTGCATTTCATCAGTTCTTATTGTAGAAAATCACTTGATACATACGTACATTTGGTTTTAAATGTCACCTTTTGTGTGAATTTGTTGAGAGGTAACAACATTTCAAGAGTTATTTGAAAATATACAAATGTTATTCAATGTAAAACAGCTCAAACACTGAATGTAGAAGATATTTTTGTTGATGAAAACCAATTAAAGTCATTAAAAAAATCAGTACAGCCTATCCTTTACATGCTGAGAGCATTCCAGTCATTGCCATGACTTAGGTATATCCGAAATAGGACCTTGACTAAAAGTAATCTCATTGTTAAATAAACAAATCTCCAAGTTGTAATTTGATAATACAAAATAGCTTTTTCATTAAGGTATTCAGTGACTTAATCAACTCATTTTGAACTTCAAAAATCAAACTTTTCACTGCAACTCGATTTTAGTTAGGCAAATGCAACTCCACATAAAAAAGTGTTGAGCTTTATATTACCAACAACTTCTCCCCCAAAAGAATTATACCAAAGCATTCTTTTTAAGTTGACATGCACGATCTCAAATGATTATGTGAAGACTCAGTCGGCATAAAAGTGCTATATATTGTATCTTCAGATACTTCGTACACACTGTGTAAACAAAGAAAGGAATGTTCCTAGATTTAAAATAATTCCTGAAATAGAATTATATAAAGTGCCCTTCAATGGTTCCCCTAGGAAAAGTTTAAAGAGACATATATATATAATTCTTTGTCTTTGAAATGTAATCATAATGCCTGCAATTAAATCAAAATAGAGATAGAAGATAAAGTAGATCCCTTTTGCCTTGAATTTGAAATGAAGACTCACTACAGTCATAATTGTCCAGTGTTATCAAATTAAAGTTCTGCTTTGAGAAGGTAAAGTACACCCCCTTTACCTTGAAGTTGAAGTTGAAATGATGACTTGCTACACTCATCATACCAGGTGCTATCACATCAATGTTCTGCTCTGGGAAAATAAAGTAGATCCCCTTCGCCTTGAGGTTGAAATGAAGACTCACTATAATCATAATTGTCCAGTGTTATCAAATCAAAGTTCTGATTTAAGAAGATAAAGTAGATTCCCTTCACCTTGAAGTTGAAATGAAGACTCAAAATCAAAGTTCTGCACTCAGAAGCTAAAGTAGATCGCCTTTGCCTCGATGCCGAGATGAGGACTTGCTAGAGAAGATGCAGAATAAAGGAATCACAGAATTAGAATGTGTATGTGTGTAAATAAAATTATATCACAATGTTTATATTACACTATGATGAGTGCTATACTTGTAGCATAGCTAAGTTATGCATTATACTTTGCTTGATATTATTAAATGAAACAGTGAATGTTGAGATCCTGTTGATATTTCATATTTGAAAGATATTTAAGTCGTGAATGACAGCATCATAAATGTAGGATGTTTTCTTGCACACACTATTTGTCACGGACTGAGAAAATGTATTCAGCGATGACAACATTCTGTTAAAATGATACCAACACTTTTTGAGAAAATTCATTATGATGACAATATTATATCACGACGACGACATCCTACATTGAAAATGTTATTATCAATGGGATAATGACATCACAGTTTACAATGTCATCATCTCCCAAGTAAATTATCTGAAAATGTCGTCATCCCAAGTAAAATTATGTCAGGATGTCAACATCTAAGATGTGATCCTAAGACAAAGTAATTCAGGATCTCAACAAGTAAGAGTGCAATTACAGATCTGTATTGTATTGAACAGTTAGTGACACTATTAGGCATGTGGGCAATTCTCCGGTAACAAAATTATGTAAAAAACAAAGAGTTAGCATCATATCAAAAGATGTTTTATGCTAGGTGGTTATCCATAGTATGATAAAGCTAAACTGAACACTTTCGTTATGTAAACAAAAATGCCTTTTCAAATATTTTATTAAATAACACAATAAAATTACTAATTAAATTGATTTGAAAATCAGGGATTATGTGCAACAAAAAACATTTTCAAAAAAAATTATTTTCTTTTGTAGAAACTGACATTTTATCAGACTCATGCCGGTAATGGAATTACACGAGGACGGTAACACAATTACATCGCTGGATTTGTGGTAAAAAGAAGTCATAGAAATTGTATGTACTAGTCGTATGTACTGTAAATACATTTTTCTAATAATGTATATATATATCTAACAACATAAAACTGTTAAAAAATAATCTACGAGTCACTTGTGAGGCCGAGACTGACATGAACTTTTATACAATTACAGGAAGCAAAACTACCATTTTACTGCAAAAAATTGGTTTTGTTGAAAAAGACATAGTTGATCAAATTAAGTAGCAATCGTTGGAAAACGATATAAATTTCCACTTTTCTTGACAACGACAGCACACCTGGTGCCATCATTTCACAGCATGATTGAGACTACTTAGTCTATTTCGTAAAGTCCAATAATAATTTACCTGAAGAGCTTGGGAAACTTACTACATTTCTCCTGAAACTTCCGACCTTCAAATTATAACTGCAAATCGCTTTAACCTCTGCCGACCACAAAATAACAAAAGGCAAACACACGGAACCATTGTTGTTTGCAAACAATACACATGCATGTCCTATGTGAGGATGTGGAAATTCGGGGCAATTTTATCCCTCGAAAGAACCCACCATTCGTTAAAGGGGCCGCAAACGTCTTGAACTAATTTATCATGAGTCACGGACCGCAACATAAAGATTCACGAGTCATTCTCTCTGAATGCATTAAGAATTATTGGACACGTTGTCATTCCATAATTGCCATTAAATGTAATTTTCCCCCTCTCGTAAAATGCTGCGCTCCGCTGTGTCTAGACAAAATAAATGAATGGATTTTTTCACATTCTAATAATATATTCCAGAAACTTGACTGCGGTGCAGACGATCAGAATAAACTGCTCATGTGCGTACTTGACTCCGCGTGCAGTACGAAGCAGAATTGAAGTAAAAAAGATTGGAACATATTTTTTGAAAAACAGAATGTATTTTTGAAAATCGAACGCGTTTTTAAATCTAATGCATTTTTAAAAAGAACGTGTTTTGAAACCCAAACGTGTTTTTTTTTTCACCACCCGAATGCATTTTCCAAAACCCAATTATGAAATTTTACAGACCGAATATCCTTATGATTCGAATGCTTTTCCAAAACCTAATGAAATTTCACAAACATAACATGTTTTTACGATTCGAATGCATTTCCCAAAACCGAATGAAATTACAAACCTAACACGTCCTCACGAATCGAATGTAATTTTCCCGACATAAAACAGCCTCAGGTTTTGAATTAGGCACATTTTTTAGTGGTTTCCAAATGCGCATGCGTACCGCCTACCAACACAAACACATACACTCATGTATGTGCATACATGCACATTGAGGACATACTTGGTATTCTATCAAATAGAAGCCATTTTTATCATGCGAGTGTTGTCTATCAAATTGATGACACCATACCAAAAATGGCATGTGTGTGAAAATTAGAGGCCCTTTAGGCGTATGACATCATGTCTTCTCATTTGATTCTCGATATTATCTTACTGTACGAAAGGTACTTCATGTCCCATTTTAATAACGTATTTCAACAGACTATCGCGCTCAACTGATGATCATTGTTCTTCTAATCCAAATAGGCACGAGACTTAATTGCCTCCCAGCCGGTTGACAAGATGGCCTCAATATGATACATGTCTGATGGCTTTCGTAATATCTTCTGAAATCAGTGAGCATCCCTAGCTATGTGGTTCCCTTTGCATTTCTTAAGTGGTTGCCTGTAAGAGCAACCGTGAGCACTAATTATGTTACGACTGAAACTTTTTTAGAATACTGTGGCGCACCGACCAGGTGACCTCTACCAAAGTCGCCCCGATCGATCTCCAGTCTAATCCACGGTAAGCCCAGACGAGCGGTTATCCGGGTGACCTAGGGAATGAGTCCGTTCGGTAAGCCGTCTGCCACCAACACGTACAATTCAGGCTGCCTTAAGGACAATACTGACTGACCAACTGACTGACAAGACAGACAAACGAGTGAAGAACTGACACTGACACCTTGAGTGGAACAACAAAGATGTATCCCGATCCTTTAATTCCCTTGATTATCCTTAATTCAGTATTATGTCAATTAATGAATCACCAGACAGCACCTGCGTTAAGGGTGGGGCGCACGCAATGCACACGCTTGCTCGCCTGTGCCAGCGACTCAGGCAACTCAAGGTTGCCAACTGCAGGAATCCCGGGATCCCAGTGGGTGAATGCCACGCGTGTAGCTCGCACACGACCAACGTTCCCTGACGTTCCGGGTCTCCAGTGTACTCAACGGCTACCGATCCCTCCCTCTGCAGTATCAGGTAGTCCCGCCCCTTAAGTTACTCCCTTAAGGTTCCAGGCAGACCACCCAAGTCCTAAGGCGAACTCCTGAAGGTTCGTACCTGCACGTGTCTCCGCTGCTCGCCACAACCACGTCCACTCCCTACGAGGCGCTGTAATCAACTGTCTAAAATGCGCGCATAGCCCGGCCACAAGAGGGCGCTGCTACAATTCGCAGCAAGCTGCTCGCTGCATACGCGCTATGCTTACTCGCGTATACAAGCACACCATTGCGCTACACAGCCCCACACTCAAGTTCAGGCCGTCCTCGGTCTTAAAAACTGAAAGACTAACTTAAGCAAGGGATGTGCTTGTCCTTATCTCAACACTGAAAAACGTCACTTAAGGTAATAACTTAAGGTGAACTTAAGATAACATTTGTAGGAATACTTAAGTACACACTTTCTTCCCATAAATTTGGCTTCGTATATTTTTAACAATTTATACAAATTATACAAATGTTTCACATAAGGCTCCATCAAAGCAGTTTCCTTATAGAGCTCTCAGTAGAAAAATACATATTTGACTGACTGAAATCCTCAACACGGTTTATCTTAAAACTCGATACATAATGATCTCTTCAAACAACAAAATTAAATTACAACTTCACATAAATTATCCTTACTGCAACTTAACTTAAGATACAGTTTTTAAGATTCATAAAATCTCGATAATCTTTGGTGTAAAACTAAGTGTTCATGAAAACTGAAGAAGTTGAAACTGGAGCAATGCAGTAACAGTTACTGAAGAACAAAACCAGCAGTAAACTTGACCTCGTAGGTCCTCTCGGTGACTTCCTCGGAAACCTTCAAGCCGTTCTGGAACTTGGAACGGGTATGAACCTCCTTCACTCGACGAACCTTTCCAGTCATCATGATCTCCAGGTCGGGGGTGCTCACAGGTACTGCACTGTCATCTTCACTGATTCTGTACACCTTGGCTGGGACAGGCTTGGGGATTGAGGTGTCTTGCTCTACAATTGTTGCAGGAAACGTGGTGCTGCGCTTCTCATCATCCCGGCTTTTCAGGGTACTTCCTTCAAGGGCCCGTCCAAGGTTGATCTGCTGGGATGGTGTCTCGGTTCCAGCACTGCCTGAACCTCTAGGAAGCACGATGCGAACATCCCCCCCCCCCCCTCAGGCTCATCTCCGCTTGAAGATGAAGGTGTCACAACACTTGGTACACTTAAGGACCCTCACTGTGTCCCAGTCCTTGGGTCGACTCCAGTCTGTCTCCTTCCTCTCCATCCTCCACGAGTGTTTCAACTGCAATGAACAGGGAACAATAATGCAATTTGTCATTGAATTTCCACTAATTCCTGAATTAATTAATGTCCAGATCATCTAATTTAACGATATCGCTGTGGCCGTTGCCGCTGACGCACAGGATTCCTTCTCGCCTGCGCAGGGCCTGGTATTAAGGGGACAGGTGCTGTCTCAGTGGTGTTAGGGGATAAGGGTTGCACAGGCTCTGACTCTACTTCCTGAGTTGAGTTTCCTTCAACTGGTTCCTGAACCTCTTGCACTTCATCTTTCTCAGATAATTCTGCTGTCTCAGGTATGTTGCTCCTTTCAGGCGACATTAGTTCTGGTGAATCCTGGCTCTCATGCTGATACCCGTCTTCCCTCGACTCTCTCGTCTCCTGCAGATCACTTCCTGGAGGTTGCGCCTGTGTCTCCTGCCTACCATCTCTCCCTTGGGCCCAAGGCTCCAATGGTTTTCCTTGATAGGGCTTAAGGCGATCACTGTGGACAACCTTCATCTTCGCTCCTCTTTTCCTTTGGATCCTGTAAGTAACGTCAGACAGTTTGTCCACAATGAGGTATGGACCTTCCCATCTGCACATCAGCTTGGGAGAGACACCCTTCTTCTTCGCTGGGTTGTGCAGCCAAGTAAACTTGCCCTCAACGAAGTGCTCCTTGCATGTGTTCCTGTCGTAATTACGCTTTTGTCTCCTGGCACTTTTCACCAAGTGCTTGCGAGCTCTATCATGCGAACGTTGCATTCTCATCCGCATTGCCAGAGCGTAATCCAAGTCCTCCACTTCCTCCTCTGAAGTTGATTCCTCCATTGTCAGGTCAATGGGAAGGGAAACTTCCCTCCCCAGCATCACCATGTTGGGAGTTTCCCCTGTCGATTCCTGCGGGGTACTACGGTATGCTGCTGTTGCATAAGGTAATTCCTTATCCCAGTCCTTCTCGTTTCCTTGATCCTTCATCAAGATCGACACGATGTTCACTAAGGTCCGATTAAAACGCTCAACGAGGCCATCCGATTTCGGATTGTAAGGCGTCGTCCGAGTTTTCTGAATGCCTAGAATCCTGCATACCTCGGCCATTAACCTCGACTCAAAGTTTCTCCCTTGGTCGGTGTGCAGTGTCTCAGGAACTCCAAATCTGCACACGAACTCCTCGACAAACCGAGCTGCTACAGTCGCTGCCTTCTCATCCTGGATGGGGTAAGCCTCAAACCATTTACTGAAGTAATCCCCGACTACTAGTATGTATCTGTTGCCACTCGTAGTCACTGGGAAGGGTCCCACTATGTCCATGGCCACTCGCTCCAATGGTGCCCCAACTAAGTGTTGCCGTAAAGGTGCCCTTCGCTTCTTGCTCGGCGACTTCCTCTTTGCACATAAGTCGCATCTCCTTATGAAGGATCTGACATCTGCACTCAGGCCTGACCAATAGAACTTAAGGCGCACCTTAGCCATCGTCCTCTTGGTACCTAGATGTCCACTTGTCCTTCCTGCATGAAGCTCCTGCAGTATCTCCTCTCGATACTCCTGTGGCACAACAGTCTGCCAACGCACCTCTTGGCCATTATCAGATTCCCAACGGCGTTGTAGGATTCCTTGCCTTACTGCAAGCTGGTCTCACTGTAACCAGTAATTCTTGGCAGCCTTTGATTTTGGGGAGACTATCTCCCAGTCAGGACGAACTCCTGCTCCCTCCTTCGCTTGGATGAGCCAGTTCATCTGATCGTCCTTGAGCTGTGCCCTCCTCCAGTCTTTCTTTGAGATGTGGGGTAATACACCTACTACTCGTAGGTCCGCTCGGGCTTCCGTATCCTCAACAGAATTTTCGGTGACTGCAGCGACTGCACATCCGCCTGCAGATCTTCCTTGATCTGCGTCACTGATACCCTCGTCTCTTCCGCACTGTGAGCAGGGCCGGCGAGACAGGCTATCTGCATTCTGGTGGGATTTCCCAGCCCGGTGAACTATTCTGTAGTAAAATTGTCCTATTGTCTCCAGCCAACGTGCTATTTGTCCTACAGGGTCCTTGAAGTTAAGAAGCCACCTTAAGGCTCCGTGGTCCGTCCTGACCGTGATCCTTCGTCCATAAATGTACAGCCTAAAGTACTTCATAAACGTAACCACCGCAAGCAGTTCCCTACGGGTCACGCAATAGTTCTGCTCTGCTTTCTTCAGGACCTTGCTCGCGTACGCGACCACCCTCTCTTCACCGTCCTTCAACTGCGACAGGACTCCGCCTATTCCTGAAGCACTAGCATCAGTGTCGAGGACGAATACACCCTCAGGATCTGGATATGTCAAGATAGGTGCCCTGGTAAGCCGCCCCTTCAGTTCCAGAAAGGATTCCTGACACTCCTCTGTCCATTCGAACAGTCGAGACTTTTCAGTCAGACGGTGCAGGGGTCGGGCAATGCCCGAAAATCCTTCAATGAATCTCCTGTAATAGGACGCCAGTCCCAGGAAACTGCGAACGTCCTTCACTGACTGCGGAGTCGGCCAGTCCTTCACTACTTGTACTTTCTCCAGATCCGTTTCGACTCCCTTCTCCGACACAAAGTGACCCAGATAGCGAACCTTCTTCTTAAAGAGTTCGCATTTCTGCGGCTTAAGCTTCAGTCCCGCGTCCCTCAGACGCTGGAACACTACCCCAAGCCGGCTGAGCTCCTCGGGAACCGTCCTTCCAAACACTATGACGTCGTCCAGATAGACCAGGAGAGTCTCCCAGTGAAGGCCTCTAAGGACTCGCTCCATGAGCCTTTCAAATGTCGAGGGTGCATTACACATGCCAAAGGGCATGACGCGCCAGTTATAGAGCCCTCCCCTTACAACGAACGCTGACTTCTCCCTGGCATCGTCATCAAGAGCCACTTGCCAGTAACCCGACGTTAGATCCAGGGTTGGAAACCAGCGTGATCCTGAAAGGGTATCCAATGAGTCATCAATCCTAGGGATTGGGAAGGCGTCCTTAATGGTAACTGCGTTGAGTCTCCTGTAGTCCACACAGAACCGCTTTGTTCCATCCTTTTTCCTTACTAGAACAACATTTGAGGCCCACGGGCTATTTGATGGCTCAATCTGTCCTCCCTTCAGTAAGTCCTGGACTTGCCGCTCTATCTCCTCTTGCTCGGAAGTGGGGAACCTTCGTGGCCTTTCACGCCTTGGCCTTTCATTGCCTGTGTCTATCCGATGCTTCACGCAATCCGTGCGTCCTATGTCGGTCTTGTCCCTGGAGAAGACGTCCCTGAACTCACCAAGTAACCCTGCAATCTGTGGGTGAAACTCTGACTCAACTCCCTTGACGCTCCTACTGTAAAGGTCCCTCAGGTGTTCAGGCAATTCCTGCGGGTCCTCAACTTGTTCTCGTGTGGGTTTCTCCACGTCATCTTCTTGTACAGCTGTTATAAATCCCGCCATGCTCCCTTCTTTTAATACGCACACCCGTCGTCCTTGGTTAAACACACGAATAGGCAGCGTCTTCCCGTTGGGTCTTACTAATAGCCTTGCAACTATCAGTCATCTGCCTGCCAATTCACTTTCCTCCGCAGGTTCAAGTATTCCAAGGCCAGTTACCTTCGTAACTACTCGTCCTGGTACAAGGGCTTCGTGTCCAGGGGGTACCAATGTTGTCTCTTCAACAAGTACTCTTGCGCAGAAATTTGATCCTTGTCTGTCAATGCACTTAATCCGTTCCCCATTTATGGTGAGCACCAGGTCCTGGAAGTCCAACCTTCCATTTGTCGGCAACAAGTAATCCATTCCTAGGATTCCTTCGACCTCCAGGTGTGCGAACACAACACACACCATCCTGGTGGACCTCCCAACCTGAATCTCCAACCATGCGCTCCCCATGGTCTCAATTTTACTGCCATCAGCGCCGAGCACCTTTATTCCATCCGGTGTCAGAGTACAGGCCTCCTCTCCGGTGACATGTTGTAGTACATCGTTGACGAAAGCAATGTGTTACTTGCTCCAGTATCAATTAACATATGGGCCTTTACTCCTCTAACCATAGCAGGTACGAACAGCCCACTCCTTTGCGTTTCCCTAAAGGGCGACGCACCAAGGGTTGGTCGTCCATTACTTAAGGTGGATTCCTTAAGTGTTTCCTTCCCCTGAGGCTGTCCATTCCTACTAAGTTGTTCCTGGTTGATTTTCCTTTCATAGTCTACTACTGAGTTATCTCTGTCCTTGGAACGGCTCCCTCGGAACTTCCGTGACCCTTGACTACTTCCAGCCCTCTCACGGGTCCCTGAGATGGCTGCATGTCGTTTCCCGACATCCTTGTTCTCCCGACCTTCGGCTCTCTGCAGTCACGCGCGAAATGCCCCTTTCGCTTACAATTGTGGCAAACATCCTCAGGATTTGCCATCCTGCGTCCGTACGGCCGGTTTTCCCTCCTGGGTCTCGATATTTCACCTAAACGTGAAAGGACCTGTTGTACGGTTTGTTCCACTACTGCCTTATTACTCACAGCTACTTCGTTGTCCTCCAAGGTTTGCTCATTTTTGACCATCCTTGCGTACTTCTTAGTTTTGTCCATTACCCGTTGTTCCTCAGTCTTGAGGTAGCTATCAGCAGCCAGGGCAGCCTTAATGGAGTCATCCAAGGTGTCCGGTTTGGCCCTAAAGATCGCTTCTCTTATGGCCCGGTCCGACACCGCGTCCATGAAATGTCCTCTTGAAAGACGATCTCTTCCTTCATCTGTGAATTCGGGGTACGCCAAAGCTGAAAGCTCCCTTATGCTTTGCCCTAACTCCTGTAGTGTCTCTTTCTCACCCTGACGGCGATGTCGCAGCGCCATCAAGTGGTACTCCGCCTGCTGGCCTGGCCCGAACCTCTGGTCCAGTGATCGAATGAGTTCCTGGAAGGAGTATTTCTTGCCTTCCGGCTGACAACCCAGTACACTTAGTGCTGGTCCCTGGAGGCTTGCAGCAAGGAATACCTTAGCTTGCTCGTCCTTCCATCCGTTGGCCACACTGCAGGCCATGAAGTGTGCCTTATAATCCTTCCAAGGCACCTTCCCGTTAAACCTGTCTGGACAAATGTTCGGCCTCTGGAGCCTTTCCTTACGCGTTTCTTCTGCAGTTTTCTCCTGCAGGGAAGTTTCTGCAGGTACATCCTTTAATGTTCCTGCTTTGCAACTGTCATTAACCGAAGAGGTTACTGCTGTGTTCGCAGGGGTTGCTGGTACTGAGTCCAATGGTGACATCCTAGGTGTAGTAAAAAACAACTCTGGTGTTGTGATCCTTGGTGTCATGTCTCGTTCCCTCTCCTTAGTCTCCAGCAACTCCCGCCTCACCTTGTCAAGTTCTTCCTTCAGGCGCTGCCTTTCCTCGAAGGCACCCTGCAGTAATTCTTCCCCTCGTTGTGCTTCCATTCTTAGAATAGCCAATTCCTCATCTATTTGACCCCTGTCCAGTGGTTCCATGATGTAGTCCCTGACCTTTATCCTTAATTCTGATCCTCAAGGTATCTGATCTACGCTTATATCCCACTTCTGACACCAATGTGGCGCGCCGACCAGGTGACCTCTACCAAAGTCGCCCCGATCGATCTCCAGTCTAATCCACGGTAAGCCCAGACGAGCGGTTATCCGGGTGACCTAGGGAATGAGTCCGTTCGGTAAGCCGTCTGCCACCAACACGTACAAATCAGGCTGCCTTAAGGACAATACTTCAAGGACGGAAACCAACTGACTGACGAGACAGACAAACGAGTGAAGAACTGACACTGACACCTTGAGTGGAACAACAAAGATGTATCCCGATCCTTTAATTCCCTTGATTATCCTTAATTCAGTATAAGGCTGTTCGATATCCATTTATTTTGATACCGAAATATCGGCAGAAAAATATCGCGATATTCGATATTATCGTGATGACGTCACTTTTTCATTGCCGGAAGAACGGAGGAATAAAAAAATACATGACGGAAGTCACCACGGCATTATGAGATCGGGGCCACCGCCGGGATCGGGCCCGCCGGGATTGAGCGGCATGAACGGGGGGCCGGTTTGACAAAGCTTCCCTTCGCTCGTTGAGTACGTATTTGGAGTTTTACGACATTTACCTTCAGTTGGCTACTTTATGGCACTCCAGAAAGACTAGCGTTTGTTTCTATTTCAGCATTGTTGATTAGTAACACAGATGATAATACCATGGACGATCACATGCCAGCTGTCAACAAACGATCGTGTCGTATATTTTGTGAAGACGACATGACATTGCACAATGTATGCGCGGCACGTGTTTTAATCTTTTCTCAAGACGCGGCGCAGTTCGCTACACGTAACTACACCTAAACTGCGTGTGCCTTGTACACTGGGGAAAGACGGTGGCATTCAGTGCGGTTGCTTGCACTTGACCAAGGCTAGCAACAAAGCAACGCGCACGCGCAGATGCGCTACAGGGGTTGACCTTATTGCAAACAATTGCCATACCCCTCGATCTCAAGATGAGTTCACAAGCGTGTAGGTACGTACATTGTACACTGGGAATAAGACGTTGTTTGCACATGACAACGTACGGCGCGGAGGGTAAATCGCGAAACCCTGTGGCGTAGCTGGATAAATAACTTTCCGGTCGTAGCGATCCCCGCGAAAGCTTATAACGTATATGCAAATAGCAAAATTCATAACTGATTAATTTCCCGAAGCCAATAGAATATGTCATAACCTAGTTCCGGTCGTAGCGATCCGCGAACCGACACAATGAGGGCAAAACGTATCCCCAGCAAATTCCAAGCCCGGCAAGAAACATCAATTATAACCATAAGAATTCAATTAGCAGGTGGAATACACTTGTTCGTACAGGGCCAACATTCCATTAAACTTTTCATCCATCAATAAATATACACGGTCAGTAGTACCGTGATTACTACGTTAAGCCAGATATGTCATTGAGCTTTTTGCTCAAGGAAATTGGTTTACCAGCATGTTTTTATCATCATACATTCACGCAGAGTCGTAACTAAAATCCAGGCTGTTAGAATTCTGTAATAATGCTGAGGCCTATAGCAGCGTTTAGAATGAAATTCCGCCAAACGGTCAATGTTTTGACCGCCGCCAAATAGGCCTTAAGGATAAGAATGTAAATTTAATAATGGTCGACGGCAAACTTTAAGGCATGATAGAAATTCTCTATCAGCAATGCCGATGCATTATCTCTTAAATGGACACCGTCTTCCATAAATAAATCAGTGTTGGCCCACTCGATCTGGGGATGCTCAATAACACCGCGCGACGAATACCGCATTAAATTAGCGACCCAGCGGTTAATGGCTCGCCGGGCACGTTCCACTTTGTTCTGACGGTGTGCGCCAGCATAGACCACCCGCGGTAAGATGGAAGACCAAAACAATATGGTTTGAGGTAACAGACTACGTGTTACCGTCAATGCAGATTTTGCGGCCTCCAAAATTGCCTTTTTAGGGCAATCCCCAAGATCGTTTGAACCAACATGAAATATAATATAATCAGGATTGTGTTGTTCCACCTCCCAGCACTGGTGCAGAAAATCATTAAAATGTTTGCCAATTGATGAAATTGAATGGTTGACCAGCCTCTTGCTGCTGGCTTTTACGAAATTTGATGATCTTTGCGACCTCACGAATTTGAATGATCGTATTTGGCCAGTGAATGCTAACTGCTGAAATGGAATTACTCCTTTTGATTGTTGAATGCTGATTCAACGGAGCATTCATTTTCAAACGAAATTGAATGCGCCGAGTATTAAATTAAATTAAATTTTGTTTAAATTGGCCGGGAAAACCTATATTATTTGAATGTTATCGATAATATAAAAGAAATGACAATGGTCATAAATGGGTTAGTCCACAGGGTTATTATTATTATTATTATTATTATTTATTCGGCCAACAAATGAAAACAAGCACTTTGACAAAACAAATACATGAACGTCACTAAAGAATACTAGATATAATATGAAAAATTAGAAAAGGAGGAGGAATGAGATGGGGAAACGATTAGAAAAAGGAGGGGGTGGAGAGGGGAGGGTGGAAAGGGGGAGGGTGGGGAGGGGATGGTTGAGAGGGGAGGGTGGGGGAGGGGGAGAGGAGGAGAGAAGGAGACCAGAAATAAGGACAATAAAACATTCCAAGCCGGCCAGGGTAAGCAAAAGTGTACTTAAACACTGTAGTGATATGACCATATCATTAACCCTAACAGTCCTGAATCCTCCAATTTCAATAGGATTTTCCACAACACACTTTGGGTGTTAGGGTGGAAACCATCATTACATTTAATTCAGTTAATTCAGTATGTAACATCCATCTTATGGTTTGCATTTCCGCTCCCCCTTCTCCACCCCCATCTTCCGACTCATCCACTCATCCAACCCTTCTCTCCCCTCCTTTTCCCCCAAATGCCTCTTCATTCCCTTCCCCTCCTCATTGCCATCATCTACATGTACCCTTTCCTTCGCTTTCCATCACCCACCTCCCTGCATAACTTCCTTTTTTGCCATTCACTTCCCGTAATGTCCCCTCCCACTTTACTTCCTGAATTGATTGATTATGTATTTTTGTGTGTTTTGGTGAATATTTTATTTCAGTGACTTGTCTTTATAGTGCCTTTTTAGTGACTTCTTTAGTGACTTTGTTTCTATATTTATATTTATATATTTTATCAGAGTTCATGTTTTTTAATGTTTTTTTTTTAATGCTTCTTGATAATGCACTAGGAAGAAAATGTTCATGTTTTTAACGTGATCGAATAAAATTTGAATCTTATATCTTGAATCTTGGGTGTCAGGTTATTTGAGAGTTTTCAGTCGTGTAAGTTATATGTTAACCAAAAAATGATAACAATTTGTTATTTCAATGTAAAAACATAACATGTTACGTCTATTTTACATTGTAAAATAGACGTAACATGCACACTGTGTCCAACCTTTTCTTCTGTTATGTTTTTTAACACTTTAATAACTTGAAAATGAATAAAACTGCTGCAAACTGCTGACTGACTGAATGGACCTGAAATATACAAATCAAAAAATTAGCTGGCCTGACGTTTCGAACTTAAGCAAGTTCTTTCTCAAAGGCAAATGACAGAGTACAAGAAACAAACATGTAGGGAACACACATGCATGAGGGGGTGGGTGGAGAAACACAAAAGAGGGATGCAAGGGAGCATGGCAGTGGGTAAACATCAAAGGGAGAGGTTTGGGTAAGGATGAATGCGGGGAGGGATTAGGATGAAGGTTGAAGCTGGGGAATTGGACAAAGGAATGTGGTTAGTGGCAAAGATAAACAGGAAATGGTAAGACAACCCCATTGCCAAGAGACCCCAAGAGGGTTTGCCAGGAGGATAATCTGTAAACAAATGACAATGGGGGAAAAAATTAAAAGTTAATCATTCCCTTCCTGGATGTTTAGACCATGTGGTTGAATAGTCCGAAGACGTTTCATCCAAACTTTCTCTCGGCTGAGGCGAACTGAGTCCTTGCGGTGGAAAAGTGATTCTATGCCCTGTAGAATCATATCAGAAATGGAATGGTTAGGCAAGTTGAAGTGATGACCAACAGGGGTGTCAATTTTCTTGGTGTTTACAGTCGATCGATGGCCATAGAAACGCTTCTTGAGCGTGTTCTTGGTCTCCCCGACATACTGGATACCACAAACCCTGCAAGAAATGAGATATATGACATTAGAGGTGTTGCAAGTAATGTTGCCATTGGTTCTGTGAGTAGTTCCAGATGAATGGCCAGAAAAGGAGTCAGACTCCTGCATGTGAGTCTGGCAAACAACACACCTGGAATCGCACTTAAAAGTACCATGCTGTATGGGAGGGGATGCAGCCAAGGTGGGGACCTCGGCTCGAACAATCAGGTCTCGTAGATTGCGGGGGCGCCTATAAGCCAATATTGGGTTGTCAGGGGCGGCACGAGCAAGGCGATCTGAAGTATGAAGGATATGATGGTTGTCATTAGTTATTTTACGAAGGGGAGGGAGACTAGGATGAAAGGTGGTGACCAAGGGAATCTTGGGGTCGGCATTAGTGCTAGGTGTCTTTTTCTTGAGCGCAAAATCTCTGGTGATAGATTTGGCTCTGGCGATAGCACGTTGAACTTGGCGGGAGCTGTGGCCCCTGGCAACCAAGTTATTCTTCAGTACCTGTACATGATGGGAAAAGTCAGAATTATTAGAACAAATCCTTCTGAGTCTAAGTGCCTGGCTGAATGCTATGCCTGTCTTGCAATGCCTGGGGTGACAGCTGGAGGAGTGGAGGTACTGGTGGGTGTCTGTGGGTTTAGAATACAGATCAGTGGTTACCGAGTTGTCTTCCTTGCGGATGGTGACATCCAGGAAGTTGGTCTGATGCACTGAATACTCTGATGTAAACTTGATGGTCCTGTGGAAGGAATTAATGTGATTAATGAAAGTCTCCAGACTGTCCTGATCACTGGTCCAGATGAAAAATACATCGTCAATATATCTCCACCATACCCAGGGGCGACATGGTGCTGAGGCAAGCATGCGCTCTTCGAGGTCGCCCATGAAGAGGCATGCAAAGGAGGGGGCCATGCGAGTGCCCATGGCTGTACCGTGTACCTGTAGATAGTGTTTGCCTAGGAAGGAAAAATTGTTCTTGGTTAGTACAAGTCTCATGAGGGTGCCAATATCACTGATGGGTGGGGTTGTGTGTCCTGCCTTGGCCAGGGCCGAGGAACAAGCACGAATACCCTCCTCGTGGGGGATGTTGGTGTACAGGGATGAAACGTCAAAAGTCCCAATGATGGCTGTGCTGGGAATCTTGTTCTTGATTCCATCCAGCTTGCGCAGAAAGTCTGGGGTGTCATGGATGTATGATGGCATCTGTGGAACGAGGGGTTTGAGAAAACTGTCAATAAACAGGGAGATACGTTCCGTAGGTGAACCATTACCAGAGACAATGGGCCTACCGGGGTTGCCAGCCTTGTGAATCTTTGGAAGGAGATAAAATCTGGCAGTCCTACAGTCAGAGGGAGAGAGAAATTTATGAGCTTTCTTAGACAGCTGGTCACGTGATCGCATATCGTCCAGCACCTGTTGTATCTCTTGAGAGAATGTACCTGTTTAATAACTTAATATGGGAAATTGGCGTGTCCAGTGTTACGTCAAACTGGTAACGTCCAACTGACACATTTTGTATCATATTTGTGGTAACATGTAATTAACATGATTTCAAACTTTATAAAATATTGCCCACCCAAAGACTGGTGTCAACCTCGTGGATTGACCCAATGTATTTATTTTCTGTCTCTATTGTTAGCTGGCGCTACCATCATGTGACCCACAGTGCAGTAGTTCTGCTCCTTTGAGGTGTGTCTGCCCCAACACCAGTTGCAGGAATGACGGTGGCCCGCCAGCCGCGGCATGTCATAGTTGCTTCACTGACGAGTCACACAGGTCACCGGACGAAGTACAACATAGTGAGGACTGTGGTGTGACAGTAATGCTTACAAGTAATGTTGGTGTTAAAAAAAAAATGGGACAAGAAACACTTTTGTTTTTACTGTGATGAACCTCAGTCCAAGTTGCCCCGTCATCTCCAGTATTGTCACAAGGAAGAAAGAGAAGTTGTAGAGATTGCCTCTGAGACCGACCGTAGTGCACGGAAAAATATTCTGTTGAAAATACGCAATGTTGGTAATCACAGGCACATCTGCCAAGTCCTTCGACAGGGTGAGGCCCAATCATAAAGCAGATCCACAAGTCGTGTGCGTGCACGTGTAGTTAACAAGAGTAATTTATTGAAACCTCCCCCTGTTGGGGTCTCTTTCAAGTTGAACCAGGTTCTAAGTCCAATGAAGAGAGATGATGTGGCTCTACTAGTCCGTAACTATCCACTGATTATCAGAGTAGCCAAACGTGAATACCTGAAACTTGGCCACGACGTAGGTCAACATGGCTACATCCGAAACAAAGTCAGGGAATTGGGTCGTCTTGTCATCCAATTGCGAAAATGCACCAACCAACCAAATGCAAAACCGCCTCAACGACATAGTCACTGCCGTTCGTGATATAGCATGATTTAGTGAAGTCAACCAGTTGTATCATGTTCCATCTCTAGCACTGAAAATTGGACATTCCATCAAGAAGTGTGCCCTGATAGTCAAAGGAGATGCTCTAGAGTGTGGTCTAAATCAGAAAGCCGAACAAGCCGAACAGTTTCTGCAGTTGTGTGAAATAAAATGGCAAGAAAGTGTTTACACCCACGCGCACAGAACACTTCACCAAGGAAAGCGCAAACAAACCTGTCGTTCTCCCAACAAATGCTGATGTGGTCAAAATGTCGTCGTTCACTGGTGACAGAGAATTCCAAAGCCTTAAAGCTGCCCGGGAGAAACAAATGAGAGCACCTTGGAAGAAATTTAATGAGGTCACACTGTGCCACCTCATTATGTTCAACCGAAGAAGGCAGGGGGAGGTTTCCAAGATGACGGTGGAGGATTTCACCGAGCACAGTGCAGCTGTTGTCAATAAGGACTGTGTGCTCACTGATATAGAAAGGCATCTATGCAAAATGTTCAAAGTTGTTGAAATTGTCGGTAAGAGGGGATCCCTTACAAAAAAGTTCTATAGAATTCTATAGAGTGTTTTATAGAGCTCTATATGGTTCTATAGAAGCAATGGTTTTCTATAGAATATTTAAGGCTGTCTATAGAGATTTAAAAAAATATATATAGATTTCTATAGAACAAATCTTCCAGTTCTATAGAATGGTTTCTATAGAAGTTAGACATATTAATTTGTTTGTTGAAAGTATGTACATTTATATAGTAACCCACAATATGTTTCTAATTTCTATAGAAACATAGAATTGTATAGAATACTCCAATAAGAAGACTGTCTATAGAGATTTTTAAAAAAAATCTATAGATTTCTATAGAACACTGATTAAACAAATTCCTGTCAGTCTTCTATAGAATTCTATGTTTCTATAGAAAGTATAGACACATTAATTTGTTTGTAGAAATTAAGTATGTACATATTTAAAGTAACCCACAATATGCCCCTAATTTCTATAGAAACATAGAATTATATAGAACACTTCATATGATTTAATTTTTCTGTAGAAATTAGAGATGAGTATAACTATATAATACTTTAACAAATTTTTTTTTTCAATCAAATTTACTAACAAGATCAAGGCTGAGGACTATGATTTTTAAAGAAGCGATTATAAGCATTTTTAAAGTATTCATTTGTTTTCCTTTACCGAACTGTGGTGATGTACACACATCATAATTCGGTGCAGGTTTGGTACATGTACCTCTCTAGGTGTACACCATGCAACACTGAATATATGCAACAGCACATACATGCATGGAGGAAGTTCCTTCCTCCATGATACATGTAAGTACACCACACAGCTAGCCCAACAGTTTACTAAGCCAAACAGGAAGTTGATGTGTACAGATCCTGTACAGACCAAAGCCTACATGTACTGTTACATCATCAAGAGTATCATGTTACTTAGACTCAAGTCACATGACAAGGTGACCTTGCTGCTTGCTGCTTGCTGCTTGCTGCTTGCTGCTTGCTGCTTGCTGCTTGCTGCTTGCTGCTTGCTGCTTGCTGCTTGCTGCTTGCTGCTTGCTGCTTGCTGCTTGCTGCTTGCTGCTTGCTGCTTGCTGCTTGCTGCTTGCTGCTTGCTGCTTGCTGCTTGCTGCTTGCTGCTTGCTGCTTGCTGCTTGCTGCTTGCTGCTTGCTGCTTGCTGCTTGCTGCTTGCTGCTTGCTGCTTGCTGCTTGCTGCTTGCTGCTTGCTGCTTGCTGCTTGCTGCTTGCTGCTTGCTGCTTTCATCTGTGTAATAGGCATACGGTTCAGTATTTGGGGTCTCATATTTTTGCGTCGGGAGCAAATGTGTGTCGTCCCCCGCTGTTTTGTCTCTTTGCGGCTGTTTGTTGGAGGTGAATTCGCCCCGTGTTCAAGCTCGTTAGCATCGAACTGTGTTCGCCCGCACCATTTGGAGTCATCCTTATCCGTTGCATATGCAGAGCTACCAAAGTCGTCCAAGTCCTCGCCCATTACAGAGCTGCCTAAGTCGTCTGAGTCCTCGCTCAAGTCCTCTCCCGTAAGATCTTACGAGTATATTATATAAGATCTTTTCTTAATGTACACTTGTTAAACCCTTTTGTATCTCCTGAGTAACAGTCAGAGATACTAACCACTACACTACCGATGAATCCTTGCTGGTATTCTGCGAAGTGCTTATTGTTCAATGATAGATATTCAATGAAAATAAACAGTATGTAAACACGAAAAAGTTAATCTCCCCGGGATGGAAGCGAACAACGATCCCCACGAGTGACAGTCAGAGATACTAACCACTACACTACCAAGAAATCGTTGCTGGTCTTCTGCGAAGTGTTTATTGTTCAGTAATAGCTATTCAATGGAAATATAAAGGATGTAAAAACAAAAGCATTCATCTCCACAGGGGGTTAATCGAACTCCGGTCTCTTGAGAGATTGTTAGAGAATCCTTGATGGTCTTCTGCGAAGTGTTTATTGTTCAATGATAGCTATTTAATGAAAATAAACCGGATATAAAAAACGAAAGAGTTAATCTCCCCGGAATGAAATCGAACCCCGGAATCAAACATTGAGAGTGATAGTCAGAGATACTAACCACTACACTACCGAGAAACCCTTGCTGGCATTCTGCGAAGTGTGTATTGTTAAATGATAGCTATTCAATGAAAAATAAACCGGGATGTAAAAACGAAAAAATTAATCTCCCCTGGATGGAATCGAACCCCGATCTCCTAAGTGACAGTCAGGGACACTGACCACTACACTAATAAGGAAGCCTTGCTGGTATTCTGCGAAGCGTTTATTGTTCAATGATAGCTATTCGATGAAAATATACAGGATGTAAAAACAAAAGTGTTTATCGAACCCCGATCTCCAGAGTGATTTTCAGAGATACTAACCACTACACTACCAAGGTCTTCTGGTCTTCTGCGAAGTGTTTATTGTTCAATGATAGCTATTCAAAAAAAATAAACCGGATATAAAAACGAAAGAGCTAATCTCCCCGGGATGGAATTGAACCCCAATCTTATAAGTAATAGTTAGAGATACGAACGACTACACTACCGAGGAATCATTGCTGGCGTTCTGCGAAGTGTTTATTGTTCAATGATGGTAGTGGTTAGTATCTCTGACTGTCAATCAGTAGATCGGGGTGCGATTCCATCCCGGGGAGATCAACTCTTCTGTTTTTACATCCCGTTGATTCTAATTGAATAGCTATCTATTCAATTAGAATCAACGGGATGTAAAAACAGAAGAGTTGATCTCCCCGGGATGGAATCGCACCCCGATCTACTGATTGACAGTCAGAGATACTAACCACTACACTACCGAGGAATCCTTACTGGCTTTCTGCGAAGTGTTTATTGTTCAATGATAGCTATTCAATAAAAATACACGGGATGTAAAAACGAAAGAGTTAATTTCCCCTGGATGGAATCAAACCACGGTGTCCTGAGTAACAGTCAGAGATACCAACCACTACTCTACCGAGGAATCCTTGCTGGTATTCTGCGAAGTGCTTATTGTTCAATGATAGCTATTCAATGAAAATAAGCGGAATGTAAAAAACGAAAGAGTTATTCTCCCAGGAATGGAATCGAACCCCGATCTCCAGAGTTATAGTCAGAGATACTTACCATTACACTACCGAGGAATCAATGCTGGTATTCTGCGAAGTGTGTATTGTTCAATGATAGCTATTGAATGAAAATACACCGGATGTAAAAAAAAACGAAAGAGTTAAACTCCCCGGGATGAAAGCGAACCCTGATCTCCTGAGTAATAGTCAGAGATACTAACCACTACACTACCGATGAATCCTTGCTGGTATTCTGCGAAGTGTTTATTGTTCAATGATAGCTATTCAATGAAAATAAACCGGATATTAAAACGAAAGAGTTAATCTCCCCGGGATGGAATCGAACCCCGATCTCTTAAGTGATAGTGAGAGATAAAAACCACTACTCAACCGAGGAATCCTTGCTGGTATTCTGCTAAGTGTTTATTGTTCAATGATAGATATTCAATGAAAATAAACAGTATGTAAAAACGAAAAAGTTAATCTCCCCGGGATGGAAGCGAACAACGATCCCACGAGTGACAGTCAGAGATACTAACCACTACACTACCAAGAAATCGTTGCTGGGATTCTGCGAAGTGTTTATTGTTCAACGATAGCTATTCAATAAAAATATACCGGATGTAAAAACGAAAGAACCAAATCTCCGCGGGATGGAATCGAACCCCGATCTCCAGAGTGGTAGTCAGAGATACTAACCACTACACTACCAAGAAATCGTTGCTGGTCTTCTGCGAAGTGTTATTGTTCAATAATAGCTATTCAATGGAAATACAAAGGATGTAAAAACAAAAGCATTTATCTCCACAGGGGGTTAATCGAACTCCGGTCTCTTGAGAGATTGTTAGAGACTCCTTGATGGTCTTCTGCGAAGTGTTTATTGTTTAATGAAAATAAACCCGATATGAAAAACGAAAGAGTTAATCTCCCCGGAATAAAATCGAACCCCGGAATCAAACCTTGAGAGTGATAGTCAGAGATACTAACCACTACCGAGGAACCCTTGCTGGCATTCTGCGAAGTTTGTATTGTTAAATGATAGCTATTCAATGAAAAATAAACCGGGATGTAAATACGAAAAAATTAATCCCCCCTGGATGGAATCGAACCCCGATCTCCTAAGTGATAGTCAGGGACACTGATCACTACACTAATAAGGAAGCCTTGCTGGTATTCTGCGAAGTGTTTATTGTTCAATGATAGCTATTCGATGAAAATATACAGGATGTAAAAACAAGAGTGTTTAATCTCCCCGCGATAGAATCGAACCCCGATCTACTTATTGACAGTCAGAAATACTAACCACTACACTACCGAGGAATCTTTGCTGGTTTTCAGCGAAGTGTTTATTGTTCAATGATAGCTATTCCATGAAAATAAGCCGGATGTAAAAACGAAAGAGTTAATCTCCACGGGATGGAATCGAACCGAACCCCGATCTACCGAGTGACAGTTAGATATACTAACCACTACCCTACCGAGGAATCCTTGCTAGTATTTTGCGAAGTGTTTATTGTTCAATGATATAGCTATTCAATGGGAATAAACAGGATGTAAAAACAAAAGCATTTATCTCCACAGGGAGTTAATCGAACTCCGGTCTCTTGAGAGATTGTTAGAGAATCCTTGATGGTATTCTGCGAAGTGTTTATTGTTCAATGATAGCTATTCAATGAAAATAAACGGGTTGTAAAAACAAAAGAGTTAATCTCCCCTTGATGTAAAATCGAAATAGTTAATCTCCACGGGATGGAAGCGAACAACGATCTCACGAGTGACAGTCAGAGGTCCTAACCACTAAACTACTAAGGCATCGTTGCTGGTATTCTGCGAAGTGGTTATTGTTCAATGATAGCTATTCAATGAAAATATACAGGATGTAAAATCAAAAGTGTTTATCTCCCCAGGTGGTAATCGAACTCCGGTCTCTTGAGTGATTGTTTGAGAAAATAAAAGCCTTACTGGCTTTCTGCGAAGTGTTTATTGTTCAATGATAGCTATTCAATAAAAATACACGGGATGTAAAAACGAAAGAGTTAATCTCCCCTGGATGGAATCAAACCCCGGTGTCCTGAGTAACAGTCAGAGATACCAACCACTACTCTACCGAGGAATCCTTGCTGGTATTCTGCGAAGTGTTTATTGTTCAATGATAGCTATTCAATGAAAATAAGCTTAATGTAAAAAACGAAAGGGTTATTCTCCCAGGAATGGAATCGAACCCCGATCTCCAGAGTTATAGTCAGAGATACTTACCATTACACTACCGAGGAATCAATGCTAGTACTCTGCGAAGTGTGTATTGTTCAATGATAGCTATTCAATGAAAATAAACCGGATATTAAAACGAAAGAGTTAATCTCCCCGGGATGGAATCGAACCCCGATCTCTTGAGTGATAGTGAGAGATAAAAACCACTACTCTACCGAGGAATCCTTGCTGGTATTCTGCTAAGTGTTTATTGTTCAATGATAGATATTCAATGAAAATAAACAGTATGTAAAAACGAAAAAGTTAATCTCCCCGGGATGGAAGCGAACAACGATCCCACGAGTGACAGTCAGATATACTAACCACTACACTACCTAGGAATCCTTGCTAGTATTTTGCGAAGTGTTTATTGTTCAATGATAGCTATGCAATGAAAATACACCGGATATTAAAACGAAAGAGTTAATCTCCCCGGGATGGAATCGAACCCCGATCTCTTGAGTGATAGTGAGAGATAAAAACCACTACTCTACCGAGGAATCCTTGCTGGTATTCTGCTAAGTGTTTATTGTTCAATGATAGATATTCAATGAAAATAAACAGTATGTAAAAACGAAAAAGTTAATCTCCCCGGGATGGAAGCGAACAACGATCCCACGAGTGACAGTCAGATATACTAACCACTACACTACCTAGGAATCCTTGCTAGTATTTTGCGAAGTGTTTATTGTTCAATGATAGCTATTCAATGGAAATAAACAGGATGTAAAAACAAGAGCATTTATCTCCACAGGGGGTTAATCGAACTCCGGTCTCTTGAGAGATTGTTAGAGAATCCTTGATGGTCTTCTGCGAAGTGCTTATTGTTCAATGATAGCTATTCAATGAAAATATACGTGATGTAAAAACGAAAGAGCCAAATATCCCCGGGATGGAATCGAACCCCGATCTCCTGATTGACAGTCAGCAATACTAACCACTGCACTACCTGGGAATCCTTGTTGTCATTCTGCGAAGTGTTTATTGTTCAATGATAGCTATTTAATGAAAATAAACCGGATATAAAAAACGACAGAGTTAATCTCCCCGGAACGAAATCGAACCCCGAAATCAAACCTTGAGAGTGATAGTCAGAGATACTAACCACCACTACACTACCGGGGAACCCTTGCTGGCATTCTGCCAAGTGTGTATTGTTAAATGATAGCTATTCAATGAAAAATATACCGGGATGTAAAAACGAAAAAATTAATCTCCCCTGGATGGAATCGAACCCCGATCTCCTGAGTGATAGTCAGGGACACTGACCACTACACTAATAAGGAAGCCTTGCTGGTATTCTGCGAAGTGTTTATTGTTTAATGATAGCTATTCGATGAAAATATACAGGATGTAAAAACAAAAGTGTTTATCTCCCCGGGATAGAATCGAACCCCGATCTCCAGAGTGAAAGTCAGAGATACTAACCACTACACTACCTAGGAATCATTACGGGTGTTCTGCGAAGTGCTTATTGTTCAATGATAGCTATTCAATGAAAATAAACCGGATATAAATACGAAAGAGTTAATCTCCCCGGGATGGAATTGAACCCCAATCTTATAAGTAATAGTTAGAGATACGAACGACTACACTACGAAGGAATCATTGCTGGCGTTCTGCGAAGTGTTTATTGTTCAATGATAGCTATTCAATTAATATCAACGGGATGTAAAAACAGAAGAGTTGATCTCCCCGGAATGGAATCGAACCCCGATCTACTAATTGACAGTCAGAGATACTAACCACTACACTACCAAGGAATCCTTACTGGCTTTCTGCGAAGTGTTTATTGTTCAATGATAGCTATTCAATGAAAATACACGGGATGTAAAAACGGAAGAGTTAATCTCCCCGGGATGAAATCAAACCCCGATGTCCTGGGTGACAGTCAGCAATACAAACCACTACTCTACCGAGGAATCCTTGCTGGTATTCTGCGAAGTGTTTATTGTTCAATGATAGCTATTCAATGAAAATACACGGGATGTAAAAACGGAAGAGTTAATCTCCTCGGGATGAAATCAAACCCCGATGTCCTGGGTGACAGTCAGCAATACAAACCACTGCACTACCTGGGAATCCTTGCTGTTATTCTGCGAAGTGTCTATTGTTCAATGATAGCTATTCAACGAAAATAAGCAGGATGTAAAAACGAAAGAGTTATTCTCCCAGGAATGGAATCGAACCCCGATCTTCTGAGTAATTGTCAGAGATACTAACCACTACACTACCGAGGAATCCTTGTTGGTATTCTGCGAAGTGTTTATTGTTCAATGATAGATATTCAATGAAAATAACCCGGATGTAAAAACGAAAGAGTTAATCTCCCCGGGATATAATCGAACCCCGATCTCCTGAGTGATAGTGAGAGATAGAAACCACTACTCTGCAGTCAGAGAAAATAGCCACTACACTACCGAGGAATCCTTGCAGGTATTCTGCGAAGTGTATAATGTTCAATGATAGCTGTTCAATGAAAATAAATAGGATGTAAAAAACGAAAGAGTTATTCTCCTAGGGATGGAATCGAACCCTGATGTCCTGAGTGACAGTCAGCAATACTAACCACTGCACTACCTGGGAATCCATGCTGTTATTCTGCGAAGTGTATAATGTTCAATGATAGCTGTTCAATGAAAATAAATAGGATGTAAAAAACGAAAGAGTTATTCTCCCAGGAATGGAATCGAACCCCGTTTTCCTGAGTAACAGTTCGAAATACGAACCACTACACTACCGTGAATCCATAATGGTATTTTGCGAAGTGTTTATTGTTCAATGATAGCTATTCAATGAAAATAACCCCGATGTAAAAGCGAAAGAGTTAATCTCCCTGGGATATAATCGAACCACGATCTTCTGAGTGATAGTGAGAGATAGAAACCACTACTCTACCGAGGAATCCTTGCTGGTATTCTGCGAAGTGTTTATTGTTCAATGATAGCTATTCAATTAAAATCAACGGGATGTAAAAAAAAAAGAGTTCATCTCCCTGGGATGGAATCGAACCCCGATCTACTCAATGACAGTCAGAGATGCTATCGAGGAATCCTTGCTGGCATTCTGCGAAGTGTCTATTGTTCAATAATAGCTATTCAATAATAATAGACTGGATGTAAAAACGAAAGAGTTAATCTCCCCAGGATGAAATCGAACCCCGATCTCCTGAGTAACAGTCAGGGACACTAACCACTACACTACTAAGGAATCATTGCTGGTATTCTGCGAAGTGTTTATTGTTCAATGATAACTATTCAATGAAAATAGACCAGTTGTAAAAACGAGAGAGTTAATCTCCCCGGGATGGAATCGATAGTTTGAGAAAATAGCCACTACACTACCGAGGAATCCTTGCAGGTATTCTGCGAAGTGTATATTGTTCAATGATAGCTGTTCAATGAAAATAAATAGGATGTAAAACACGAATGAGTTATTCTCCTAGGGATGGAATCGAACCCCGATATATAACCACTACTCTACCGAGGAATCCTTGCTAGTTTCTGCGAAGTGTTTATTGTTCAATGATAGCTATTTAATGAAAATAAACCGGATATAAAAAGCAAAAGAGTTATACTCCCCGGAATGAAATCGAACCCCGGAATCGAACCTTGAGAGTGATAGTCAGAGATACTAACCACTACACTACCGAGGAACCCTTGCTGGCATTTTGCGAAGTGTGTATTGTTAAATGATAGCTATTCAATGAAAAATAAACCGGGATGTAAAAACGAAAAAAAATAATCTCCCCCTGGATAGAATCGAACCCCGATCTCCTGAGTGATAGTCAGGGACGCTGACCACTACACTAATAAGGAAGCCTTGCTGGTATTCAGCGAAGTGTGTATTGTTAAATGATAGCTATTCAATGAAAAATATACCGGGATGTAAAAACGAAAAAATTAATCTCCGCTGGATGGAATCGAACCTCTATCTCCTGAGTGATAGTCAGGGACACTGACCACTACACTAGTAAGGAAGCCTTGCTGGTATTCTGCGAAGTGTTTATTGTTCAATGATAGCTATTCAATGAAAATAAACCGGATATAAAAACGAAAGAGTTAATCTCCCCGGGATGGAATTGAACCCCAATCTTATAAGTAGGTCTAATAGTTAGAGATACGAACGACTGCACTACCGAGGAATCATTGCTGGCGTTCTGCGAAGTGTTTATTGTTCAATGATAGCTATTCAATTAGAATCAACGGGATGTAAAAACAGAAGAGTTGATCTCCCCGGGATGGAATCGCACCCCGATCTACTGATTGACAGTCAGAGATACTAACCACTACACTACCGAGGAATCCTTACTGGCTTTCTGCGAAGTGTTTATTGTTCAACGATAGCTATTCAATGAAAATAAACGGGAAGTAAAAACAAAAGAGTTAATCTCCCCTGGATGAAATCGAACCCCGATCTCCTGAGTTTACAGTCAGGGACACCAACCACTACACTACTAAGGAATCCTTGCTGGTATTCTGCGAAGTGTTTATTGTTCAATGATAGCTATTCAATAAAAATACACGGGATGTAAAAACGGAAGAGTTAATTTCCCCGGGATGGAATCAAACCGCGATGTCCTGAGTGACAGTCAGCAATACAAACCACTACACTACATGGGAATCCTTGCTGTTATTCTGCGAAGTGTCTATTGTTCAATGATAGCTATTCAATGAAAATAAGCAGGATGTAAAAACGAAAGAGTTATTCTGCCAGGAATGGAATCGAACCCCGATCTCCTAAATTACAGTCAGAGATACTAACCACTACACTACCGAGGAATCCTTGCTGGTATTCAGCGAAGTGTGTATTGTTAAATGATAGCTATTCAATGAAAAATATACCGGGATGTAAAAACGAAAAAATTAATCTCCCCTAGATGGAATCGAACCTCTATCTCCTGAGTGATAGTCAGGGACACTGACCACTACACTAGTAAGGAAGCCTTGCTGGTATTCTGCGAAGTGTTTATTGTTCAATGATAGCTATTCAATGAAAATAAACCGGATATAAAAACGAAAGAGTTAATCTCCCCGGGATGGAATTGAACCCCAATCTTATAAGTAGGTCTAATAGTTAGAGATACGAACGACTGCACTACCGAGGAATCATTGCTGGCGTTCTGCGAAGTGTTTATTGTTCAATGATAGCTATTCAATTAGAATCAACGGGATGTAAAAACAGAAGAGTTGATCTCCCCGGGATGGAATCGCACCCCGATCTACTGATTGACAGTCAGAGATACTAACCACTACACTACCGAGGAATCCTTACTGGCTTTCTGCGAAGTGTTTATTGTTCAACGATAGCTATTCAATGAAAATAAACGGGAAGTAAAAACAAAAGAGTTAATCTCCCCTGGATGAAATCGAACCCCGATCTCCTGAGTTTACAGTCAGGGACACCAACCACTACACTACTAAGGAATCCTTGCTGGTATTCTGCGAAGTGTTTATTGTTCAATGATAGCTATTCAATAAAAATACACGGGATGTAAAAACGGAAGAGTTAATTTCCCCGGGATGGAATCAAACCGCGATGTCCTGAGTGACAGTCAGCAATACAAACCACTACACTACATGGGAATCCTTGCTGTTATTCTGCGAAGTGTCTATTGTTCAATGATAGCTATTCAATGAAAATAAGCAGGATGTAAAAACGAAAGAGTTATTCTGCCAGGAATGGAATCGAACCCCGATCTCCTAAATAACAGTCAGAGATACTAACCACTACACTACCGAGGAATCCTTGCTGGTATTCAGCGAAGTGTGTATTGTTAAATGATAGCTATTAAATGAAAAATATACCGGGATGTAAAAACGAAAAAATTAATCTCCCCTAGATGGAATCGAACCTCTATCTCCTGAGTGATAGTCAGGGACACTGACCACTACACTAGTAAGGAAGCCTTGCTGGTATTCTGCGAAGTGTTTATTGTTCAATGATAGCTATTCGATGGAAATATACAGGATGTAATAACAAGAGTGTTTAATCTCCCCGGGATAGAATCGAACCCCGAACTACTGATTGACAGTCAGAGATACTAACCACTACACTACCGAGGAATCCTTACTGGTATTCAGCGAAGTGTGTATTGTTAAATGATAGCTATTCAATGAAAAATAAACCGGGATGTAAAAACGAAAAAATTAATCTCCCCTGGATGGAACCCCTATCTCCTGAGTGATAGTCAGGGACGCTGACCACTACACTAATAAGGAAGCCTTGCTGGTATTCAGCGAAGTGTGTATTGTTAAATGATAGCTATTCAATGAAAAATATACCGGGATGTAAAAACGAAAAAATTAATCTCCCCTGGATGGAATCGAACCTCTATCTCCTGAGTGATAGTCAGGGACACTGACCACTACACTAGTAAGGAAGCCTTGCTGGTATTCTGCGAAGTGTTTATTGTTCAATGATAGCTATTCAATGAAAATAAACCGGATATAAAAACGAAAGAGTTAATCTCCCCGGGATGGAATTGAACCCCAATCTTATAAGTAGGTCTAATAGTTAGAGATACGAACGACTGCACTACCGAGGAATCATTGCTGGCGTTCTGCGAAGTGTTTATTGTTCAATGATAGCTATTCGATGAAAATATACAGGATGTAAAAACAAGAGTGTTTAATCTCCCCGGGATCGAATCGAACCCCGATCTACTGATTGTCAGTCAGAGATACTAACCACTACACTACCGAGGAATCCTTACTGGTATTCTGCGAATTGTTTATTGTTCAATGATAGCTATTCAATTAGAATCAACGGGATGTAAAAACAGAAGAGTTGATCTCCCCGGGATGGAATCGCACCCCGATCTACTGATTGGCAGTCAGAGATACTAACCACTACCATCATTGAACAATAAACACTTCGCAGAACGCCAGCAATGATTCCTCGGTAGTGTAGTCGTTCGTATCTCTAACTATTACTTATAAGATTGGGGTTCAATTCCATCCCGGGGTGATTAGCTCTTTCGTTTTTATATCCGGTTTATTTTTTTTGAATAGCTATCATTGAACAATAAACACTTCGCAAAAGACCAGTAATTATTCTTTGGTAGTGTAGTGGTTAGTATCTCTGAAAATCACTCTGGAGATCGGCGTTCGATAAACACTTTTGTTTTTACATCCTGTATATTTTCATCGAATAGCTATCATTGAACAAGAAACGCTTCGCAGAATACCAACAAGGCTTCCTTATTAGTGTACTGGTCAGTGTCCCTGACTGTCACTTAGGAGATAGGTGTTCGATTCCATCCAGGGGAGATTAAATTTTTCGTTTTTACATCCCGGTTTATTTTTCATTGAATAGCTATCATTTAACAATACACACTCCGCAGAATGCCAGCAAGGGTTTCTCGGTAGTGTAGTGGTTAGTATCTCTGACTATCACTCTCAATGTTTCATTCCGGGGAGATTAACTCTTTCGTTTTTTATATCCGGTTTATTTTCATTAAATAGCTATCATTGAACAATAAACACTTCGCAGAAGACCATCAAGGATTCTCTAACAATCTCTCAAGAGACCGGAGTTCGATAAACCCCCTGTGGAGATGAATGCTTTTGTTTTTACATCCTTTTTATTTCCATTGAATAGCTATTATTGAACAATAACACTTCGCAGAAGACCAGCAACGACTTCTTGGTAGTGTAGTGGTTAGTATCTCTGACTGTCACTCGTGGGATCGTTGTTCGATTCCATCCCGGGGAGATTAACTTTTTCGTGTTTACATACTGTTTATTTTCATTGAATATCTATCATTGAACAATAAGCACTTCGCAGAATACCAGCAAGGATTCATCGGTAGTGTAGTGGTTAGTATCTCTGACTGTTACTCAGGAGATCAGGGTTCGCTACCATCCCGGGGAGATTAACTTTTTGGTTTTTTGCATTCCGCTTTTTTCATTAAATAGCTATCATTGAACAATAAACACTTCGCAGAATACCAGCAAGGATTCCTCGGTAGAGTAGTGGTTGGTATCTCTGACTGTTACTCAGGACACCGGGGTTTGATTCCATCCCGGGGAGATCAACTCTTCTGTTTTTACATCCCGTTGATATTAATTGAATAGCTATCATTAAACAATAAACGCTTCGCAGAATACCAGCAAGGCTTCCTTATTAGTGTAGTGGTCAGTGTCCCTGACTATCACTCAGGAGATCGGGGTTCGATTCCATCCAGGGGAGATTAATTTTTTCGTTTTTACATGCCGGTTTATTTTTCATTGAATAGCTATCATTTAACAATACACACTTCGCTGAATACCAGCAAGGATTCCTCGGTAGTGTAGTGGTTAGTATCTCTGACTGTTATTCAGGGGTTCGATTCCATTCCTGGGAGAATAACTCTTTTGTTTTTACATCCTGCTTAATTTCATTGAATAGCTATCATTGAACAATAGACACTTCGAAGAATGCCAGCAATGATTCCTCGGTAGTGTAGTGGTTCGTATCTCTAACTATTACTTATAAGATCGGGGTTCAATTCCATCCCGGGGAGATTAACTCTTTCGTTTTTACATCCGGCTTATTTTCATTAAATAGCTATCATTGAACAATAGACACTTCGCAGAATGCCAGCAAGGATTCCTCGATAGCATCTCTGACTGTCATTGAGTAGATCGGGGTTCGATTCCATCCAGGGGAGATTAACTCTCTCGTATTTACAACTGGTCTATTTTCATTGAATAGTTATCATTGAACAATAAACACTTCGCAGAATACCATCAAGGCTTCCTTACTAGTGTAGTGGTCAGTGTCCCTGACTATCACTCAGAAGATCGTGGTTCGATTATATCCCAGGGAGATTAACTCTTTCGCTTTTACATCGGGGTTATTTTCATTGAATAGCTATCATTGAACAATAAACACTTCGCAAAATACCAGTAAGGATTCATCGGTAGTGTAGTGGTTCGTATCTCGAACTGTTACTCAGGAAAACGGGGTTCGATTCCATTCCTGAGAGAATAACTCTTTCGTTTTTAAATCCTGCTTATTTTCATTGAACAGCTATCATTGAACATTATACACTTCGCAGAATACCTGCAAGGATTCCTCGGTAGTGTAGTGGCTATTTTCTCAAACTATCACTCTGGAGATCGTGATTCGATTCCATTCCGGGGAGATTAACTCTCTCGTTTTTACATCTGGTTTATTTTCATTGAATAGCTATCATTGAACAATAGACACTTCGCAGAATCCCAGCAACGATTTCTTGGTAGTGTAGTGGTTAGTATCTCTGACTGTCACTCGTGAGATCGTTGTTCGCTTCCATCCCGGGGAGATTCACTTTTTCGTTTTTACATATTGATTATTTTCATTGAATAGCTATCATTGAACAATAAACACTTCGCTGAATACCAGTAAGGATTCCTCGGTAGTGTAGTGGTTAGTATCTCTGACTGTTACTCAGGAGATCGGGGTTCGATTTCATTCCTTGCAGAATAACTCTTTCGTTTTTACATCCTGCTTATTTTCATTGAATAGCTATAATTGAACAATAGACACTTCGCAGAGTAACAGCAAGGATTCCCAAGTAGTGTAGTGGTTTGTATTGCTGACTGTCACTCAGGACATCGCGGTTTGATTCCATCCCGGGGAAATTAACTCTTCCGTTTTTACATCCCGTGTATTTTTATTGAATAGCTATCATTGAACAATAAACACTTCGCAGAATACCAGGATTCTTTAGTAGTGTAGTGGTTGGTGTCCCTGACTGTAACTCAGGAGATCGGGGTTCGATTTCATCCAGGGGAGATTAACTCTTTTGTTTTTACTTCCCGTTTATTTTCATTGAATAGCAGAATGCCAGTAATGATTCCTCGGTAGTATCTCTGACTGTCTCTCAGTAGATCGGGGTTCGATTCCATCCTGGGGAGATTAATTTTTTCGTTTTTACATCCCGGTTTATTTTTCATTGAATAGCTATCATTTAACAATACACACTTCGCTGAATACCTGCAAGGATTCCTCGGTAGTGTAGTGGTTAGTATCTCTGACTGTCAATCAGTAGATCGGGGTTCGATTCTATCCCGGGGAGATTAAACACTCTTGTTTTTACATTCTGTATATTTTCATCGAATAGCTATCATTGAACAATAAACACTTCGCAGAATACCAGCAAGGCTTCCTTACTAGTGTAGTGGTAAGTGTCCCTGACTATCACTCAGGAGATAGGGGTTCGATTCCATCCGGGGGAGATTAATTTTTTCGTTTTTACATCCCGGTTTATTTTTCATTGAATAGCTATCATTTAACAATACACACTTCGCTGAATACCAGCAAGGATTCCTCGGTAGTGTAGTGGTTAGTATCTCTGACTGTTATTCAGGAGATCGGGGTTTGATTCCATTCCTGGGAGAATAACTCTTTTGTTTTTACATCCTGCTTATTTTCATTGACTAGCTATAGACACTTCGAAGAATGCCAGCAATGATTCCTCGGTAGTGTAGTGGTTCGTATCTCTAACTATTACTTATAAGATCGGGGTTCAATTCCATCCCGGGGAGATTAACTCTTTCGTTTTTACATCCGGCTTATTTTCATTAAATAGCTATCATTGAACAATAAACACTTCGCAGAATACCAGCAAGGATTCCTCAGTAGAGTAGTGGTTAGTATTGCGGACTGTCACTCAGGACATCGGGGTTCGATTCCATCCCTAGGAGAATAACTCTTTCGTTTTTTACATCCTATTTATTTTCATTGAACAGCTATCATTGAACATTATACACTTCGCAGAATACCTGCAAGGATTCCTCGGTAGTGTAGGGGCTATTTTCTCAAACTATCACTCTGGAGATCGTGGTTCGATTCCATCCCGCGGAGATTAACTCTCTCGTTTTTACATCTGGTTTATTTTCATTGAATAGCTATCATTGAACATTATACACTTCGCAGAATACCTGCAAGGATTCCTCGGTAGTGTAGTGGCTATTTTCTCAAACTATCGATTCCATCCCGGGGAGATTAACTCTCTCGTTTTTACAACTGGTCTATTTTCATTGAATAGTTATCATTGAACAATAAACACTTCGCAGAATACCAGCAATGATTCCTTAGTAGTGTAGTGGTTAGTGTCCCTGACTGTCACTCAGGAGATCGGGGTTCGATTCCATCCAGGGGAGATTAACCCTTTCGTTTTTACATCCCGTCTATTTTTATTGAATAGCTATTATTGAACAATAGACACTTCGCAGAATGCCAGCAAGGATTCCTCGATAGCATCTCTGACTGTCATTGAGTAGATCGGGGTTCGATTAAATCCCAGGGAGATGAACTCTTTTTTTGTTTACATCCCGTTGATTTTAATTGAATAGCTATCATTGAACAATAAACACTTCGCAGAATACCAGCAAGGATTCCTCGGTAGAGTAGTGGTTTCTATCTCTCACTATCACTCAGAAGATCGTGGTTCGATTATATCCTAGGGAGATTAACTCTTTCGCTTTTACATCGGGGTTATTTTCATTGAATAGCTATCATTGAACATTATACACTTCGCAGAATACCTGCAAGGATTCCTCGGTAGTGTAGTGGCTATTTTCTCAAACTATCACTCTGGAGATCGTGGTTCGATTCCATCCCGGAGAGATTAACTCTCTCGTTTTTACATCTGGTTTATTTTCATTGAATAGCTATCATTGAACAATAAACACTTCGCAGAATCCCAGCAACGATTTCTTGGTAGTGTAGTGGTTAGTATCTCTCACTCGTGAGATCGTTGTTCGCTTCCATCCCGGGGAGATTAACTTTTTCGTTTTTACATCCTGATTATTTTCATTGAATAGCTATCATTGAACAATAAACACTTCGCTGAATACCAGTAAGGATTCCTCGGTAGTGTAGTGGATAGTATCTCTGACTGTTACTCAGGAGATCGGGGTTCGATTTCATTCCTGGCAGAATAACTATTTCGTTTTTACATCCTGCTTATTTTCATTGAATAGCTATAATTGAACAATAGACACTTCGCAGAATAACAGCAAGGATTCCCATGTAGTGTAGTGGTTTGTATTGCTGACTGTCACTCAGGACATCGCGGTTTGATTCCATCCCGGGGAAATTAACTCTTCCGTTTTTACATCCCGTGTATTTTTATTGAATAGCTATCATTGAACAATAAACACTTCGCAGAATACCAGCAAGGATTCCTTAGTAGTGTAGTGGTTGGTGTCCCTGACTGTAACTCAGGAGATCGGGGTTCGATTTCATCCAGGGGAGATTAACTCTTTTGTTTTTACTTCCCGATTATTTTCATTGAATAGCTATCGTTGAACAATAAACACTTCGCAGAATGCCAGTAATGATTCCTCGGTAGTATCTCTGACTGTCACTCAGGAGATCGGGGTTCGATTCCATCCCGGGGAGATCAAATCCTTTGTTTTTACATCCCATTGATTCTAATTGAATAGCTATCATTGAACAATAAACACTTCGCAGAATGCCATTAAGGATACCTCGGTAGTGTAGTGGTTAGTATCTCTGACTGTCACTCAGTCGATCGGGGTTGATTCCACCCCGGAGAGATCAACTCTTTTGTTTTTACATCCCGTTTGTATTAATTGAATAGCTATCATTGAACAATAAACACTTCGCAGAAATTCAGTAAGGATTCCTCGGTTGTGTAGTGGTTAGTATCTCTGACTGTCACTGAGTAGATCGGGGTTCGACTCTATCCCGGGGAGATTAAACACTCTTGTTTTTACATCCTGTATATTTTCATCGAATAGCTATCATTGAACAATAAACACTTCGCAGAATACCAGCAAGGCTTCCTTACTAGTGTAGTGGTCAGTGTCCCTGACTATCACTCAGGAGATAGGGGTTCGATTCCATCCAGGGGAGATTACATTTTTCGTTTTTACACCCCGGTTTATTTTTCATTGAATAGCTATCATTTAACAATACACACTTCGCTGAATACCTGCAAGGATTCCTCGGTAGTGTAGTGGTTAGTATCTCTGACTGTCAATCAGTAGATCGGGGTTCGATTCTATCCCGGGGAGATTAAACACTCTTGTTTTTACATCCTGTATATTTTCATCGAATAGCTATCATTGAACAATAAACACTTCGCAGAATACCAGCAAGGCTTCCTTACTAGTGTAGTGGTCAGTGTCCCTGACTATCATTCAGGAGATAGTGGTTCGATTCCATCCAGGGGAGATTAATTTTTTCGTTTTTACATCCCGGTTTATTTTTCATTGAATAGCTATCATTTAACAATACATACTTCACTGAATACCAGCAAGGATTCCTCGGTAGTGTAGTGGTTAGTATCTCTGACTGTCAATCAATAGATCGGGGTTCGATTCTATCCCTGGGAGATTAAACACTCTTGTTTTTACATCCTGTATATTTTCATCGAATAGCTATCATTGAACAATAAACACTTCGCATAATACCAGCAAGGCTTCCTTACTAGTGTAGTGGTCAGTGTCCCTGACTATCACTCAGGAGATAGGGGTTCGATTCCATCCAGGAGAGATTAAACACTCTCGTTTTTACATCCCGGTTTATTTTTCATTGAATAGCTATCATTTAACAATACACACTTCGCTGAATACCAGCAAGGATTCCTCGGTAGTGTAGTGGTTAGTATCTCTGACTGTTATTCAGGAGATCGGGGTTTGATTCCATTCCTGGGAGAATAACTCTTTTGTTTTTACATCCTGCTTATTTTCATTGAATAGCTATCATTGAACAATAGACACTTCGAAGAATGCCAGCAAGGATTCCTCGGTAGTGTAGTGGTTAGTATCTCTGACTGTTATTCAGGAGATCGGGGTTTGATTCCATTCCTGGGAGAATAACTCTTTTGTTTTTACATCCTGCTTATTTTCATTGAATAGCTATCATTGAACATTATACACTTCGCAGAATACCTGCAAGGATTCCTCGGTAGTGTAGTGGCTATTTTCTCAAACTATCACTCTGGAGATCGTGGTTCGATTCCATCCCGGAGAGATTAACTCTCTCGTTTTTACATCTGGTTTATTTTCATTGAATAGCTATCATTGAACAATAAACACTTCGCAGAATCCCAGCAACGATTTCTTGGTAGTGTAGTGGTTAGTATCTCTGACTGTCACTCGTGAGATCGTTGTTCGCTTCCATCCCGGGGAGATTAACTTTTTCGTTTTTACATCCTGATTATTTTCATTGAATAGCTATCATTGAACAATAAACACTTCGCTGAATACCAGTAAGGATTCCTCGGTAGTGTAGTGGTTAGTATCTCTGACTGTTACTCAGGAGATCGGGGTTCGATTTCATTCCTGGCAGAATAACTATTTCGTTTTTACATCCTGCTTATTTTCATTGAATAGCTATAATTGAACAATAGACACTTCGCAGAATAACAGCAAGGATTCCCATGTAGTGTAGTGGTTTGTATTGCTGACTGTCACTCAGGACATCGCGGTTTGATTCCATCCCGGGGAAATTAACTCTTCCGTTTTTACATCCCGTGTATTTTTATTGAATAGCTATCATTGAACAATAAACACTTCGCAGAATACCAGCAAGGATTCCTTAGTAGTGTAGTGGTTGGTGTCCCTGACTGTAACTCAGGAGATCGGGGTTCGATTTCATCCAGGGGAGATTAACTCTTTTGTTTTTACTTCCCGATTATTTTCATTGAATAGCTATCGTTGAACAATAAACACTTCGCAGAATGCCAGTAATGATTCCTCGGTAGTATCTCTGACTGTCACTCAGGAGATCGGGGTTCGATTCCATCCCGGGGAGATCAAATCCTTTGTTTTTACATCCCATTGATTCTAATTGAATAGCTATCATTGAACAATAAACACTTCGCAGAATGCCATTAAGGATACCTCGGTAGTGTAGTGGTTAGTATCTCTGACTGTCACTCAGTCGATCGGAGTTGATTCCACCCCGGAGAGATCAACTCTTTTGTTTTTACATCCCGTTTGTATTAATTGAATAGCTATCATTGAACAATAAACACTTCGCAGAAATTCAGTAAGGATTCCTCGGTTGTGTAGTGGTTAGTATCTCTGACTGTCACTGAGTAGATCGGGGTTCGACTCTATCCCGGGGAGATTAAACACTCTTGTTTTTACATCCTGTATATTTTCATCGAATAGCTATCATTGAACAATAAACACTTCGCAGAATACCAGCAAGGCTTCCTTACTAGTGTAGTGGTCAGTGTCCCTGACTATCACTCAGGAGATAGGGGTTCGATTCCATCCAGGGGAGATTACATTTTTCGTTTTTACACCCCGGTTTATTTTTCATTGAATAGCTATCATTTAACAATACACACTTCGCTGAATACCTGCAAGGATTCCTCGGTAGTGTAGTGGTTAGTATCTCTGACTGTCAATCAGTAGATCGGGGTTCGATTCTATCCCGGGGAGATTAAACACTCTTGTTTTTACATCCTGTATATTTTCATCGAATAGCTATCATTGAACAATAAACACTTCGCAGAATACCAGCAAGGCTTCCTTACTAGTGTAGTGGTCAGTGTCCCTGACTATCATTCAGGAGATAGTGGTTCGATTCCATCCAGGGGAGATTAATTTTTTCGTTTTTACATCCCGGTTTATTTTTCATTGAATAGCTATCATTTAACAATACATACTTCACTGAATACCAGCAAGGATTCCTCGGTAGTGTAGTGGTTAGTATCTCTGACTGTCAATCAGTAGATCGGGGTTCGATTCTATCCCTGGGAGATTAAACACTCTTGTTTTTACATCCTGTATATTTTCATCGAATAGCTATCATTGAACAATAAACACTTCGCAGAATACCAGCAAGGCTTCCTTACTAGTGTAGTGGTCAGTGTCCCTGACTATCACTCAGGAGATAGGGGTTCGATTCCATCCAGGAGAGATTAAACACTCTCGTTTTTACATCCCGGTTTATTTTTCATTGAATAGCTATCATTTAACAATACACACTTCGCTGAATACCAGCAAGGATTCCTCGGTAGTGTAGTGGTTAGTATCTCTGACTGTTATTCAGGAGATCGGGGTTTGATTCCATTCCTGGGAGAATAACTCTTTTGTTTTTACATCCTGCTTATTTTCATTGAATAGCTATCATTGAACAATAGACACTTCGAAGAATGCCAGCAAGGATTCCTCGGTAGTGTAGTGGTTAGTATCTCTGACTGTTATTCAGGAGATCGGGGTTCAATTCCATCCCGGGGAGATTAAACACTCTTGTTTTTACATCCTGTATATTTTCATCGAATAGCTATCATTGAACAATAAACACTTCGCAGAATACCAGCAAGGCTTCCTTACTAGTGTAGTGGTCAGTGTCCCTGACTATCATTCAGGAGATAGTGGTTCGATTCCATCCAGGGGAGATTAATTTTTTCGTTTTTACATCCCGGTTTATTTTTCATTGAATAGCTATCATTTAACAATACATACTTCACTGAATACCAGCAAGGATTCCTCGGTAGTGTAGTGGTTAGTATCTCTGACTGTCAATCAATAGATCGGGGTTCGATTCTATCCCTGGGAGATTAAACACTCTTGTTTTTACATCCTGTATATTTTCATCGAATAGCTATCATTGAACAATAAACACTTCGCAGAATACCAGCAAGGCTTCCTTACTAGTGTAGTGGTCAGTGTCCCTGACTATCACTCAGGAGATAGGGGTTCGATTCCATCCAGGAGAGATTAAACACTCTCGTTTTTACATCCCGGTTTATTTTTCATTGAATAGCTATCATTTAACAATACACACTTCGCTGAATACCAGCAAGGATTCCTCGGTAGTGTAGTGGTTAGTATCTCTGACTGTTATTCAGGAGATCGGGGTTTGATTCCATTCCTGGGAGAATAACTCTTTTGTTTTTACATCCTGCTTATTTTCATTGAATAGCTATCATTGAACAATAGACACTTCGAAGAATGCCAGCAAGGATTCCTCGGTAGTGTAGTGGTTAGTATCTCTGACTGTTATTCAGGAGATCGGGGTTTGATTCCATTCCTGGGAGAATAACTCTTTTGTTTTTACATCCTGCTTATTTTCATTGAATAGCTATCATTGAACATTATACACTTCGCAGAATACCTGCAAGGATTCCTCGGTAGTGTAGTGGCTATTTTCTCAAACTATCACTCTGGAGATCGTGGTTCGATTCCATCCCGGAGAGATTAACTCTCTCGTTTTTACATCTGGTTTATTTTCATTGAATAGCTATCATTGAACAATAAACACTTCGCAGAATCCCAGCAACGATTTCTTGGTAGTGTAGTGGTTAGTATCTCTGACTGTCACTCGTGAGATCGTTGTTCGCTTCCATCCCGGGGAGATTAACTTTTTCGTTTTTACATCCTGATTATTTTCATTGAATAGCTATCATTGAACAATAAACACTTCGCTGAATACCAGTAAGGATTCCTCGGTAGTGTAGTGGTTAGTATCTCTGACTGTTACTCAGGAGATCGGGGTTCGATTTCATTCCTGGCAGAATAACTATTTCGTTTTTACATCCTGCTTATTTTCATTGAATAGCTATAATTGAACAATAGACACTTCGCAGAATAACAGCAAGGATTCCCATGTAGTGTAGTGGTTTGTATTGCTGACTGTCACTCAGGACATCGCGGTTTGATTCCATCCCGGGGAAATTAACTCTTCCGTTTTTACATCCCGTGTATTTTTATTGAATAGCTATCATTGAACAATAAACACTTCGCAGAATACCAGCAAGGATTCCTTAGTAGTGTAGTGGTTGGTGTCCCTGACTGTAACTCAGGAGATCGGGGTTCGATTTCATCCAGGGGAGATTAACTCTTTTGTTTTTACTTCCCGATTATTTTCATTGAATAGCTATCGTTGAACAATAAACACTTCGCAGAATGCCAGTAATGATTCCTCGGTAGTATCTCTGACTGTCACTCAGGAGATCGGGGTTCGATTCCATCCCGGGGAGATCAAATCCTTTGTTTTTACATCCCATTGATTCTAATTGAATAGCTATCATTGAACAATAAACACTTCGCAGAATGCCATTAAGGATACCTCGGTAGTGTAGTGGTTAGTATCTCTGACTGTCACTCAGTCGATCGGAGTTGATTCCACCCCGGAGAGATCAACTCTTTTGTTTTTACATCCCGTTTGTATTAATTGAATAGCTATCATTGAACAATAAACACTTCGCAGAAATTCAGTAAGGATTCCTCGGTTGTGTAGTGGTTAGTATCTCTGACTGTCACTGAGTAGATCGGGGTTCGACTCTATCCCGGGGAGATTAAACACTCTTGTTTTTACATCCTGTATATTTTCATCGAATAGCTATCATTGAACAATAAACACTTCGCAGAATACCAGCAAGGCTTCCTTACTAGTGTAGTGGTCAGTGTCCCTGACTATCACTCAGGAGATAGGGGTTCGATTCCATCCAGGGGAGATTACATTTTTCGTTTTTACACCCCGGTTTATTTTTCATTGAATAGCTATCATTTAACAATACACACTTCGCTGAATACCTGCAAGGATTCCTCGGTAGTGTAGTGGTTAGTATCTCTGACTGTCAATCAGTAGATCGGGGTTCGATTCTATCCCGGGGAGATTAAACACTCTTGTTTTTACATCCTGTATATTTTCATCGAATAGCTATCATTGAACAATAAACACTTCGCAGAATACCAGCAAGGCTTCCTTACTAGTGTAGTGGTCAGTGTCCCTGACTATCATTCAGGAGATAGTGGTTCGATTCCATCCAGGGGAGATTAATTTTTTCGTTTTTACATCCCGGTTTATTTTTCATTGAATAGCTATCATTTAACAATACATACTTCACTGAATACCAGCAAGGATTCCTCGGTAGTGTAGTGGTTAGTATCTCTGACTGTCAATCAGTAGATCGGGGTTCGATTCTATCCCTGGGAGATTAAACACTCTTGTTTTTACATCCTGTATATTTTCATCGAATAGCTATCATTGAACAATAAACACTTCGAAGAATACCAGGAAGGCTTCCTTACTAGTGTAGTGGTCAGTGTCCCTGACTATCACTCAGGAGATAGGGGTTCGATTCCATCCAGGAGAGATTAAACACTCTCGTTTTTACATCCCGGTTTATTTTTCATTGAATAGCTATCATTTAACAATACACACTTCGCTGAATACCAGCAAGGATTCCTCGGTAGTGTAGTGGTTAGTATCTCTGACTGTTATTCAGGAGATCGGGGTTTGATTCCATTCCTGGGAGAATAACTCTTTTGTTTTTACATCCTGCTTATTTTCATTGAATAGCTATCATTGAACAATAGACACTTCGAAGAATGCCAGCAAGGATTCCTCGGTAGTGTAGTGGTTAGTATCTCTGACTGTTATTCAGGAGATCGGGGTTCAATTCCATCCCGGGGAGATTAAACACTCTTGTTTTTACATCCTGTATATTTTCATCGAATAGCTATCATTGAACAATAAACACTTCGCAGAATACCAGCAAGGCTTCCTTACTAGTGTAGTGGTCAGTGTCCCTGACTATCATTCAGGAGATAGTGGTTCGATTCCATCCAGGGGAGATTAATTTTTTCGTTTTTACATCCCGGTTTATTTTTCATTGAATAGCTATCATTTAACAATACATACTTCACTGAATACCAGCAAGGATTCCTCGGTAGTGTAGTGGTTAGTATCTCTGACTGTCAATCAATAGATCGGGGTTCGATTCTATCCCTGGGAGATTAAACACTCTTGTTTTTACATCCTGTATATTTTCATCGAATAGCTATCATTGAACAATAAACACTTCGCAGAATACCAGCAAGGCTTCCTTACTAGTGTAGTGGTCAGTGTCCCTGACTATCACTCAGGAGATAGGGGTTCGATTCCATCCAGGAGAGATTAAACACTCTCGTTTTTACATCCCGGTTTATTTTTCATTGAATAGCTATCATTTAACAATACACACTTCGCTGAATACCAGCAAGGATTCCTCGGTAGTGTAGTGGTTAGTATCTCTGACTGTTATTCAGGAGATCGGGGTTTGATTCCATTCCTGGGAGAATAACTCTTTTGTTTTTACATCCTGCTTATTTTCATTGAATAGCTATCATTGAACAATAGACACTTCGAAGAATGCCAGCAAGGATTCCTCGGTAGTGTAGTGGTTAGTATCTCTGACTGTTATTCAGGAGATCGGGGTTTGATTCCATTCCTGGGAGAATAACTCTTTTGTTTTTACATCCTGCTTATTTTCATTGAATAGCTATCATTGAACATTATACACTTCGCAGAATACCTGCAAGGATTCCTCGGTAGTGTAGTGGCTATTTTCTCAAACTATCACTCTGGAGATCGTGGTTCGATTCCATCCCGGAGAGATTAACTCTCTCGTTTTTACATCTGGTTTATTTTCATTGAATAGCTATCATTGAACAATAAACACTTCGCAGAATCCCAGCAACGATTTCTTGGTAGTGTAGTGGTTAGTATCTCTGACTGTCACTCGTGAGATCGTTGTTCGCTTCCATCCCGGGGAGATTAACTTTTTCGTTTTTACATCCTGATTATTTTCATTGAATAGCTATCATTGAACAATAAACACTTCGCTGAATACCAGTAAGGATTCCTCGGTAGTGTAGTGGTTAGTATCTCTGACTGTTACTCAGGAGATCGGGGTTCGATTTCATTCCTGGCAGAATAACTATTTCGTTTTTACATCCTGCTTATTTTCATTGAATAGCTATAATTGAACAATAGACACTTCGCAGAATAACAGCAAGGATTCCCATGTAGTGTAGTGGTTTGTATTGCTGACTGTCACTCAGGACATCGCGGTTTGATTCCATCCCGGGGAAATTAACTCTTCCGTTTTTACATCCCGTGTATTTTTATTGAATAGCTATCATTGAACAATAAACACTTCGCAGAATACCAGCAAGGATTCCTTAGTAGTGTAGTGGTTGGTGTCCCTGAATGTAACTCAGGAGATCGGGGTTCGATTTCATCCAGGGGAGATTAACTCTTTTGTTTTTACTTCCCGATTATTTTCATTGAATAGCTATCGTTGAACAATAAACACTTCGCAGAATGCCAGTAATGATTCCTCGGTAGTATCTCTGACTGTCACTCAGGAGATCGGGGTTCGATTCCATCCCGGGGAGATCAAATCCTTTGTTTTTACATCCCATTGATTCTAATTGAATAGCTATCATTGAACAATAAACACTTCGCAGAATGCCATTAAGGATACCTCGGTAGTGTAGTGGTTAGTATCTCTGACTGTCACTCAGTCGATCGGAGTTGATTCCACCCCGGAGAGATCAACTCTTTTGTTTTTACATCCCGTTTGTATTAATTGAATAGCTATCATTGAACAATAAACACTTCGCAGAAATTCAGTAAGGATTCCTCGGTTGTGTAGTGGTTAGTATCTCTGACTGTCACTGAGTAGATCGGGGTTCGACTCTATCCCGGGGAGATTAAACACTCTTGTTTTTACATCCTGTATATTTTCATCGAATAGCTATCATTGAACAATAAACACTTCGCAGAATACCAGCAAGGCTTCCTTACTAGTGTAGTGGTCAGTGTCCCTGACTATCACTCAGGAGATAGGGGTTCGATTCCATCCAGGGGAGATTACATTTTTCGTTTTTACACCCCGGTTTATTTTTCATTGAATAGCTATCATTTAACAATACACACTTCGCTGAATACCTGCAAGGATTCCTCGGTAGTGTAGTGGTTAGTATCTCTGACTGTCAATCAGTAGATCGGGGTTCGATTCTATCCCGGGGAGATTAAACACTCTTGTTTTTACATCCTGTATATTTTCATCGAATAGCTATCATTGAACAATAAACACTTCGCAGAATACCAGCAAGGCTTCCTTACTAGTGTAGTGGTCAGTGTCCCTGACTATCATTCAGGAGATAGTGGTTCGATTCCATCCAGGGGAGATTAATTTTTTCGTTTTTACATCCCGGTTTATTTTTCATTGAATAGCTATCATTTAACAATACATACTTCACTGAATACCAGCAAGGATTCCTCGGTAGTGTAGTGGTTAGTATCTCTGACTGTCAATCAGTAGATCGGGGTTCGATTCTATCCCTGGGAGATTAAACACTCTTGTTTTTACATCCTGTATATTTTCATCGAATAGCTATCATTGAACAATAAACACTTCGAAGAATACCAGCAAGGCTTCCTTACTAGTGTAGTGGTCAGTGTCCCTGACTATCACTCAGGAGATAGGGGTTCGATTCCATCCAGGAGAGATTAAACACTCTCGTTTTTACATCCCGGTTTATTTTTCATTGAATAGCTATCATTTAACAATACACACTTCGCTGAATACCAGCAAGGATTCCTCGGTAGTGTAGTGGTTAGTATCTCTGACTGTTATTCAGGAGATCGGGGTTTGATTCCATTCCTGGGAGAATAACTCTTTTGTTTTTACATCCTGCTTATTTTCATTGAATAGCTATCATTGAACAATAGACACTTCGAAGAATGCCAGCAAGGATTCCTCGGTAGTGTAGTGGTTAGTATCTCTGACTGTTATTCAGGAGATCGGGGTTCAATTCCATCCCGGGGAGATTAACTCTTTCGTTTTTACATCAGGCTTATTTTCATTAAATAGCTATCATTGAACAATAAACACTTCGCAGAATACCAGCAAGGATTCCTTAGTAGTGTAGTGGTTGGTGTCCCTGACTGTAACTCATGAGATCGGGGTTCGATTCCATCGAGGGGGATTAACTCTTTTGTTTTTACATCCCGTGTATTTCATTGAAAAGCTATCATTGAACAATAAGCACTTCGCAGAATGCCAGTAATGATTCCTCGGTAGTATCTCTGACTGTCACTCAGTAGATCGGGGTTCTATTCCATCCCGGGGAGATCAAATCCTTTGTTTTTACATCCCGTTGATTCTAATTGAATAGCTATCATTGAACAATAAACACTTCGCAGAATGCCATTAAGGATACCTCGGTAGTGTAGTGGTTAGTATCTCTGACTGTCGCTCAGTCGATCGGGGTTGATTCCACCTCGGAGAGATCAACTCTTTTGTTTTTACATCCCGTTGGTATTAATTGAATAGCTATCATTGAACAATAAACACTTTGCAGAAAGCCAGTAAGGATTCCTCGGTAGTGTAGTGGTTAGTATCTCTGACTGACAATCAGTAGATCGGGGTTCGATTCTATCCCGGGGAGATTAAACACTCTTGTTTTTACATCCTGTATATTTTCATCGAATAGCTATCATTGAACAATAAACACTTCGCAGAATACCAGCAAGGCTTCCTTACTAGTGTAGTGGTCAGTGTCCCTGTCTATCACTCAGGAGATAGAGGTTCGATTCCATCCAGGGGAGATTAACTCTTTCGTTTTTACATCGGGGTTATTTTCATTGAATAGCTATCATTGAACAATAGACACTTCGCAGAATGCCAGCAAGTGTTCCTCGGTAGTGTAGTGGTTAGTATCTCTGACTATCACTCTCCAGGTTCGATTCCGGGTTCGATTATATCCCAGGAAGATTAACTCTTTCGTTTTTACATCCGGGTTATTTTCATTGAATAGCTATCATTAAACAATAAACACTTCGCAGAAAACCAGTAATGATTCCGCGGTAGTGTAGTGGTTAGTATCTCTGACTATCACTCTGGAGATCGGGGTTCGATTCCATCCCGGGCAGTTAAACTCTATCATTGAACAATAAACACTTCGCAGAAAACCATCTAGGATTCCTCGGTAGAGTAGTAGTTTCTATCGCTCACTGTCACTCAGGAAATCTGGGTTCTATTGAGGGGAGATTAACTCTTTCGTTTTTACATCCTGTGTATTTTCATTGAATAGCTATCATTGAACAATAAACACTTCGCTGAATACCAGAAAGGATTCCTCGGTAGTGTAGTGGTTAGTATGTCTGACTATCACTCTGGAGATCGGGGTTCGATTATATCCCAGGGAGATTAACTCTTTCCGGGTTATTTTCATTGAATAGCTATCATTGAACAATAAACACTTCGCAGAATACCAGCAAGGATTCCTCGGTAGTTTAGTCGTTAGTATCTCAGGAGATCGGCGTTTGATTCCATTCCTGGGAGAATAACTCTTTCGTTTTTACATCCTTCTTATTTTTATTGAATAGCTGTCATTAACAAATAGACACTTCGCAGAATAACAGCAAGAATTCCCATGTAGTGTTGTGGTTAGTGTCACTGACTGTCACCCAGGAGATCAGGGTTCGATTCCATCCAGGGGAGATTGACTCTTTAGTTTTTACATCCCGTTTATTTTTATTGTGTAGCTATCATTGAGCAATAGACACTTAGCAGAATGCCAGTAAGGATTCCTCTGTGACTGTCACTCAGTAGATCGGGGTTCGATTCCATCCCGTGGAGATCAACTCTTTTGTTTTAACATCCCGTTGATTCTAATTGAATAGCTATCATTGAACAATAAACACTTCCCAAATGCCAGTAAGGATTCCTCGGTAGTGTAGTGGTTAGTATCTCTGACTGCCACTCAGTAGATCGGTGTTCGATTCCATCCCGGGGAGATCGACTCGTTTGTTTTTACATCCCGTTGATATTAATTGAATAGCTATCATTGAACAATAAACACTTCGCAGAATGCAAGCAATGATTCCTCGGTAGTGCAGTGGTTCGTATCTCAAACTATTACTTATCAGATCGGGGTTCAATTCCATCCCGGGGAGATTAACTCTTTCGATTTTACTTCCGGTCTATTTTCATTGAATAGCTATCATTAAACAATAAACACTTCGCAGAAAACCAGTAATGATTCCGCGGTAGTGTAGTGGTTAGTATCTCTGACTATCACTCTGGAGATCGGGGTTCGATTCCATCCCGGGCAGTTAAACTCTTTCCTTTTTACATCCTGTATATTTTCATTGAATAACTATCATTGAACAATAAACACTTCGCAGAATACCAACAAGTATTCCTCGGTAGAGTAGTGGTTTATATCTTTCACTATCACTCAGAAGATCGGGGTTCGATTATATCCCAGGGAGATTAACTCTTTCGTTTTTACATCCCGTCTTTTTTCATTGAATAGCTATCATTTAACAATACACACTTCGCAGAATGCCAGCAAGTGTTCCTCGGTAGTGTAGTGGTTTGTATCTCTGACTATCACTCTCCAGATTCGTCCGGGTTCGCTTCCATCCCGGGGAGATTAACATTTTCGTTTTTACATCCGGTTTATTTTCATTGAATAGCTATCATTGAACAATAACCACTTCGCAAAATACCAGTAAGGATTCCTCGGTAGAGTAGTGGTTTCTATCTCTCACTATCACTCAGAATATCGGGGTTCGATTATATCCCAGGGAGATTAACTCTTTCGTTTTTACATCCGGGTTATTTTCATTGAATAGCTATTATTGAACAATAAACACTTCGCAGAATACCAGCAAGGATTCCTCGGTAGTGTAGTCGTTAGTATCTCTGACTGTTACTCAGGAGATCGGCGTTTGATTCCATTCCTAGGAGAATAACTCTTTCGTTTTTACATCCCGTTTATTTTTATTGTATAGCTATCATTGAACAATAGACACTTCGCAGAATGCCAGTAAGGATTCCTCGGTAGTACCTCTGACTGTCACTCAGTAGATCTGGGTTCGATTCCATCCCGGGGAGATAAACTCTTTTGTTTTTACATCCTGCTTAATTTCATTGAATAGCTATCATTGAACAATAGACACTTCGCAGAATAACAGCAATGATTCATCGGTAGTGTAGTGGTTAGTATCTCTGACTGTCACTCAGTAGATCGGGGTTCTATTCCATTTCGGTAATTGACATCAACTCTTTTGTTTTTACATCCCGTAGATATTAATTGAATAGCTATCATTGAACAATAAACACTTTGCAGAATGCCAGCAATGATTTCTCGGTAGTGTAGTGGGTCGTATCTCTAACTATTACTTATAAGAGCGGGGTTCAATTCCATCCCGGGAAGATTAACTCTTTCGTTTTTACATCCGGTTTATTTTCATTGAATAGCTATTATTGAACAATAAACACTTCGCAGAAAACCAATAATGATTCCTCGGTAGTGTAGTGGTCAGTGTCCCTGACTATCGCTCTGGAGATCGGGGTTCGATTCCATCACAGGAAGATTAACTCTTTCGTTTTTACATCCTGTTTATTTTCTTTGAATAGCTATCATTGAACAATATTCACTTCGCAGAATACCAGCAAGGATGCCTTGGTAGTTAGTATCTCTGACTGTTACTCAGGAGATCAGGGTTCGCTTCCATCCCGGGGAGATTAACTCTTTCGTTTTTACATCCTGTCTATTTTCATTGAATAGCTATCATTGAACAATAAACACTTCGCATAATGCCAGTAAGGATTCCTCGGTTGTGTAGTGGTTAGTATCTCTGACTGTCACTGAGTAGATCGGGGTTCGATTCCATCCCGGGGAGATTAACTTTATTGTTTTTACATCCGGTCTATTTTCATTCAATAGCTATCATTGAACAATATACACTTTGCAGAATACCAGCAAGGATGCCTTGGTAGTCTCTGACTGTCAATCGTGAGATCGTTGTTCGCTTCCATCCCGGGGTGATTAACTTTTTCTTTTTTACATCACGTGTATTTTCATTACCAGCAAAGATTCCTCGATAGAGTATTGGCTTTCATCTCTCACTATCATCACTCAGGAGATCGGGGTTCGATTCCATCCCGGGGAGATTAACTCTTTCGTTTTTACATCTCGTAGATTTTTTTTATTAAATAGCTATCATTAAACAATAAACACTTCGCAGAATACCAGCAACTGTCACTGAGTAGATCGGGTTCGATTCCATCCCAGGGAGATTAACTCTTTTGTTTTTATATCCCGTTGATTTTAATTGAATAGCTATCATTGAACAATATACACTTCGCAGAATGCCAGTTAGGATTCCTCGGTAGTATCTCTGACTGTCACTCGGTAGATCGGGGTTTGATTCCATTCCTGGGAGAATATCTCTTTTGTTTTTACATCCTGCTTATTTTCATTAAATAGCTATCATTGAACAATAGACACTTCGAAGAATGCCAGCAATGATTCCTCGGTAGTGCAGTGGTTCGTATCTCTAACTCTTACTTATAAGATCGGGGTTCAATTCCATCCCGGGGAGATTAACTCTTTCGTTTTTACATCAGGCTTATTTTCATTAAATAGCTATCATTGAACAATAAACACTTCGCAGAATACCAGCAAGGATTCCTCGGTAGAGTAGCGGTTTCTATCTCTCGCTATCACTCAGAAGATCGTGGTTCGATTAACTCTTTCGTTTTTACATCGGGGTTATTTTCATGGAATAGCTATCATTGAACAATAAACACTTCGCTGATTCCTCGGTAGTGTAGTGGTTAGTATCTCTGACTGAGGAATCTACACTACCGAGGAATCCTTGCTGGTATTCAGCGAAGTGTGTGTTGTTAAATGATAGCTATTCAATGAAAAATAAACCGGGATGTAAAAACGAAACAATTAATCTCCCCTGGATGGAATCGAACCTCTATCTCCTGAGTGATAGTCAGGGACACTGACCACTACACTAGTAAGGAAGCCTTGCTGGTATTCTGCGAAGTGTTTATTGTTCAATGATAGCTATTCGATGAAAATATACAGGATGTAAAAACAAGAGTGTTTAATCTCCCCGGGATAGAATCGAACCCCGATCTACTGATTGACAGTAGAATAACAGCAAGGATTCCCATGTAGTGTAGTGGTTTGTATTGCTGACTGTCACTCAGGACATCGCGGTTTGATTCCATCCCGGGGAAATTAACTCTTCCGTTTTTACATCCCGTGTATTTTTATTGAATAGCTATCATTGAACAATAAACACTTCGCAGAATACCAGCAAGGATTCCTTAGTAGTGTAGTGGTTGGTGTCCCTGACTGTAACTCAGGAGATCGGGGTTCGATTTCATCCAGGGGAGATTAAATCTTTTGTTTTTACTTCCCGTTTATTTTCATTGAATAGCTATCGCTGAACAATAAACACTTTGCAGAATGCCTGTAATGATTCCTCGGTAGTATCTCTGACTGTCACTCAGTAGATCGGGGTTCGAATCCATCCCGGGGAGATCAAATCCTTTGTTTTTACATCCCATTGATTCTAATTGAATAGCTATCATTGAACAATAAACACTTCGCAGAATGCCATTAAGGATACCTCGGTAGTGTAGTGGTTAGTATCTCTGACTGTCACTCAGTCGATCGGGGTTGATTCCACCCCGGAGAGATCAACTCTTTTGTTTTTACATCCCGTTTGTATTAATTGAATAGCTATCATTGAACAATAAACACTTTGCAGAAAGCCAGTAAGGATTCCTCGGTAGTGTAGTGGTTAGTATCTCTGACTGTCAATCAGTAGATCGGGGTTCGACTCTCTCCCGGGGAGATTAAACACTCTTGTTTTTACATCCTGTATATTTTCATCGAATAGCTATCATTGAACAATAAACACTTCGCAGAATACCAGCAAGGCTTCCTTACTAGTGTAGTGGTCAGTGTCCCTGACTATCACTCAGGAGATAGGGGTTCGATTCCATCCAGGGGAGATTAATTTTTTTCGTTTTTACACCCCGGTTTATTTTTCATTGAATAGCTATCATTTAACAATACACACTTCGCTGAATACCTGCAAGGATTCCTCGGTAGTGTAGTGGTTAGTATCTCTGACTGTCAATCAGTAGATCGGGGTTCGATTCTATCCCGGGGAGATTAAACACTTTTGTTTTTACATCCTGTATATTTTCATCGAATAGCTATCATTGAACAATAAACACTTCGCAGAATACCAGCAAGGCTTCCTTACTAGTGTAGTGGTCAGTGTCCCTGACTATCACTCAGGAGATAGGGGTTCGATTCCATCCAGGGGAGATTAAACACTCTCGTTTTTACATCCCGGTTTATTTTTCATAGAATAGCTATCATTTAACAATACACACTTCGCTGAATACCAGCAAGGATTCCTCGGTAGTGTAGTGGTTAGTATCTCTGACTGTTATTCAGGAGATCGGGGTTTGTTTCCATTCCTGGGAGAATAACTCTTTTGTTTTTACATCCTGCTTATTTTCATTGAATAGCTATCATTGAACAATAGACACTTCGAAGAATGCCAGCAATGATTCCTCGGTAGTGTAGTGGTTCGTATCTCTAACTATTACTTATAAGATCGGGGTTCAATTCCATCCCGGGGAGATTAACTCTTTCGTTTTTACATCCGGCTTATTTTCATTAAATAGCTATCATTGAACAATAAACACTTCGCAGAATACCAGCAAGGATTCCTCGGTAGAGTAGTTGTTTCTATCTCTCGCTATCACTCAGAAGATCGTGGTTCGATTATATCCCAGGGAGATTAACTCTTTCGTTTTTACATCGGGGTTATTTTCATGGAATAGCTATCATTGAACAATAAACACTTCGCTGATTCCTCGGTAGTGTAGTGGTTAGTATCTCTGACTGTCAATCAGTAGATCGGGGTTCGATTCTATCGCGGGGAGATTAAACACTCTTGTTTTTACATCCTGTATATTTTCATCGAATAGCTATCATTGAACAATACACACTTCGCAAAATACCAGCAAGGCTTCCTTACTAGTGTAGTGGTCAGTGTCCCTGACTATCACTCAGGAGATAGGGGTTCGATTCCATCCAGGGGAGATTGATTTTTTCGTTTTTACATCCCGGTTTATTTTTCATTGAATAGCTATCATTTAACAATACACACTTCGCTGAATACCAGCAAGGATTCCTCGGTAGTGTAGTGTTTAGTATCTCTGACTGTTATTCAGGAGATCGGGGTTCGATTCCATTCCTGGGAGAATAACTCTTTAGTTTTTACATCGCGTCTATTTTTATTGTATAGCTTTCATTGAACAATAGACACTTAGCAGAATGCCAGTAAGGATTCCTCTCTGACTGTCACTCAGTAGATCGGGGTTCGATTCCATCCCGTGGAGATCAACTCTTTTGTTTTTACATCCCGTCTATTTTTATTGAATAGCTATTATTGAACAATAGACACTTCGCAGAATGCCAGCAAGGATTCCTCGATAGCATCTCTGACTGTCATTGAGTAGATCGGGGTTCGATTAAATCCCAGGGAGATGAACTCTTTTTTTGTTTACATCCCGTTGATTTTAATTGAATAGCTATCATTGAACAATAAACACTTCGCAGAATACCAGCAAGGATTCCTCGGTAGAGTAGTGGTTTCTATCTCTCACTATCACTCAGAAGATCGTGGTTCGATTATATCCCAGGGAGATTAACTCTTTCGTTTTTACATCCTGTTTATTTTCATTGAATAGCTATCATTGAACAATAAACACTTCGCTGAATACCAGAAAGGATTCCTCGGTAGTGTAGTGGTTAGTATCTCTGACTGTCACTCAGTAGATCGGTGTTCGATTCCATCCCGGGGAGATCAACTCGTTTGTTTTTACATCCCGTTGATATTAATTGAATAGCTATCATTGAACAATAAACACTTCGCAGAATGCAAGCAATGATTTCTCGGTAGTGTAGTGGTTCGTATCTCAAACTATTACTTATAAGATCGGGGTTCAATTCCATCCCGGGGAGTTAAACTCTTTCGTTTTTACATCCAGTATATTTTCATTGAATAACTATCATTGAACAATACACACTTCGCAGAATACCAACAAGGATTCCTCGGTAGAGTAGTGGTTTCTATCTCTCACTGTCACTCAGAAGATCGGGGTTCGATTATATCCCAGGGAGATTAACTCTTTCGTTTTTACATCCCGTCTTTTGTCATTGAATAGCTATCATTGAACAATACACACTTCGCAGAATGCCAGCAAGTGTTCCTCGGTAGTGTAGTGGTTAGTATCTCTGACTATCACTCTCCAGGTTCGATTCCGGGTTCGATTATATCCCAGGGAGATTAACTCTTTCGTTTTTACATCCGGTTTATTTTCATTGAATAGCTATCATTGAACAATAAACACTTCGCAGAATACCAGCAAGGATTCCTCGGTAGTTTAGTCGTTAGTATCTCAGGAGATCGGCGTTTGATTCCATTCCGGGGAGAATAACTCTTTCGTTTTTACATCCTTCTTATTTTTATTGAATAGCTATCATTAACAAATAGACACTTCGCAGAATAACAGCAAGGATTCCCATGTAGTGTAGTGGTTAGTGTCACTGACTGTCACTCAGGAGATCACGGTTCGATTCCATCCAGGGGAGTTTAACTCTTTAGTTTTTACATCGCGTCTATTTTTATTGTATAGCTATCATTGAACAATAGACACTTAGCAGAATGCCAGTAAGGATTCCTCTCTGACTGTCACTCAGTAGATCGGGGTTCGATTCCATCCCGTGGAGATCAACTCTTTTGTTTTTACATCCCGTTGATTCTAATTGAATAGCTATCATTGAACAATAAACACTTCCCGGAATGCCAGTAAGGATTCCGCGGTAGTGTAGTGGTTAGTATCTCTGACTGTCACTCAGTAGATCGGTGTTCGATTCCATCCCGGGGAGATCAACTCGTTTGTTTTTACATCCCGTTGATATTAATTGAATAGCTATCATTGAACAATAAACACTTCGCAGAATCAAGCAATGATTCCTCGGTAGTGTAGTGGTTCGTATTTTAAACTATTACTTATAAGATCGGGGTTCAATTCCATCCCAGGGAGATTAACTCTTTCGTTTTTTATATCGGGTTTATATTCATTGAATAGCTATCATTGAACAATAAACACTTCGCAGAAGACCATCAAGGATTCTCTAACAATCTCTCAAGAGACCGCAGTTCGATTAACACCCTGTGGAGATAAATGCTTTTGTTTTTACATCCTTTTTATTTCCATTGAATAGCTATTATTGAACAATAACACTTCGCAGAAGACCAGCAACGATTTCTTGGTGGTGTAGTGGTTAGTATCTCTGACTACCATTTTGGAGATCGGGGTTCGATTCCATCCCGGGGAGATTTGGCTCTTTCGTTTTTACTTCCGGTATATTTTTATTGAATAGCTATCATTGAACAATAAACACTTCGCAGAATACCAGCAAGGATTCATCGGTAGTGTAGTGGATTAGTATCTCTGACTGTTACTCAGGAGATCAGGGTTCGCTTTCATCCCGGGGAGTTTAACTCTTTCGTTTTTTTTTAACATCCGGGGTATTTTCAGTCAATAGCTATCATTGAACAATACACACTTCGCAGAGTACCAGCATTGATTCCTCGGTAGTGTAATGGTAAGTATCTCTGACTATAACTCTGGAGATCGGGTTCGATTCCATACCTGGGAGAATACCTTTTTCGTTTTTTACATTCCGCTTATTTTCATTGAATAGCTATCATTGAACAACAAACACTTTGCAGAATACCAGCAAGGATTCCTCGGTGGAGTAGTGGTTGGTATCTCTGACTGTTACTCGGGACACCGGGGTTTGATTCCATCCAGGGGAGATTAACTCTTTCGTTTTTACATCCCGTGTACTTTTATTGAATAGCTATCATTGAACAATAACACTTCGCAGAAGACTAGTAATGATTCCTTGGTAGTGTAGTGGTTAGTATATCTGACTATCACTCTAGAGATCGGGGTTCGATTCTATCCCGGGGAGATAAACACTTTTGTTTTTACATCCTGTATATTTTCATCAAATAGCTATCATTGAACAATAAACACTTCGCAGAATACCAGCAAGGCTTCCTTATTAGTGTAGTGGTCAGTGTCCCTGACTATCACTTAGGAGATCGGGGTTCGATTCCATCCAGGGGAGATTAATTTTTTCGTTTTTACATCCCGGTTTATTTTTCATTGAATAGCTATCATTTAACAATACACACTTCGCAGAATGCCAGCAACGGGGGTCCTCGGTAGTGTAGTGGTTAGTATATCTGACTATCACTCTCAAGGTTTGATTCCGGGGTTCGATTTCATTCCGGGGAGATTAACACTTTCGTTTTTTACATCCGGTTTATTTTCATTAAATAGCTATCATTGAACAATAAACACTTCGCAGAAGACCATCAATGATTCTCTAACAATCTCTCAAGAGACCGGAGTTCGATTCACCCCTGCTTTTGTTTTTACATCCTTTTTATTTCCATTGAATAGCTATCATTGAACAATATACACTTCGCAGAATACCAGCAAGGATTCATCGGTAGGTGTAGTGGTTAGTATCTCTGACTGTTACTCAGGAGATCAGGGTTCGATTCCATTCCTGGGAGAATAATTCTTTCGTTTTTACATCCTGCTTATTTTCATTGAATAGCTATCATTGAACAATAACATTTCGCAGAAGACCAGCAATGATTCCTCGGTAGTGTAGTGGTTAGTCTAACTACCACTCTGGAGATCGGGGTTCGATTCCATCCCGGGGAGATTTGGCTCATTCGTTTTTACATCCGGTATATTTTTATTGAATAGCTATCATTGAACAATAAACACTTCGCAGAATCCCAGCAACGATTTCTTGGTAGTATCTCTGACTGTCACTCGTGGGATCGTTGTTCGCTTCCATCCCGGGGAGATTAACTTTTTTGTTTTTACATACTGCTTATTTTCATTGAATATCTATCATTGAACAATAAACACTAAGCAGAATACCAGCAAGGATTCCTCGATAGAGTAGTGGTTTTTATATCTCACTATCACTCAAGAGATCGGGGTTCGATTTCATTCCGGGGGGATTAACTCTTTCGTTTTAATATCCGGTTTATTTTCATTGAATAGCTATCATTGAACAATAAACACTTCGCAGAATACCAGCAAGGATTCATCGGTAGTGTAGTGGATAAGTATCTCTGACTGTTACTCAGGAGATCAGGGTTCGCTTTCATCCCGGGGAGTTGAACTCTTTCGTGTTTTTTTTTTACATCCGGTGTATTTTCATTCAATGGCTATCATTGAACAATACACACTTCGCAGAGTACCAGCATTGATTCCTCGGTAGTTTAATGGTAAGTATCTCTGACTGTAACTCTGGAGATCGGGGTTCGATTCCATCCCGGGGAGATTAACTCTTTCGTTTTTACATCCGGCTTATTTTCATTAAATAGCTATCATTGAACAATAAACACTTCGCAGAATACCAGCAAGGATTCCTCGGTAGAGTAGTGGTTAGTATTGCGGACTGTCACTTAGGACATCGGGGTTCGATTCCATCTCTAGGAGAATAACTCTTTCGTTTTTTACATCCTATTTATTTTCATTGAACAGCTATCATTGAACATTATACACTTCGCAGAATACCTGCAAGGATTCCTCGGTAGTGTAGGGGCTATTTTCTCAAACTATCACTCTGGAGATCGTGGTTCGATTCCATCCCGGGGAGATTAACTCTCTCGTTTTTACATCTGGTTTATTTTCATTGAATAGCTATCATTGAACATTATACACTTCGCAGAATACCTGCAAGGATTCCTCGGTAGTGTAGTGGCTATTTTCTCAAACTATCGATTCCATCCCGGGGAGATTAACTCTCTCGTTTTTACAACTGGTCTATTTTCATTGAATAGTTATCATTGAACAATAAACACTTCGCAGAATACCAGCAATGATTCCTTAGTAGTGTAGTGGTTAGTGTCCCTGACTGTCACTCAGGAGATCGGGGTTCGATTCCATCCAGGGGAGATTAACCCTTTCGTTTTTACATCCCGTCTATTTTTATTGAATAGCTATTATTGAACAATAGACACTTCGCAGAATGCCAGCAAGGATTCCTCGATAGCATCTCTGACTGTCATTGAGTAGATCGGGGTTCGATTAAATCCCAGGGAGATGAACTCTTTTTTTGTTTACATCCCGTTGATTTTAATTGAATAGCTATCATTAACAATAAACACTTCGCAGAATACCAGCAAGGATTCCTCGGTAGAGTAGTGGTTTCTATCTCTCACTATCACTCAGAAGATCGTGGTTCGATTATATCCCAGGGAGATTAACTCTTTCGTTTTTACATCCTGTTTATTTTCATTGAATAGCTATCATTGAACAATAAACACTTCGCTGAATACCAGAAAGGATTCCTCGGTAGTGTAGTGGTTAGTATCTCTGACTGTCACTCAGTAGATCGGTGTTCGATTCCATCCCGGGGAGATCAACTCGTTTGTTTTTACATCCCGTTGATATTAATTGAATAGCTATCATTGAACAATAAACACTTCGCAGAATGCAAGCAATGATTTCTCGGTAGTGTAGTGGTTCGTATCTCAAACTATTACTTATAAGATCGGGGTTCAATTCCATCCCGGGGAGTTAAACTCTTTCGTTTTTACATCCAGTATATTTTCATTGAATAACTATCATTGAACAATACACACTTCGCAGAATACCAACAAGGATTCCTCGGTAGAGTAGTGGTTTCTATCTCTCACTGTCACTCAGAAGATCGGGGTTCGATTATATCCCAGGGAGATTAACTCTTTCGTTTTTACATCCCGTCTTTTGTCATTGAATAGCTATCATTGAACAATACACACTTCGCAGAATGCCAGCAAGTGTTCCTCGGTAGTGTAGTGGTTAGTATCTCTGACTATCACTCTCCAGGTTCGATTCCGGGTTCGATTATATCCCAGGGAGATTAACTCTTTCGTTTTTACATCCGGTTTATTTTCATTGAATAGCTATCATTGAACAATAAACACTTCGCAGAATACCAGCAAGGATTCCTCGGTAGTTTAGTCGTTAGTATCTCAGGAGATCGGCGTTTGATTCCATTCCTGGGAGAATAACTCTTTCGTTTTTACATCCTTCTTATTTTTATTGAATAGCTATCATTAACAAATAGACACTTCGCAGAATAACAGCAAGGATTCCCATGTAGTGTTGTGGTTAGTGTCACTGACTGTCACCCAGGAGATCAGGGTTCGATTCCATCCAGGGGAGATTGACTCTTTAGTTTTTACATCCCGTTTATTTTTATTGTATAGCTATCATTGAACAGTAGACACTTAGCAGAATGCCAGTAAGGATTCCTCTGTGACTGTCACTCAGTAGATCGGGGTTCGATTCCATCCCGTGGAGATCAACTCTTTTGTTTTTACATCCCGTTGATTCTAATTGAATAGCTATCATTGAACAATAAACACTTTGCAGAAAGCCAGTAAGGATTCCTCGGTTGTGTAGTGGTTAGTATCTCTGACTGTCGCTCAGTCGATCGGGGTTGATTCCACCTCGGAAAGATCAACTCTTTTGTTTTTACATCCCGTTGGTATTAATTCGTCACCGTCACCACGAACTGACACCCTCCGCATTACATGTGTACAAAAATTACTAGATTTTTTTTTCATTTTTTTTTTGCCCAAATGGAAGTATGTATCATGAAGTATAACGAGACGAAGTTTCATATCTGAAATCACCTGATTTAGCTATTTTTGATAGATGAGTTTTGCGGAAAAGTCCATTCTGGTGTTTTTTCGTTCTCACGAAGTGACACTGCGCGCGATGTCAGTTCGTGAAAACAAAATAATCCGGACGCGCTGTCAAAAGGTTTTCACGAACTAGCACTGTCTAACTCGTTCCCAGAGCAGCAGCGCTGTGTCATGGCTCTGTATATCACGCATGACCACAACAAAAATAAGCTCGATGTTGTCAAAATGGCGGCGCCCTGGTGAAACGCTTCGCGGTTGTACTCTGGAACTTGCGCAAGTAAAATGTTGTTGTATTTGCTTTTAATTTGGTAATGTAGTTGGTTGAAAATTCTTGTTAGTTTCTTCCAATTGATCAAGCAATAAATGGCTAACGTTACAATACAGAAAATACATTGAGGCCTACTTTCTTTTTGCAGTCGAATGGTTAGGCCGGCGTTTTATATGCGCCTACAGTACCATAGGGCCTAGTAGTACCAATTGCTTTCCCCACCCCTCCCCCGGGCTGCCCCACCCAAGATGTGGGGATTGTCACTTTTGATGTGACCAAATCCCCACCCCTGGGGCAAAATGTTAGTGACAATCCCCGACATATGTAGGTGGGGCACCCCCACCTCATGGTTTTAACTTCTGATGATGAAAAAACAATATCAAAATGAGTTAACAAAATCCCCACCCTGGGGCTTGAAAAACGTGACACACCCCCACATAAGACCTGGGGCATCCCGGGGGGGGAAGCAATTCATAGGCACATTAGGAAACGTTGACTCTGTTTCTGGCGATTTGTATAGACAGTTACGGGCCCCTCTTTTAATTTCGCAGTGGCTATTTTTACGGCAGCCGTAACGCGACTTTCAAATGCTATTGTTACGGCATACAATGGGAACGTATATCAGATTTAAAACTGCCCATCCTGCCAGAGCGCTCCAGTAGCATGATTGGTAAGGTGTCTGATTTTGATGGCTGGGGACCCTGGATCAAATCGCGGCCGTGCTGTCGGATTTTATTTTCGAAAAGATTTCTTAGGTTTTAGGTTTTTAATCAAATGGTTATTGTTATTAGTAGATTAAATTTTCTTCCATTTGATTTCAGTGGTTTTGGAGATTTTTTTAAAAGGAAAATATAGTCTGAGAACCATTTGCTTGATGGTTCCAACAGCAAACATCGTGACGTTGAATACCATTACGTCAGAGAACAAGATAGGTAGTTCCGTAACGAGGGCTGCCGTAACAATAGCCACTGCGCTTGAATTTTGGTCCAATTTGCATCAAGGTTTTTTTTTGTCATTCCAAAATTACTTTGTCAACCTAAAGTAAACTTCTCCCAACTCTAATACACTTTAAAAGAAAATTTGAACAGTTTCTTTTGAACAGTGTTGCGTTTTGTTGTCTTCTTCATTATTTTGCCCCAAAATTTAACACAAAAAAGCAAAACCCAGCTCTCTATCTACAACATACCTGTTGGTTTTTAATGTCCCAAGCTAGTTTGGTAAGTCCAATAACTTAAGTGGATTTTGTTCTCTTATACTAGAAGGGGGCCCGTGATTACACAATCACTCTGTGTCTAACATTAAGAAGTGGTTTGGTGTGTAATTTTACTACCTGTACCACTACATGTAGGCCTATAAATATACGACTCTTGCTATGTAATTTTTGAGTGACAATTTCTTTAAAAAAAAAAAGTAGTCGTAAACCTCGCAATCTCCTGAGCACTAACGTTAGGTCTAGACTACATAATAATAGCCCTATATGTTATGAGGGAAATACTATTTTGACAAAAATGATCTAACACATTAGTAAAAGTGGACTACATTTTGCTAGATTTATAGTACATGCTCACACAATGTTGTCATGTACATGTTGAATGTATACTTACTAGCATTAGGGCCAAATTAACGTTAAAACTTGCCCTGACTTTTCTTTGACTTTTCTTCCAATTGTTAAAGCAGGGTCAATTAAAGCGAGGTTCTATATTCAGCGCTTGGTTCAGCAGTGATAACAGGCAAACTTACAAGCGAGGATCACGATTTCTGAAGTCTGGCAGAAATATCCCAGGTATGACCCATTTTTTTCTACTTAGTTCACATAAAACCTAAATCATTAAAGACACCAAAAGTTACATGTGGAAATGTGCATTATATTTGCTTTAACTTTTTATCACTCAATATAGCAAAGTCCAAGCAGGATTCTGTTTTCAGCAGTCACGACAGGCAATTGTGTGGCAAGTCAGTCCAGCATGAAGTCCAAAGTGTAAGTTGCATAAAGCGGTTGAACTTTATGGATGGATGCTATTACTTTTCTAAGACAGAAAAACATGAGGGTGGTAATAGTTTCATTCGAGTTCCTTTAAAAGTTTGTCATATTAAAATAGGTTAGTGTATTTTTTATGATAAGCCCATGAAAGCGTACGAAAGAAATTAACTACCGCCAGGGTTGTTTGATTTAAATCACTCGATTTAAATCATTGATTTAAATCATTGATTTAAATCATGATTTAAATCAATGGAAACAAATACATAAAAAATCACGTTTTGATTTTTTTAAATTTCTGTTATTTTTCATTGTCAAAACAATGTCTGTTATTCAAATCTGACTTTCATTAACTTTAAATCGCTTACACTCACTCTAAAGGATGTAAAAGGCCAGTTTTCTGAAACATTGTACTCTATTTATCTTGTGTACAATGCATGTGATTCTGAAGTAATGTGCATGTACTACCTACATGTATTATACAGTATTCATCTCTTGCATGTACATATGTTTAACTGAATGCATGTAATGCGCCTATCAACTGATTCCCCCTGACACCCCCACCCCCGACCCCTCCCCCCCCCCCCCCCCCCAACCCAACCTCCCACCACACCTCCAACCCAACCTCCCACCACACCTCCTACCCGATCCTCGATCCTTTTGCAAGGCTTTCTTAAATCAAAACCTAAACCATACATAAGAGCATCAGAATTCTAATTCCTACCCTATAATAAGGTGGGTGTGTCCCCCACCCATTTAGGTTGGGATTGTCGCTAGATTTTTGCCACAGAGGTAGAGATTTTGTCACTTCAAAAGTGACAATCTCCACCTCAGAGGTGGGGTGGCAGGGGGGGGGGGGAGGTGGAGGGAAGGGTGGGTAAACAATAGATAGGCGCATACATGTAAACTAAATGTAATGTGGGCACATGAACATGATTATATAATTGAAAACAAGATCAGAGATGGAAACTGATTGTTTGATTTGCAATCCATGATGTCTTAACTCTAACAGTCCTCAATTCTCAGGTGATTTTTCAGACACCCTAGGGTTATTAGAGTAACGGTTTGTACATTGTGTGCAATCTGTTCTGACTCTAAGAAAATCTACTTTAAAAGAAAATGAAACATACTGTACATGCCTATATTGTGATATTTATGGTGGCTGCATTAAATAGTTTTATTCCACCATGGTTGTGTAGAGTGGGGGGGGGGGGGAGGGGTTTCTGTTATCAACTTGGTGATGCTGTAACAGAGATTTTAAGACAAACTAAAATGTATTCTAGGAAAGAATATGATAAATGAAAGGGATTTCAGTACTGATTTCATGAACAATTGTGTGTGGTTATACTTGACTTTCAATGATGGTCATTTAAATTGATTTATTTAAAACAAATGTTTTATGCAAATGGTACAATGGTTTAAAAAAATCCGATTTAAATAAAACAAAATCATTATTTTTAACAACTCTGACTACCGCAGTGGATAATAGTGGAATCATTTTGTAAAAGTAAACATATTTAACACCCACTGAGGCATCCATGAAATAAATAGGAAATGTAAAGTTTGTTGCAGTTATAGGCCTAAATAATTGTATTGTGTATACTATGGCCAGCATTAGATTCAGGAAAGAATAACATTGCTTCAGTCAATTATACACCATGTCAATTGTCAACCTTATGTTTTTATTAGCTTGATCTTTTTTTTGCATGAATTGCTACACAGCCTGAATCCTGAAGTAGATGCCTTGGTGCAATGGACAGACGGCACCAAGAATGTGGTGAGAGCTGTAGATTTGACCTTCAAGGGTAAGCTTCGTAAAGGATGCAAAGTCATCATGAAGTGGAAAGGTCAAAATTGGCATGGCGTGGTGCTGGATGTAGATCAGTCGTCTTCAGATGACAATGCAGGTGACAACTCCGATTCAGATCAGGACATTCCTTTAGCTCAACTGAGAAACTCCAAGAATACCACCACAGGTAGGTTTTTTTAACAAGTTTCTTTTCCTCGTAAAGCTATGAAGGTGGAAAGGAACATTAAGTCGTAAAAATCCAAATTCACATCTAGTTTTCACACTTCTATAGAAATCCAGGATGTGAATTTGGAAGAGGATGTGAAATTGGAGCATTTTGATGTGATTTTGGAATCTTTTGTTAAAATCACATCCTGCTAATGACTGTCTGCTTTGAATGCAAAATTCCATTGCTTATAATGAGAATTATCTGTACCGTGGCAAAATTCTTATTTTGTAAATTGCCTTAGTACATGCAATATGGAAAATGGTAGATGCCAAGAAGTGTCCTACAGATACACTACAAATTAGTTGTTTTACTACTTGGTTGAAGAACCCTGTATGTATTTAAAATTGTACTCAATTTTGAGGATCTGTGCAGGATAAGCTCAACACTATATTCGTCACCTACATGCAGTGTTGTAACCAAGTTATTTTTTCTCAAGTCAAGTCAAGTCACGTCACAAGTCAAATGTTCACAAGTCAAGTCCCAAGTAATTTTTTTTCCAAGTCAAGTCAAGTACCAAGTCTCAAGTCAATTGTTGCACATAGTAAATTTAAATTCCAATGACAAATGACTTTTGGCTGGCACATATGCACTGTACAAAATCAACCTTGCATGCCGTCTTGACGATTCTCCATGCAGTCGTCCAGTGTTACAGCCCCGCATACGTACATGTACTGGACACCAAGCTCGCTATGCCCTGTTGGCATTTTTTTCAACTGATATGTGCATAGGCCCAAAAGTTGTGTTTAATTGATTAACAAAAGTGTTGATGTCATCTAGTCAAATCTATTTTTGTCTCCAAATTTGCAATAACAATAATTTGTTTCACCATTTTCTCTCTATTTTTATGTCTACTACAGGAAGTACTGTTTCCACATCGCAAGAACCAAGAAAATGTGAAGACTTTTTTTGCAATGAAGAAGTTTGGTCTTGTTGTCATAACTGTTTTGCTTTTTTGTGTTATGACCATTTTCTTTTGAATAATGGTAAAACTTGCCATACCCACAATGTGTTTTTCTCCGCTGAGACCAACAATGTAGCTTCGTCTCTTTTGGTTGTGGCATCTAGTGGACCAAATCCTATCGGTACTGGTAACAGGCAGGTTTCCATTGCATCTTCCTTAGCATCCTGTATTGGCCTCACCACGTCTAGCCTTTCTACAAGCACACATTCTGCCATTGCGTCGTCTTTGCATGTACTTTCAGGTAGTCCTGAATTGCCACCTTCTGATCCTGTAACATCACCCAGTGTGTTTCAGGACAGTGCTGATCGATCCTTGTTGGTGCCTTGTAGTGGCACTACCTTGACTAGCCTTGGTACAAGCACACATGTCGCCATTGCGTCGTCTTTGCCTGTACTTCCGGCTAGTCTTGAATTGCCACCTTCTGATCCTGTAACATCACCCAGTGTGTTTCAGGACAGTGCTGATCGGTCCTTGTTGGTGCCTTGTAGTGGCACTACCTTGACTAGCCTTGGTACAAGCACACATGTCGCCATTGCGTCGTCTTTGCCTGTACTTCCGGCTAGTCTTGAATTGCCACCTTCTGATCCTGTAACATCACCCAGTGTGTTTCAGGACAGTGCTGATCGGTCCTTGTTGGTGCCTTGTAGTGGCACTACCTTGACTAGCCTTGGTACAAGCACACATGTCGCCATTGCGTCGTCTTTGCCTGTACTTCCGGCTAGTCTTGAATTGCCACCTTCTGATCCTGTAACATCACCCAGTCTGTTTCAGGACAGTGCTGATCGGTCCTTGTTGGTGCCTTGTAGTGGCACTACCTTGACTAGCCTTGGTACAAGCACACATGTCGCCATTGCGTCTTCTTTGCCTGTACTTTCAGGTAGTCTTGAATTGCCACCTTCTGGTCCTGTAACATCACCCACTGTTTTTGAGGACAGTAGTGCTGATCGATCCTTGTTGGTGCCTTGTAGTGGCGCTACCTTGACTAGCCTTGCTACAAGCACACATTCTGCCATTGCGTCTTCTTTGCCTGTACTTCCGGGTAGTCTTGAATTGCCACCTTCTGATCCTGTAACATCACCCAGTGTGTTTCAGGACAGTGCTGATCGGTCCTTGTTGGTGCCTTGTAGTGGCACTACCTTGACTAGCCTTGGTACAAGCACACATGTCGCCATTGCGTCTTCTTTGCCTGTACTTTCAGGTAGTCTTGAATTGCCACCTTCTGGTCCTGTAACATCACCCAGTGTTTTTCAGGACAGTGCTGATCGATCCTTGTTGGTTTCTTCATCTCAGGAGCCCAATTTTCTGTCAACTATCAGCACCCAGGATACCGGTGTATATACCTTGTCACAATTGCCAGGTACAAACACACAAGTAACTTTCATGTCTTTTTCTGAACCTGGCTGTTCTTCTCTTCATGGAACTGCACCTGTAATGGCAAGCAGCATTGTTGCTGATGCAAGTCCGCCTATATTGTCAATTTCCTGTATGAATGGGAGTGACGTTGAAGACACACGTGCCAACGAAGGCTCTATTTTGTCTTCACTGCATGGCATTTCCTGCATTCCAGGTACATCAGCCGCTTTTTCGGACGAGTCATCTGTACCTTCTTGCAGATCTCCTCAATCATCATTAATTGATGCCATCTATGTTGTTGGGGAAGAATGTGCAACTGCAGAAAATTCTGTCTCTGTTCCAGTGTTAGCGTCGTTACCAACTGCTTCAGCTAAACTAATTCCTGATGACACTCTCAGTCAGCCTGAAGATTTTCCAGTCGACGGGGAACCGAGGCCGCTATCTCCCCCACTCCAACACTTACCGAAAAGCAAAAATGCTTTGGTTAAGTATCACAGAAACAGGGGTGAGGCTTACAATACTGAGAAATCTAACAAAGAGATACCTTCTAAAAGGGCCAAGATAGATAGAAGTAACTGCTGGTTTTGTACCAAAAGGGGTTTGGACTGCCTTAATATCAGTACTGAGGAACGTCAACACATAAAGGATGCATACTACAATATGGCAGATTTAAAGAAACAGCGTGAATGGATTTTGAGATATGTATCTGTGAACCCGGTTGATGAAGAATCTAATCAGTATATATACTATCTTCCAAAGCCAGGTGACAAAACTGGAAAATATCACGTGTGTCGAAAGAAGTTCATGACCACAATTGGAGTTTCTTTCTCTCAGGTACGTACTGCATTAAGAATGGTCGATGAATTTGGTGTTCTCGCAGATGAAGGCCGAGGTGGAAGGAAACAAATACACCGAGACGAATTAATCAGGCAGCAAGTATTGGACCACATCAACAGATTTCCAAGAATGGAGTCACATTACTGCCGTGCCAACTCCAAGTGCCAGTATTTGTCACCTGACCTAAATCTGACAATCATGTACAAGATGTACATCAAAGAAGATCCAAATGGGGCTTCATTGTCTTTGTACAAGAAGGTATTCCACAGTTTAAACCTAAAATTTCATCACCCAAAAAAAGACTTGTGTGGGTTGTGTGACACATTCATTCGAGCAGGCGATGAGAAAAAGAAGGCGCTTCAAGAAAAGTATGACGGCCATGTACGAGAGAAAAATAAGTCTCGTGAACTTAAAGCTGCATCAAAACGGAAAGCAGCAACTGACAACAACATTTGTGCAGCAGTGTTTGACTTGCAACAAGTGATATACCTCCCGAAATCAGACCGTTCAGAATTGTTCTACAAACGACGATTGTCTTGTTTCAATTTTACCATCTATGACTTGGGAACGAAAGATGGATTCTGTTTTGTTTCTCATGAAGGTATGACAGCACGCGGCTCTTCTGAAATCGCCTCACATTTACACAAGTTTCTTTTGAACGTAGATGAGCGAGGGTGCAAACAAGTGGAATTATATTCCGACGGCTGCTGTGGACAAAACAAGAATTCCATAATTCCAGCAATGTGTATGTACTTTGTGGAAAGGTCAAACTCGGTCCAGGAAGTGTCGCTACACTTCTTCGAAACAAACCATGGTCAATCTGAAGGTGATGCCATTCACAGTTCAATTGAACGGCAGATGAGACAAATGGGTGAATTAACTGTTCCGTCCCAACTTGAGATGCTCATCAAAATGGCACGCAGGGTCCCAAGGCCATACATTGTAACAAGTGTTCAGTCATCTGATATTCTTGACTGGAAGTCGTATAGCCAAGGGAGAGGTATTTTGAGAGTACGTTCAACAGAAAAGGGTACAAATGTTGACTGGACAAAGTTTATGCAGGTTCGTGTATGCAAACATGAGGCCAACACAATTCTGTTCAAATACTCTCATGCCGATGCTGACTTTGAGGTTCTGAAGATTGGAGAGACACGTAGACATTCTGGTCATGTTCAGGTCATGGACCCGGAGCCGTTATATCCCCAGGGATATCACAACATTTCAGAAGCGAAATATCAGGATTTGAAGAGCTTGTGTACCGGGCCCTATCCAGTTGTGAATCATCCAGATTATCAGGCATTTTACAGATCACTTCATCACTAAGTCTATATATTACAGGTACGAGTCCATAACATACCACTAGAATCGTTCTTTTGGGTACGTGTTACTAACTTAACAGTTTTCAGCAAAAAGCTGAAGTGCTGAACTAACTCATAAACTTTGTATTACGGAAGGCAAGATGATTATACCTTTTTCACTGTTTGCTATTGACTCCTCGTATATTGCTGCTTGATAACAGAATATCAGATGCTGGCAAAGTAAATAGATAAATTTTCAGCCTGGTATTTAATATTCGGGATTTTACCAAAGAGTTTTAAACTGTAAATTAGTAAATACATGTATTTATGTAAAATTCGCAACTTGCGCTGGTTGATTGCCATGAAAAATGTTCTCCTGCTAGATTTTGGAAATGTCACTAAAATGCCGCTGTTATTAAAGTTAAATTATCTTTCCCATAGTTACAAATGTGAACGAATTTACATTGGCATGAAAAAGATTGTGTCAATTACTGTCTGGTGGAGTAAGAGAAAACAATTAATTTCCGGGATTTACTCTCCCAGGCCGAGCTGGTTGAACACAGGAATAAATTAATCTTTAAATATTTATGTATGGTCCACGATTAACTATTATTTAGTACAGTGGAACGCCGCTATAACGAACATCGCGGGATCCACAGATTTTGTTCGGTAGCGATCGTTCGGTATAGCGATTCTCAGCCGCCGGTTAATGAACATGTGCCGGCCATTGAATCATGTGAATTACATGTTCATACTTTCTTGGCATACCGAATTCTAAAGCAACAGTTGGCTTTTCCATTCTATTCCTTGAGGAAATAATAGCCACTCTTCAACATAGAGCTGCGGCCGTTCTGAATTGCAAACAGCTCAAATGCCCATTACATTTTTTAATCCGTTGCCTTTTCTTTCAACAACAATGTTCGGTAAGTTATGTACACAAAACTTGGGAGCCAAGGATTGTGTTCGGTGTAGCCGAATGTTCGGTGTAGCGGTTTTCGTTGTAGCGGCGTTCTACTGTATTGGCAATATAACTAATGTTATTTGTATATAACAGTAAAATATTAATAAAAAAGTCTTCAAATGCTTTTTATTTGGAATGAAACAGTTCCCTTGTACACAGCCTTTTCCAAAATTACAAGTTATGAATCAACTCAGCAGATTACACGACATGAACTGATGAAAAATTACTTGATTAGTAGTCACCGCAAACCTTAACTGGATGTATGTCAAATAATTGCTTACATTTCCATTTTAAATTGTCGTGTGTGACTCGGACTTGCATGAAGATATCACGTATTGAATGTTGAATGAATTTTTAAATAAATCTTGCCGTGTTGAAGTGCAATCGTTAACCATCGTTGTCCGTGTGATGTCCCATCCTGATACTAATGCTTTTCCATAGGTCTTAAGTTGGGTGGTTACTTCGCATCTATTTACCAACGGACAGTGGCGTAGCCCCAAGTCGCCCCTTCCCCCAGTAAAGAAAATTGGCAAACGGAGAAAATAGCACTGAAGCACGCGAATGAGTCGATTTAATTTATTGAGTTAATAATGAGTAAATTTATTGGTTTAATTGGGCTCCTCATGCACACACTTCATGATTCCTGAATTATCTAAATTCCCCTTCATTTTTACGTAGAATGAACCTTTAATACCAATTTAACTTAACTTTAACTTATACATATTTTTAAGCCCTACACAACACTCATTAAAAATAGTTTGTGTACGCACTACTTCCTGTTGCGGGTAGAATTTGGTTCTTACGAACTGTACTCGAGCTTTGGGTGCGTGTACTTCCCGCAAAATGTGTATGTTTTTGTTTTCACGAACTGACACTCGGCTGTGCTGTGCGCGCACTCTCCCAAATACGTGAGTTTTCGTTTTCACGAACTGACACTCAGTCGCGGTGTGCGCGCACTCCCCACAAACGCGTAAATTTTCGTTTTCACGAACTGACACTCAGTCGCGGTGTGCGCGCACTCCCCGCAAACGCGTAAGTTTTCGTTTTCACGAACTGACACCCATCTTAATTATTTAATTTCTAATTAACTAAGCATCTTTTCACAAAATCAAGATTGCTTTCCAGTAGTTAAAGAGTTTTTTACGTTAAATGTTTGTAAAACCCCGCAAGCACAGTGATGTTTTGACAGAGTAATTTCGTGTGAAACCTGTAAAATCGTTTTTCTTCGGATTGTGTTTCTGCAACAGAGACCGGTGGGTGTCAGTTCGTGGTGACGGTGACGAATTGAATAGCTATCATTTAACAATAAACACTTTGCAGAAAGCCAGTAAGGATTCCTCGGTAGTGTAGTGGTTAGTATCTCTGACTGTCAATCAGTAGATCGGGGTTCGATTCTATCCCAGGGAGATTAAACACTCTTGTTTTTACATCCTGTATATTTTCATCGAATAGCTATCATTGAACAATAAACACTTCGCTGAATACTAGAAAGGATTCCTCGGTAGTTTAGTCGTTAGTATCTCAGGAGATCGGCGTTTGATTCCATTCCTGGGAGAATAACTCTTTCGTTTTTACATCCTTCTTATTTTTATTGAATAGCTATCATTAACAAATAGACACTTCGCAGAATAACAGCAAGGATTCCCATGTAGTGTTGTGGTTAGTGTCACTGACGTTCACCCAGGAGATCGGGGTTCGATTCCATCCAGGGGAGATTGACTCTTTAGTTTTTACATCCCGTTTATTTGTATTGTATAGCTATCATTGAACAATAGACACTTAGCAGAATGCCAGTAAGGATTCCTCTGTGACTGTCACTCAGTAGATCGGGGTTCGATTCCATCCCGTGGAGATCAACTCTTTTGTTTTTACATCCCGTTGATTCTAATTGAATAGCTATCATTGAACAATAAACACTTCCCAGAATGCCAGTAAGGATTCCTCGGTAGTGTAGTGGTTAGTATCTCTGACTGTCACTCAGTAGATCGGTGTTCGATTCCATCCCGGGGAGATCGACTCGTTTGTTTTTACATCCCGTTGATATTAATTGAATAGCTATCATTGAACAATAAACACTTCGCAGAATGCAAGCAATGATTCCTCGATAGTGCAGTGGTTCGTATCTCAAACTATTACTTATCAGATCGGGGTTCAATTCCATCCCGGGGAGATTAACTCTTTCGATTTTACTTCCGGTCTATTTTCATTGAATAGCTATCATTAAACAATAAACACTTCGCAGAAAACCAGTAATGATTCCGCGGTAGTGTAGTGGTTAGTATCTCTGACTAACACTCTGGAGATCGGGGTTCGATTCCATCCCGGGCAGTTAAACTCTTTCCTTTTTACATCCTGCATATTTTCATTGAATAACTATCATTGAACAATAAACACTTCGCAGAATACAAACAAGGATTCCTCGGTAGAGTAGTGGTTTATATCTCTCACTATCACTCAGAAGATCGGGGTTCGATTATATCCCAGGGAGATTAACTCTTTCGTTTTTACATCCCGTCTTTTTTCATTGAATAGCTATCATTTAACAATACACACTTCGCAGAACGCCAGCAAGTGTTCCTCGGTAGTGTAGTGGTTAGTATCTCTGACTATCACTCTCCAGGTTCGTCCGGGTTCGCTTCCATCCCGGGGAGATTAACATTTTCGTTTTTACATCCGGTATATTTTCATTGAATAGCTATCATTGAACAATAACCACTTCGCAAAATACCAGCAAGGATTCCTCGGTAGAGTAGTGGTTTCTATCTCTCACTATCACTCAGAAGATCGGGGTTCGATTATATCCCAGGGAGATTAACTCTTTCGTTTTTACATCCGGGTTATTTTCATTGAATAGCTATTATTGAACAATAAACACTTCGCAGAATACCAGCAAGGATTCCTCGGTAGTGTAGTCGTTAGTATCTCTGACTGTTACTCAGGAGATCGGCGTTTGATTCCATTCCTGGGAGAATAACTCTTTCGTTTTTACATCCCGCATATTTTCATTGAATAGCTATCATTGAACAATAGACACTTCGCAGAATGCCAGTAAGGATTCCTCGGTAGTACCTCTGACTGTCACTCAGTAGATCTGGGTTCGATTCCATCCCGGGGAGATAAACTCTTTTGTTTTTACATCCTGCTTAATTTCATTGAATAGCTATCATTGAACAATAGACACTTCGCAAAATAACAGCAATGATTCATCGGTAGTGTAGTGGTTAGTATCTCTGACTGTCACTCAGTAGATCGGGGTTCGATTCCATTTCGGTAATTGACATCAACTCTTTTGTTTTTACATCCCGTAGATATGAATTGAATAGCTATCATTGAACAATAAACACTTTGCAGAATGCCAGCAATGATTTCTCGGTAGTGTAGCGGGTCGTATCTCTAACTATTACTTATAAGAGCGGGGTTCAATTCCATCCCGGGAAGATTAACTCTTTCGTTTTTACATCCGGTTTATTTTCATTGAATAGCTATCATTGAACAATAAACACTTCGCAGAATGCCAGTAAGGATTCCTCGGTTGTGTAGTGGTTAGTATCTCTGACTATCACTCTCCAGATTCGTCCGCTTTTTTAACATCGGGACATGATCTGGCGATAGTAGGGTCCTAGCGAATTGTGTACAAAAAACGGCACGGTTACAAAACCGACAACATCAGATGACATTTAGGCTCCAAAAACATGGTAAAAGCATTCCAAACGAGAAAGAAAGTTACCCCTATTAGATCTATACATTTATGGCATTCCCTAAGGCCGCTTAAATTGTTCACAACAACCGGTAATTTGAAAAAAAATAATGTTCTGACAAGCTTACAGCTGAAATCTGCCAGGCGCCGTTCGCCATCGACTTTTTGGTTAAGCCCGTTTCGGACTCGGCCGGCTCAGCTAGCTAGCTCGGGAGGGCGCGTCTGACGTCACAGTCATGCAAACAAATCACGCTTTGTCACAGTCATGCAAACAAATCACGCTTTATCAACGACTGTTTCATGGTGCAATACATGTACTTGCGACAGTATGGGCTTTTAATACACCCAAGTTGTAGACGACCCTACTACTATCGCCAGGACCCTACTATCGCCAGATCATGTCCAGATGTTAAAAAAGCGATAAGTAAGGTCCTAGTTACTGGGACTAGGTTAAGACAATACATTAAATAACCAAATGTATGAATAGTCCCAGTAAAGGCTTTATTCACAGCTTTTAAGTTAAGCATTTCATGTTTGTTAATAATAATATTGGTACCGTACTACATGTACCTAATAATTTATATTGTTTATTACCGGTACTTTCCTGTAGTGTATTGGACGCAACTACTTCCAACACATGACATCCTACAAAGATGATGGTAAAGGCAAGCTCTACTTATCAGAGTGGTGTGACAAGAAGTTTACCAACATGTACAGCCACAACGAGTTTATGTCACCCTCGTCCCAACCCTTGGCAGGAGTCACTCCCCCCAAAGTAAGGCTACAAACAACCCTAGCCCTAGAAGACGATTTTGCGCCGCAAATATCTCCTGTTCTTGACATTCTTGGAGGAATATTTCTATCCGAACGGGGAGATGGGCTGTTGAACTGTTTGACGAAGATGATGCCAAGAATATTTATGCAGGTAAAGTGTGATTTTTGATCTTCGGTTTCTAGCAAAGGACTGTTTTGCATACTTGGGCGCTAGGACGCCATATCAACCCCAGCTAGGCATACTGACAGAAGTGTAGACACCCATCAATGAAAAAGATGCAAGGATACTGCATTCTTCATTTCCTTTCCTTTCTTTTGAATAGAATTTGTAAATGGGATACAATTGATAGCAAATTTTGGATTTGAGGGGGGGACACTGGAGGGTACAGCAAAGCAAGATATTTTGTTTAGTTGTTTACTGTACATTCCCAAGGCCGTAATTATCATGTGTACACAAATATAGAGGACTTTCTCTATACTTTAGAAATTACAGGGGTCGTTGTAAATAATTACGTATGTAACAAAGACAGAATTTTTACTACAAATTGACAAGACACTAATTATCATGTGCATGAATCTACCCAAATGTCATCTCATTCATATTAATAACTCATTGAGAAGTGCTAAAAGCCACAATAAACGCAATTTTGTTGGTCTTTAAGACACTTATAGGTAACGTGCGTAACGTGGACAGAGATGTTGTGACAAATTTCTGTCCACGTTACGTACGTTATATTCTGTACATAATAACCTGTAACATCTGAAATATACAGTAGATTGTCTTGGTTTCTACAGGAAACAACGCTGTAGGGATAAGAATGAAAAGGCACAATATTTGATAAAGACATTTATTGTAATTATAACTTTCTATTAACAAACTTTCTGTCCATGTTACGTACGTAGCATTGTGAGCATACATATCTTGTAAAATTTAAATGGAAAGTCTTAAATTCTTTGTAAGCACAATCCCTTAACAATGGGGTGGGAATGCATAGCTGCCAACATGGCCAACTGGTACGATATTTTCGTAATTGTTACGAATTTAACTTGGAATTACGAAAACACGAATTGCCTTTAAAAAGTTACGAATTTCAAATTTGCCGCCTAAAATAAAAAAAATAAAAAAAAAATTCACAAAATGATACTATTAATTTTAAAAATTGTTATGGAGTTGTCGAATTTGTGTATTGTGTATTGCCAACATCGATTTGTTCAGTATCGATACTTTGTGTCCGGGTACCAGTGTCAAATGTAGAAGTATGGAAAAAGGTGTGGGAGCCAGTGACAAAAACACACGTGCGGTATAGTCCTGCATGTATTTACAAGATGGCTTGCTGCAGTCCTGAACTGTAAAAATGTTACGACCTTTCTGAGATTGCATTGTGAAACAAGACTGTAGAAGGGAATAGATGAAAGGACATTTTTACAGTAGATAAGCCGGTGAGAATTTCGCTGTTTTGCGGGAAGAAAAATAGCACTTGATAAACGGCATGAACGTGATGTAAATGCAGGAAAACATGTGCACGAACGCAGCACAGCACATCGTGAGTTTAATGTTATCCCAGGTATACATCGCGATTGTCAAGTTTAACTGTTACTGAGTGCATTGAGGAAGAGTGTTAGTTTTAAAACTTTACAGAATTTTTCGAGATTTCATCGTTTCTCATGGCTTCCAAAGGTAGACAGAAAGGACAATTTTATAGTAAGAAATACAGCGATGAATTTGACAGCTAGTTTTTCAAGCCAAAGAGAGAGAAATCAGCTAGGCCTATATGTACAAAGCACTGACATGACTGAGAGATGACAGCACAAGGATCTATGTTTTTGTTTTAATGATACAACGTACCAATGAGTTATTAATATGAATGAGATGACATTTGGGTAGATTCATGCACATGATAATTAGTGTCTTGTCAATTTGTAGTAAAAATTCTGTCTTTGTTACATACGTAATTATTTACAACGACCCCTGTAATTTCTAAAGTATAGAGAAAGTCCTCTATATTTGTGTACACATGATAATTACGGCCTTGGGAATGTACAGTAAACAACTAAACAAAATATCTTGCTTTGCTGTACCCTCCAGTGTCCCCCCCTCAAATCCAAAATTTGCTATCAATTGTATCCCATTTACAAATTCTATTCAAAAGAAAGGAAAGGAAATGAAGAATGCAGTATCCTTGCATCTTTTTCATTGATGGGTGTCTACACTTCTGTCAGTATGCCTAGCTGGGGTTGATATGGCGTCCTAGCGCCCAAGTATGCAAAACAGTCCTTTGCTAGAAACCGAAGATCAAAAATCACACTTTACCTGCATAAATATTCTTGGCATCATCTTCGTCAAACAGTTCAACAGCCCATCTCCCCGTTCGGATAGAAATATTCCTCCAAGAATGTCAAGAACAGGAGATATTTGCGGCGCAAAATCGTCTTCTAGGGCTAGGGTTGTTTGTAGCCTTACTTTGAGGGGAGTGACTCCTGCCAAGGGTTGGGACGAGGGTGACATAAACTCGTTGTGGCTGTACATGTTGGTAAACTTCTTGTCACACCACTCTGATAAGTAGAGCTTGCCTTTACCATCATCTTTGTAGGATGTCATGTGTTGGAAGTAGTTGCGTCCAATACACTACAGGAAAGTACCGGTAATAAACAATATAAATTATTAGGTACATGTAGTACGGTACCAATATTATTATTAACAAACATGAAATGCTTAACTTAAAAGCTGTGAATAAAGCCTTTACTGGGACTATTCATACATTTGGTTATTTAATGTATTGTCTTAACCTAGTCCCAGTAACTAGGACCTTACTTATCGCTTTTTTAACATCTGGACATGATCTGGCGATAGTAGGGTCCTGGCGATAGTAGTAGGGTCGTCTACAACTTGGGTGTATTAAAAGCCCATACTGTCGCAAGTACATGTATTGCACCATGAAACAGTCGTTGATAAAGCGTGATTTGTTTGCATGACTGTGACAAAGCGTGATTTGTTTGCATGACTGTGACGTCAGACGCGCCCTCCCGAGCTAGCTAGCTGAGCCGGCCGAGTCCGAAACGGGCTTAACCAAAAAGTCGATGGCGAACGGCGCCTGGCAGATTTCAGCTGTAAGCTTGTCAGAACATTATTTTTTTTCAAATTACCGGTTGTTGTGAACAATTTAAGCGGCCTTAGGGAATGCCATAAATGTATAGATCTAATAGGGGTAACTTTCTTTCTCGTTTGGAATGCTTTTACCATGTTTTTGGAGCCTAAATGTCATCTGATGTTGTCGGTTTTGTAACCGTGCCGTTTTTTGTACACAATTCGCTAGGACCCTACTATCGCCAGATCATGTCCCGATGTTAAAAAAGCGGACGAATCTGGAGAGTGATAGTCAGAGATACTAACCACTACACAACCGAGGAATCCTTACTGGCATTCTGCGAAGTGTTTATTGTTCAATGATAGCTATTCAATGAAAATAAACCGGATGTAAAAACGAAAGAGTTAATCTTCCCGGGATGGAATTGAACCCCGCTCTTATAAGTAATAGTTAGAGATACGACCCGCTACACTACCGAGAAATCATTGCTGGCATTCTGCAAAGTGTTTATTGTTCAATGATAGCTATTCAATTCATATCTACGGGATGTAAAAACAAAAGAGTTGATGTCAATTACCGAAATGGAATCGAACCCCGATCTACTGAGTGACAGTCAGAGATACTAACCACTACACTACCGATGAATCATTGCTGTTATTTTGCGAAGTGTCTATTGTTCAATGATAGCTATTCAATGAAATTAAGCAGGATGTAAAAACAAAAGAGTTTATCTCCCCGGGATGGAATCGAACCCAGATCTACTGAGTGACAGTCAGAGGTACTACCGAGGAATCCTTACTGGCATTCTGCGAAGTGTCTATTGTTCAATGATAGCTATTCAATGAAAATATGCGGGATGTAAAAACGAAAGAGTTATTCTCCCAGGAATGGAATCAAACGCCGATCTCCTGAGTAACAGTCAGAGATACTAACGACTACACTACCGAGGAATCCTTGCTGGTATTCTGCGAAGTGTTTATTGTTCAATAATAGCTATTCAATGAAAATAACCCGGATGTAAAAACGAAAGAGTTAATCTCCCTGGGATATAATCGAACCCCGATCTTCTGAGTGATAGTGAGAGATAGAAACCACTACTCTACCGAGGAATCCTTGCTGGTATTTTGCGAAGTGGTTATTGTTCAATGATAGCTATTCAATGAAAATATACCGGATGTAAAAACGAAAATGTTAATCTCCCCGGGATGGAAGCGAACCCGGACGAACCTGGAGAGTGATAGTCAGAGATACTAACCACTACACTACCGAGGAACACTTGCTGGCGTTCTGCGAAGTGTGTATTGTTAAATGATAGCTATTCAATGAAAAAAGACGGGATGTAAAAACGAAAGAGTTAATCTCCCTGGGATATAATCGAACCCCGATCTTCTGAGTGATAGTGAGAGATATAAACCACTACTCTACCGAGGAATCCTTGTTTGTATTCTGCGAAGTGTTTATTGTTCAATGATAGTTATTCAATGAAAATATGCAGGATGTAAAAAGGAAAGAGTTTAACTGCCCGGGATGGAATCAAACCCCGATCTCCAGAGTGTTAGTCAGAGATACTAACCACTACACTACCGCGGAATCATTACTGGTTTTCTGCGAAGTGTTTATTGTTTAATGATAGCTATTCAATGAAAATAGACCGGAAGTAAAATCGAAAGAGTTAATCTCCCCGGGATGGAATTGAACCCCGATCTGATAAGTAATAGTTTGAGATACGAACCACTGCACTATCGAGGAATCATTGCTTGCATTCTGCGAAGTGTTTATTGTTCAATGATAGCTATTCAATTAATATCAACGGGATGTAAAAACAAACGAGTCGATCTCCCCGGGATGGAATCGAACACCGATCTACTGAGTGACAGTCAGAGATACTAACCACTACACTACCGAGGAATCCTTACTGGCATTCTGGGAAGTGTTTATTGTTCAATGATAGCTATTCAATTAGAATCAACGGGATGTAAAAACAAAAGAGTTGATCTCCCCTGGATGGAATCGAACCCATATCTCCTGAGTGATAGTCAGGGACACTGACCACTACACTAGTAAGGAAGCCTTGCTGGTATTCTGCGAAGTGTTTATTGTTCAATGATAGCTATTCGATGAAAATATACAGGATGTAAAAACAAGAGTGTTTAATCTCCCCGGGATAGAATCGAACCCCGATCAACTGATTGACAGTCAGAGATCCTAACCACTACACTACCGAGGAATCCTTGCTGGTATTCAGTGAAGTGTGTATTGTTAAATGATAGCTATTCAATGAAAAATAAACCGGGATGTAAAAACGAAAAAAGTAATCTCCCCTGGATGGAATCGAACCACTATCTCCTGAGTGATAGTCAGGGACACTGACCACTACACTAGTAAGGAAGCCTTGCTGGTATTCTGCGAAGTGTTTATTGTTCAATGATAGCTATTCGATGAAAATATACAGGATGTAAAAACAAGAGTGTTTAATCTCCCCGGGATAGAATCGAACCCGATCTACTGATTGACAGTCAGAGATACTAACCACTACACTACCGAGGAATCCTTGCAGGTATTCAGCGAAGTGTGTATTGTTAAATGATAGCTATTCAATGAAAAATAAACCGGGGTGTAAAAACGAAAAAATTAATCTCCCCTGGATGGAATCGAACCCCTATCTCCTGAGTGATAGTCAGGGACACTGACCACTACACTAGTAAGGAAGCCTTGCTGGTATTCTGCGAAGTGTTTATTGTTCAATGATAGCTATTCGATGAAAATGAAAAAAGACGGGATGTAAAAACGAAAGAGTTAATCTCCCTGGGATATAATCGAACCCCGATCTTCTGAGTGATAGTGAGAGATATAAACCACTACTCTACCGAGGAATCCTTGTTGGTATTCTGCGAAGTGTTTATTGTTCAATGATAGTTATTCAATGAAAATATGCAGGATGTAAAAAGGAAAGAGTTTAACTGCCCGGGATGGAATCAAACCCCGATCTCCAGAGTGTTAGTCAGAGATACTAACCACTACACTACCGCGGAATCATTACTGGTTTTCTGCGAAGTGTTTATTGTTTAATGATAGCTATTCAATGAAAATAGACCGGAAGTAAAATCGAAAGAGTTAATCTCCCCGGGATGGAATTGAACCTCGATCTGATAAGTAATAGTTTGAGATACGAACCACTGCACTATCGAGGAATCATTGCTTGCATTCTGCGAAGTGTTTATTGTTCAATGATAGCTATTCAATTAATATCAACGGGATGTAAAAACAAACGAGTCGATCTCCCCGGGATGGAATCGAACACCGATCTACTGAGTGACAGTCAGAGATACTAACCACTACACTACCGAGGAATCCTTACTGGCATTCTGGGAAGTGTTTATTGTTCAATGATAGCTATTCAATTAGAATCAACGGGATGTAAAAACAAAAGAGTTGATCTCCCCTGGATGGAATCGAACCCATATCTCCTGAGTGATAGTCAGGGACACTGACCACTACACTAGTAAGGAAGCCTTGCTGGTATTCTGCGAAGTGTTTATTGTTCAATGATAGCTATTCGATGAAAATATACAGGATGTAAAAACAAGAGTGTTTAATCTCCCCGGGATAGAATCGAACCCCGATCAACTGATTGACAGTCAGAGATCCTAACCACTACACTACCGAGGAATCCTTGCTGGTATTCAGTGAAGTGTGTATTGTTAAATGATAGCTATTCAATGAAAAATAAACCGGGATGTAAAAACGAAAAAAGTAATCTCCCCTGGATGGAATCGAACCACTATCTCCTGAGTGATAGTCAGGGACACTGACCACTACACTAGTAAGGAAGCCTTGCTGGTATTCTGCGAAGTGTTTATTGTTCAATGATAGCTATTCGATGAAAATATACAGGATGTAAAAACAAGAGTGTTTAATCTCCCCGGGATAGAATCGAACCCCGATCTACTGATTGACAGTCAGAGATACTAACCACTACACTACCGAGGAATCCTTGCAGGTATTCAGCGAAGTGTGTATTGTTAAATGATAGCTATTCAATGAAAAATAAACCGGGGTGTAAAAACGAAAAAATTAATCTCCCCTGGATGGAATCGAACCCCTATCTCCTGAGTGATAGTCAGGGACACTGACCACTACACTAGTAAGGAAGCCTTGCTGGTATTCTGCGAAGTGTTTATTGTTCAATGATAGCTATTCGATGAAAATATACAGGATGTAAAAACAAGAGTGTTTAATCTCCCCGGGAGAGAATACCAGCAAGGCTTCCTTACTAGTGTAGTGGTCAGTGTCCCCTGACTATCACTCAGGAGATAGAGGTTCGATTCCATCCAGGGGAGATTAATTGTTTCGTTTTTACATCCCGGTTTATTTTTCATTGAATAGCTATCATTTAACAACACACACTTCGCTGAATACCAGCAAGGATTCCTCGGTAGTGTAGATTCCTCAGTCAGAGATACTAACCACTACACTACCGAGGAATCAGCAAAGTGTTTATTGTTCAATGATAGCTATTCCATGAAAATAACCCCGATGTAAAAACGAAAGAGTTAATCGAACCACGATCTTCTGAGTGATAGCGAGAGATAGAAACCACTACTCTACCGAGGAATCCTTGCTGGTATTCTGCGAAGTGTTTATTGTTCAATGATAGCAATTTAATGAAAATAAGCCGGATGTAAAAACGAAAGAGTTAATCTCCCCGGGATGGAATTGAACCCCGATCTTATAAGTAAGAGTTAGAGATACGAACCACTGCACTACCGAGGAATCATTGCTGGCATTCTTCGAAGTGTCTATTGTTCAATGATAGCTATTCAATGAAAATAAGCAGGATGTAAAAACAAAAGAGATATTCTCCCAGGAATGGAATCAAACCCCGATCTACCGAGTGACAGTCAGAGATACTAGCGAGGAATCCTAACTGGCATTCTGCGAAGTGTATATTGTTCAATGATAGCTATTCAATTAAAATCAACGGGATATAAAAACAAAAGAGTTAATCTCCCTGGGATGGAATCGAACCCGATCTACTCAGTGACAGTTGCTGGTATTCTGCGAAGTGTTTATTGTTTAATGATAGCTATTTAATAAAAAAAATCTACGGGATGTAAAAACGAAAGAGTTAATCTCCCCGGGATGGAATCGAACCCCGATCTCCTGAGTGATGATAGTGAGAGATGAAAGCCACTACTCTATCGAGGAATCTTAAAAATCTACGGGATGTAAAAAAGAAAAAGTTAATCACCCCGGGATGGAAGCGAACAACGATCTCACGATTGACAGTCGGAGACTACCAAGGCATCCTTGCTGGTATTCTGCAAAGTGTATATTGTTCAATGATAGCTATTGAATGAAAATAGACCGGATGTAAAAACAATAAAGTTAATCTCCCCGGGATGGAATCGAACCCCGATCTACTCAGTGACAGTCAGAGATACTAACCACTACACAACCGAGGAATCCTTACTGGCATTATGCGAAGTGTTTATTGTTCAATGATAGCTATTCAATGAAAATAGACAGGATGTAAAAACGAAAGAGTTAATCTCCCCGGGATGGAAGCGAACCCTGATCTCCTGAGTAACAGTCAGAGATACTAACTACCAAGGCATCCTTGCTGGTATTCTGCGAAGTGAATATTGTTCAATGATAGCTATTCAAAGAAAATAAACAGGATGTAAAAACGAAAGAGTTAATCTTCCTGTGATGGAATCGAACCCCGATCTCCAGAGCGATAGTCAGGGACACTGACCACTACACTACCGACGAATCATTATTGGTTTTCTGCGAAGTGTTTATTGTTCAATAATAGCTATTCAATGAAAATAAACCGGATGTAAAAACGAAAGAGTTAATCTTCCCGGGATGGAATTGAACCCCGCTCTTATAAGTAATAGTTAGAGATACGACCCACTGCACTACCGAGAAATCATTGCTGGCATTCTGCAAAGTGTTTATTGTTCAACGAAAAGGCAGATTTTGGGCTAGCGGGCGGGACTGAGCAACCCGCCCGGCCGGCACGGCGTCGACGGCCTGGCGGTCCCGGAGAGAGTGCGTGGTACGACCAGGCATATTTTTGTGGCGGGCGCAGCAGGGCGGCGCGGGTAGACCGCGCCGTAAGCCCCCATAAGAGAGTTCTACAGGCACGGTAAGATGCGAGAGTGCGGGGAACGAAAAAGCAGATTTTTGAGGCGGGCGCAGCAGGGCGGCGCGGGTAGACCGCGCCGTAAGCCCCCATAAGAGAGTTCTAGAGGCACGGTAAGATGCCATAGTGCGGGGAACGAAAAGGCAGATTTTGGGCTAGCGGGCGGGACTGAACAACCCGCCCGGCCGGCACGGCGTCGATGGCCTGGCGGTCCCGGAGAGAGTGCGTGGTACGACCAGGCATATTTTTGAGGCGGGCGCAGCAGGGCGGCGCGGGTAGACCGCGCCGTAAGCCCCCATAAGAGAGTTCTAGAGGCACGGTAAGATGCGAGAGTGCGGGGAACGAAAAAGCAGATTTTTGAGGCGGGCGCAGCAGGGCGGCGCGGGTAGACCGCGCCGTAAGCCCCCATAAGAGAGTTCTAGAGGCACGGTAAGATGCCATAGTGCGGGGAACGAAAAGGCAGATTTTGGGCTAGCGGGCGGGACTGAGCAACCCGCCCGGCCGGCACGGCGTCGATGGCCTGGCGGTCCCGGAGAGAGTGCGTGGTACGAGCAGGCATATTTTTGAGGCTGGCGCAGCAGGGCGGCGCGGGTAGACCGCGCCGTAAGCCCCCATGAGAGAGTTCTAGAGGCACGGTAAGATGCGAGAGTGCGGAGAACGAGAAAGGAGATTTTTGAGGCGGGCCCCGCGGGTAGGGGCAACGGGGATCCCGCTTTGCGGGCCCCCATGAGAGAGTTCAAGAGGCACGGTAAGATGAGAGAGTGCGTGGAAGGGAGTGTGTCGGCCTGGGCCGGGGCCGGCCAGCCGGGCGGGACCGAGCGGCCGCGGCACGCTCGGGTCCGGCCGCGTGGGGACGGCGTGCCTTGGAGCTGCGCACGCTCAGATGGTCGAAAGTTGGACTTTCGGGCGGGGCTGTCCGTGAGGCTGGCACGGGCAGCGGGTCACGTAATTTTGTCTGGCCCGGCTACGGCGCGGAGGGACCATTGACCAGCTGGAGAGCAGTGTGTCTCGAGCACACGTAACTGTTTCTAACGCTATAACATATGAGGCAAAACCCGCATGTCACCCCCCCCCCCCCCCATGTTTGGACATACTATAGGGGGTAGGTGGTCCTCGAGGACCCAAAAAAAAAAGCCATTCAATGAAAAACAAAAGAAATGCCCGGCCAGCAGCGTGAATTCGGCTCTCGATGCCGTGGCATACGGGGAGGCTGCCCACCTCCCCGCTCCCCCCGGAGTTTTGAGAATGGCTGGAATGTGGGGGCTAGCGGGCGGGACTGAGGAACCCGCCCGGCCGGCACGCGCCGTAAGCCCCCATAAGAGAGTTCTAGAGGCACGGTAAGATGCGAGAGTGCGGGGAACGAAAAAGCAGATTTTTGAGGCGGGCGCAGCAGGGCGGCGCGGGTAGACCGCGCCGTAAGCCCCCATAAGAGAGTTCTAGAGGCACGGTAAGATGCCATAGTGCGGGGAACGAAAAGGCAGATTTTGGGATAGCGGTCGGGACTGAACAACCCGCCCGGCCGGCACGGCGTCGATGGCCTGGCGGTCCCGGAGAGAGTGCGTGGTACGACCAGGCATATTTTTGAGGCGGGCGCAGCAGGGCGGCGCGGGTAGACCGCGCCGTAAGCCCCCATAAGAGAGTTCTAGAGGCACGGTAAGATGCCATAGTGCGGGGAACGAAAAGGCAGATTTTGGGCTAGCGGGCGGGACTGAGCAACCCGCCCGGCCGGCACGGCGTCGATGGCCTGGCGGTCCCGGAGAGAGTGCGTGGTACGACCAGGCATATTTTTGAGGCGGGCGAAGCACAGCGGCGCGGGTAGACCGCGCCGTAAGCCCCCATAAGAGAGTTCTAAAGGGAAGGTAAGATGCGAGAGTGCGGGGAACGAAAAAGTAGATTTTTGAGGCGGGCGCAGCAGGGCGGCGCGGGTAGACCGCGCCGTAAGCCCCCATAAGAGAGTTCTAGAGGCACGGTAAGATGCGAGAGTGCGGGGAACGAAAAAGCAGATTTTTGAGGCGGGCGCAGCAGGGCGGCGCGGGTAGACCGCGCCGTAAGCCCCCATAAGAGAGTTCTAGAGGCACGGTAAGATGCGAGAGTGCGGGGAACGAAAAAGCAGATTTTTGAGGCGGGCCCCGCGGGTAGGGGCAACGGGGATCCCGCTTTGCGGGCCCCCATGAGAGAGTTCCAGAGACACGGTAAGATGCGAGAGTGCGGGTAACGAGAAAGCAGATTTATGAGGCGGGCCCCGCTGGTAGGGGCAACGGGGATTCCGCTTTGCGGGCCCCCATGAGACAGTTCTAGAGACACGGTAAGATGCGAGAGTGCGGGGAACGAGAAAGCAGATTCATGAGGCGGGCCCCGCTGGTAGGGGCAACGGGGATCCCGCTTTGCGGGCCCCCATGAGAGAGTTCTAGAGACACGGTAAGATGCGAGAGTGCGGGGAACGAAAAAGCAGATTTTAGAGGCGGGGCCCCGAGGGTAGGGGCATCGGGGATCCCGCTTTGCGGGCCCCCATGAGAGAGTTCAAGAGACACGGTAAGATGCGAGAGTGCGGGGAACGAAAAAGCAGATTTTTGAGGCGGGCTCCCCGGCATTGCGCCGCAGGAGGCCAGGATGGTAAACGGCATTCAGATTGTGCGGGCTGGCGGGGAACTGGTCGTTGGGTCGCCTCCCTAGGGACGGTGGGCCTCTCGAGCGTTCCCCGCCACCGCCAGACGGTAGGACTGACGGCCCCAGATGCAGGGTCGCAGGCAGTTAAGCGTCGCGCCGAGCCGACGCCCCGGCGGTGGCAGGCCGATGATGATAGTGACGGTAGGGTGAGGGCCCACAGAGCCGAAAAGTTCTGCGGGCCGGCCCGGTGGAGGCGAGAGGAGAGATGGAAGCGGACCGCGGGGTTTGGACATTTGGCTACCCCCGGTCCGGAAGAGCACGGACTAGCGTGCAAGGGAAGAGAGAGAGAGAGAGAGACGGACGGACGTGCGGTGCGGTTCTGGCCCAGTGGTGCCTGCCGCCCGTCCGGCGGGGGCCGCGGCCCCGTCGCGCTGGCAGAGGCGGCGGGGAACGAGAGAGAGAGAGCGAGCGAAGCGGCCCCGGCCTCCCCCCTCTGCGGGCGGGGAGCAGTTACCTGGTTGATCCTGCCAGTAGTCATATGCTTGTCTCAAAGATTAAGCCATGCATGTCTAAGTACGAGCTTGTAAAAGCGAAACTGCGGATGGCTCATTAAATCAGTTATGGTTCCTTGGAGCGCACCGCCCTACATGGATAACTGTGGTAATTCTAGAGCTAATACATGCCGGCAAGCGCCGACCTTCCCGGGAGGCGTGCTTTTATTAGGAACAAGACCAACCCGGCGGTCCTCGCGGCCGCCGGCTCGCTTGGTGAACTCTGGATAACCTGGCCGATCGCACGGTCCTCGCACCGGCGACGGATCCTTCGAATGTCTGCCCTATCAACTTTCGATGGTACGTCATGTGCCTACCATGGTGGTAACGGGTGACGGAGAATCAGGGTTCGATTCCGGAGAGGGAGCTTGAGAAACGGCTACCACATCCAAGGAAGGCAGCAGGCGCGCAAATTACCCACTCCTGACACGGGGAGGTAGTGACGAAAAATAGCAATACAGGACTCTTTCGAGGCTCTGTAATTGGAATGAGTACACTTTAAATCCTTTAACGAGGATCAATTGGAGGGCAAGTCTGGTGCCAGCAGCCGCGGTAATTCCAGCTCCAATAGCGTATATTAAAATTGCTGCAGTTAAAAAGCTCGTAGTTGGATCTTGGGCGCGGGCCGGCGGTCCGCCGTGAGGCGCGCCACTGCCGGCCCGGCCTTCCTCTCGGTCTCCGCTCGCTTCTCTTGACTGAGTGGCGGGCGCGGCCGACACGTTTACTTTGAAAAAATTGGAGTGTTCAAAGCAGGCCTGGCCGCCCGGACAGCAGAGCATGGAATAATGGAATAGGACCTCGGTTCTATTGCGTTGGTTTTCGGAACCCGAGGTAATGATTGAGAGGGACTGACGGGGGCATTCGTATTGCGGTGTGAGAGGTGAAATTCTTGGATCGCCGCAAGACGACCGACTGCGAAAGCATTTGCCAAGAATGTTTTCATTAATCAAGAACGAAAGTTAGAGGTTCGAAGGCGATCAGATACCGCCCTAGTTCTAACCATAAACGATGCCGACTGGCGATCCGCCGGCGTTACTCCAATGACGCGGCGGGCAGTCTGCGGGAAACCAAAGTCTTTGGGTTCCGGGGGAAGTATGGTTGCAAAGCTGAAACTTAAAGGAATTGACGGAAGGGCACCACCAGGAGTGGAGCCTGCGGCTTAATTTGACTCAACACGGGGAAACTCACCCGGCCCGGACACAGTGAGGATTGACAGATTGAGAGCTCTTTCTTGATTCTGGTGCATGGCCGTTCTTAGTTGGTGGAGCGATTTGTCTGGTTAATTCCGATAACGAACGAGACTCTGGCTTGCTAAATAGTCGCGCCGGCCGCCGCGCCGGGCGCTGACTTCTTAGAGGGACAAGTGGCGTTCAGCCACGCGAGATTGAGCAATAACAGGTCTGTGATGCCCTTAGATGTTCGGGGCCGCACGCGCGCTACACTGAAGGGATCAGCGGGTGCTCGCCCCTTGGCCGGAAGGTCTGGGCAATCCGTTGAACCTCCTTCGTGCTTGGGATAGGGAGTTGCAATTGTCTCCCTTTAACGAGGAATTCCCAGTAAGCGCGAGTCATCAGCTCGCGTTGATTACGTCCCTGCCCTTTGTACACACCGCCCGTCGCTACTACCGATTGAATGGTTTAGTGAGATCCTCGGACGGGCCGCGGCGGGGCGCCCCCGGCGCTCCGCTCGTGCGCCCGGAAGACGATCGAACTTGATCATTTAGAGGAAGTAAAAGTCGTAACAAGGTTTCCGTAGGTGAACCTGCGGAAGGATCATTAACGAGAGAAGGATGTATGGATCGGTGGTCCCCCCGGCCGGGCTCCGGTCCCGGCCGGCTCGTGCTGTCTCCAAGGTGTCGGTGGGAGTGACCCAACGCCGGAGTGACCCCCGAGGCGCGCACCGCGCGCCGGAGGGGTTTCGTCCGGGACCCCGGGACGCTGGGGCCCGGTCTCGAATGCGTCCGTGGACCGGTTCGGATTTTTTTCCGAGGGTGGGCCCTCCCGGCAGGGGAAACGGGAGGGTCGTGCAACCCGGAGAGGCGCCCGGTCCCAATGGCGCGGCTCCAGCCGCGATGGCGGTATACAAGTACCTGTGAATGAACACCGCGCCGTTCCGCCACCGGCGCAGGGAAATTGGCTTTGCACGGAGATCGAACTTGACAGGTTGTTTCCCCTTATCGAGAAGACAATTCTCGGCGGTGGATCACTCGGCTCGTGCGCCGATGAAGAACGCAGCCAGCTGCGAGAATCAGTGTGAATTGCAGAACGCAGTGATCATCGGCATTTCGAACGCTAAATACCGGCACGAGACCGATAGAGCACAAGTACCGTGAGGGAAAGTTGAAAAGCACTCTGAAGAGAGAGTTCAAGAGTACGTGAAGCCGTCGAGAAGCAAACGGGAGGGCCGCGCAGATCGGGCCCGGGAGATTCAGCGCGGTCGGCGCGGTGCCCGCCGCGGTCCCGCACCCCCCGATTCGGGGCGGGCGGGGCCCGGGGGCGCCTCCGCGTGCAGGCCGCGTGCACTTCTCCCGGGCGCGGCGCCCGCGACCGGTCGGACACGCCGGCAGAGGCCGTACCGGTCAGGGTTCCTCCGGCCACGCCGGCCCCCCGACGGGGGGGTCGGTCGGAGAGCCTATAGGACCGGCCGAGTTGCGCCGGCGGGCCGACCGAGGAAGGGACGACGGGCCGCGCCTGCCCGGCGGGGTGGTCTCCGGGCCGCCCCGCCTCGCTGAAAGGGCCGGGTCCCCCGGCCGGACGGAGAGCCCCGCCCGCCGCGACCGCCCCCGGTGGCGGCGGGTCGGAGAGTTCCCGGCGCCGGCCGGCGGGTCACCTCGCCAGGCGCCCCGGGTCCGCGGGCGATTGTCGCGAGCCCTGCCGACCCGTCTTGAAACACGGACCAAGGAGTCTATCGGGCCCGCGAGTCGGGGGGCCGCAGAGTCGAGGCCCCGAGGCGAAACGAGAGTGAAGGCCGGCCTGGGTCCGGCCGAGGCGGGATCCGGCCGCACGGCGGCCGGCGCACCGCCGCCCTGCCACGAGCCCCCGCGGCTGTGGCGGAGGAAGAGCGGGCACGCTAGGACCCGAAAGATGGTGAACTATGCCCGAGCAGGACGAAGCCAGAGGAAACTCTGGTGGAGGTCCGCAGCGATTCTGACGTGCAAATCGATCGTCCGACTTGGGTATAGGGGCGAAAGACTAATCGAACCGTCTAGTAGCTGGTTCCCTCCGAAGTTTCCCTCAGGATAGCTGGCGCCCGGGGAAGCAGTGGCATCCGGTAAAGCGAATGATTAGAGGCCTTGGGGCCGAAACGACCTCAACCTATTCTCAAACTTTAAATTGGTGCGAGGCCCGACCCGCCGGCTCGGGGCCGGGCTGTCTCGAGAGAATGCACGGGCGCTCAGTGGCCATTCTTGGTAAGCAGGACTGGCGCTGCGGGATGAACCGAACGCCGGGTTAGGGCGCCGCATTGCGGCCGACGCTCATCAGAGCCCAGAAAAGGCGTTGGTTGATACAGACAGCAGGACGGTGGCCATGGAAGTCGGAATCCGCCAAGGAGTGTGTAACAACTCACCTGCCGAATCAACTAGCCCTGAAAATGGATGGCGCTGAGCGTGCCGCCCATACCCGGCCGTCGGGGCAGAGTGCGAGGACCGCCCCCCGGGTGGTACGCCCCGACGAGTAGGAGGGCCGCCGCGGTGAGCGTCGAAGCGCCGGCCGTGAGGCCGCGTGGAGCCGCCGCGGGCGCAGATCTTGGTGGTAGTAGCAAATATTCGAGTGAGATCCTCGAGGGCCGAGTGGCGGAGAAGGGTTCCATGTGAACAGCAGTTGTACATGGGTCAGTCGATCCTAAGCCCCAGGGAAGTTCCGCTCCGAGCGGAGGCGGGCGCCCCCCTCCTCGCGAGGTTTGGGGCCTCGCCCCCCGGGCGAAAGGGTCAATATGGGTCAATATTCCCGAACCCGAAGGCGGAGCCCTCCGTCCTTCGTGGCGGTCCGAGCTGCAAAGCGAGCGAGCCCGCAGACGCCGGCCGGGGCCCCGGGAAGAGTTTTCTTTTCTTGGTAAGGGGCGGGATCCCTGGAATCGGCTTGTCCGGAGCTAGGGGCTGCGGCCCCGTAGAGCGCCGCGTCTCCGGCGGCGTCCGACGAGCTCCGGCCGGCCCTTGAAAATGCGGGGGAGAGCGTGGACCGTCGCCTCGGGTCGTACCCATAACCGCAGCCGGTCTCCAAGGTGAACAGCCTCTGGTCGATAGAACAATGTAGGTAAGGGAAGTCGGCAAGCCGGATCCGTAACTTCGGGAGAAGGATTGGCTCTGAGGGCTGGGTCGGTCGGGCCGGGGCTGGAAGCGGGTCGCGGCGCCCCGGCGCGGGCCGGGCGAGCGGGCGCCGGTCCTGGCGGAGGTCGGCCGGTCGCGTCGGGTCCGGGGCGGGAGTCACCCTCCCCGCCTCCGGCCCGCCGGGATGGGGCCCCGCTTCGCGGCGGGTGTTCCCTCCCCCGGCGGTGTCCGGGGCGGGCGGCGGGTCTCCCGTCCGCCGGCGCGTCGGCTCCCGAGCCTCCGGCGTCGGGCGAGCCCGGACCGGCGTGGGGCCCGCCTCGTGGACAGTCCTGGCTGCGCGGCCGCCTCGCTGCGGTCGCTTCGGCCGGCACCCAACAGCCGGCTCAGAACTGGTACGGACCAGGGGAATCCGACTGTCTAATTAAAACAGAGCATTGCGACGTCCGCAACCGGGGCGCTGACGCAATGTGATTTCTGCCCAGTGCTCTGAATGTCAAAGTGAAGAAATTCAGCGAAGCGCGGGTAAACGGCGGGAGTAACTATGACTCTCTTAAAGGTGAGATTTCAAAGGTACGGTTGTTGAAGGGATCTGCACGCGCCGTAGACGAGCAAATCTTTTCGACCAACACCTCACGGTGAAGGTCCAGCCTACTTCCATGCAAAAGGGAGAGATAAGACCTAAAGGGTATCCGGGTACTCTCCCTCAAAATTGGAAGATGAGTATCTAGAAAACCCAGAGACCTCTAGCACAGAGTAAACTGGAGAGGACCACTTTCCACATGGGGCTTTTGATCACGCATGTTCTTTGCGTCCATCGCTCGCGAAGGTTTGGCCCAACTCACCAAGGGGTGGCCTGGGGCGCGGTCACTCAACTCTTCTTACCTTATGGGAAGAGTATCCTCACTCCCAGCCTCTACGTGGCAAGAGAGATAAACATTCTAGGGGGGGAAGAAGGGGACATTTCGCCCCTGAAACCCCGCCTGGGATGGCAAATTGGACAGGAGGTAATCAGCCCAACCCGGATGCCCGCACCCAAACCAAACATGACAGCACAAATGAATACGTATGAGATACCGGCTGAGACGTCTCCCGGGTTAATAAGGTCTCCGCTCTTCTCTCCAACCGCTAGCAGAGGAGAGTGTAATACTTCCGCTTCGGCGGGGGTGGATGATACAGTCGGGGCCGCGACGACGACCCCCACTGGATCAACTACAAGTGGTTATTGCCCTGCTCCCCGGTGGGCAATGGACTGTGCAAGGGGAATACCTGCGCGCCCCCCCCCCCCCCCCCCCCTGGCGCTCTTCCTTGGAATGATGCAAGTAGTCTTGTCCATCAGTTCATGGTTATGATTCCGTCATTTACCATCTGGAACTCCATTAGGTACTGCAAGAGCAAAGTACCGGACGAGGCACTAGCAATCGGTGAGGATATGTGCGAGGGAATGGGTACCCCACAAACGTGTCTAGCGATACCGGACGAGTCAGAAGCTGATTATGCAGTCATGGATATCCCAACTCCCTCCCAAGGGACAGCCCAAGATGAAGTGGATACCACAGACGGGGAAATACTAAGGACAACTGCGTGTTATCCGGTGCCATTCGTGGATACCGGATGTGTCCTCTGTCTAGAAATATTCCAAACGCGCAGACGTCTGGTGGAACACTATCGGTCTAAGCATCCCGAGGTGATAGTTACGGGCGAATGTACGAAGTGCCACCGCAGAAATAATAGGTTCCAAGCCTTAGCCGTGCATGCGGGTAAGTGTGATGGACCACGTACAATCGCTCGGTATCCCAATCGGTGTCAGAATTGCAGTCGCACGTTTAAGTCGAAATCTGGGTTAGGGCAGCACGAACGCCATGAACACCCAGATTTTCGGAATAACGAGAGATTGCGCCAGAAAGCAGCCGACGCTGAACGAAAGAGGATAGCAAGAGTTGCGGCCTCAACCTCGAGACCACCTAGGGTACAGGTTTGGACCGAGGAAGAGACCTACGTCCTCATGGACTTGGAGAAGCGATTTGTCGGTGAACGGTTTATTAATAAGCGCATAGCTGAGCACCTCCCGGGTAAGACCCATAAGCAGATTAGCGATAAACGAAGGGGATTGAAGAAGAGTAAGCAATTACCGATCGAATATCCCAAGGAAAAGGCGAGAAATGAAGTGCCAGGCAAGACGGTTTTAAACCCGAAAGCCTATTTGGAAAATGTCGGTCTAAACCCGGAGACTCAGCTAGGGATATGCGTAGCCAGAATTGCCCGAAATGGCGAAGGGCCCTTGGACTGGCAACGAGTAGATCAGGCAAGTGGTGCCCTACTCGACGGCTCTACGGGAAGGAGAAAAGGTTCGAAGAAAAGAGCTAGTAAACTGAGAAGGATACCGACAAACTCTGGCCGATCCAAGCCCTATGCAGCCAGGAAATGTGAGTTCAAACGAGTGCAAAATCTCTACAAGTACAAACGGCGAGCACTTGTAGCAGAGATTCTGGATGACAAGGAGCCCCAACCATGTCAGTTGGACCTCGGCGAAGTCGAAGACTTCTACAGGGCGCGGTTCGAAATACCGGGTAAAAACCATGGGACTGGGGACTGGCCAGGCATTCAGATATCTGAGGACCAGGGCGATATCGATGCACTCGTTGAACCGGTTACAGTGGGAGAAGTGAGGCACGGCCTCCGGGCCATGTCGAAGAACAGCTCCCCAGGTCCTGACGATCTCACGGTAACGGATCTGAGAGCAATTGAGGAAGAAGAGCTCGCTCGAATGTTCTCGGCATGGATCCTATGCGGGAAGATCCCAGAGAACCTGAAGCAGTCGAAGACGGTCTTACTGCCAAAGGTTTCCGAGGGTTTGGACCAAGTGGGAAACTGGAGACCAATCACCATTTCCTCAACGGTGATCAGGCTGTTTACCAAAATCCTGGTTGCAAGAATGAACAGGGTGGTCGTATTAAGTCCTCGACAGCGGGGATTCATTCCAGCCCAAGGGTGCGCTCAGAACTTGTTTTTGATTGACACCTTGGTAAAGGCTGCTAAGGAGAACCGTTTGCCTATCCACGTGGCATTTCTCGACCTGTCCAAGGCATTTGACTCTGTGAGCCACGCACACATATGGGGCGAGTTAGAGAAGGTACGTATGGAACCTCACTTCATCGGCCTTCTTAAGGCTCTATATGACCGCAGTTACACTAGAGTCAAAGTAGGAGCGGAGGTCACCGCACCAATATATTTTGAGAGGGGGGTGAAGGGAGAGGTTAGATACATGGCTAAAGAGGACTGCGAAGGCCCCTCTGAAGCCAGTCCAGAAGGTTGACATTGTCCGTAACCATGTCATCCCGAGGCTGCAGTACCAGCTTTCAGTGGTCGATGTGAGCGCTAGTGGTTAGTATCTCTGACTGTCACTCAGTAGATCGGGGTTCGATTCCATTTCGGTAATTGACATCAACTCTTTTGTTTTTACATCCCGTAGATATTAATTGAATAGCTATCATTGAACAATAAACACTTTGCAGAATGCCAGCAATGATTTCTCGGTAGTGTAGTGGGTCGTATCTCTAACTATTAGGCGGCTTGTCATTTGGTCCTGACCGTTCTTTCGCGAAAAGTTCGCTATAATACCGATAAGTTGGCAGTTGTTAAGGAAAGGAAAAGTCGCGAACAGCACGCCTGTGCGCAGTCGGGCGCAACGAGGTTTAATGAGCTAGCCCAACCGGGCCCTATTGTTGCCGAGAGATTACGTCTTGTGAATAAACATGAGCACGGGGAGCTATTTTAAATACTGCGTTCTGTCCGCTGACAAAACGTTGGGAACCTTGCATGTCGAAATGGCGAATTGGATGGTTTGTCGATGACGTTTACAAAAACAAACCAAGGACGAAAGGCCAACGTAAGGCGGCGAGGCGTGTTTTTTTGTGTTGTCATTGCAAAGTAGGCCTACATAAAAAATAATTAATGACAATGTAAAGACACATTTCTGCGAGTGAATAAATTCTGTAAAAGAGACAAAGCCGTATAGAAGGCTTACTGCTTTTATAAAGGTGTTATTTTAGGGAGGACGCAAAATTATTTTCCACGTTCCCACGCGTGCAGACGGGTTCCTTACCGTTCTTCACGGGAGGCAATAAAACTGAACAAAAGGACCGGATTCTTTTTTAGGAATTAAACAAAACTTCTCTTTGAATCTACAGAGAGGTTGTTTTGCCTTTTTAATTGTGCTGAGCAGTCGCTCTGAATAGTAAATAAGCCCTGATACGATCTCCGGCTTTAGCTATTGACGTAAAATGAACGTGGTTCACAAAACAAGTCATTTTATATTCCCTCGTTTTGAAAGTATTTTCGTCAGGTTTACTGCACGATTTCTGCCATCGGAGTAGGCTTATCTACGTTACGACCCTTTCTCTGTTCCGTACATTAAATTTTTTTAAATGTATATATAAAACGAAGTTTATTCATCACGCGTAGAAAAATCACGAAAGTACACAGTGAAAGCAAACCAAGATTACATTTTCAACACAATGCGACTTTTTTTCGAAGCCATATTCATGCGTGGACAGTAAATATGTTCTGATTATTGCTTTACTGATTGACAATGTTATTTTTTCCGAAGAATGTCTTAATTGATTTTGAAACGTCTTAACGTTTAGGCAATTTAGATATTCCGTGGGGCCTAAATATTCCAGACAGAATCCACAAGACTATTAATGATATTAACGAATTTTGTTTTTACTGTGTCTATGTTTGTGAGCAGTTATGTTAATACTTCATTGCAATCTACCCCGGGTACATATTCTTTTTCAATGGGAGGGTTTCGGTTCAGGTAAAATAAGAATTGAAGGGTTTTTTTGCCCTTGCGAAACTTACGTGTATGTGGTCCTACACTGTCCGTTGTTTTAAATCAGTTTCCATAACAGTTAATTGTATTATATTTGTCGAAATATTCCCTGGAAAATGTAGTTGACAAAAATTACATTTGCAACACTATCGTAAATATCGCAATTCTTTAGTTCTGTTGCCATGGTAATTATGTTGCCTGGGAACGGCGAGTTACTGCTCTGTCTGGTTTCATGCGCGTGGGAAATTCCCCAGTTGACTTTGAGACTTGCAACACGTGCACTGCGGCTGTTTCAGTCTCGGGTCAAGTTGATGTAAGACATTTGAGGAATGTACATAGAAGTAGTTTGTAGGGATGAACCTCACTGAACATAGACCTACATGCTATCAATGCACGTTAATCAAAAATTTAATTGAGCACATCGTAAGTTTATCTGGTTATGGTTTTAGGCCATCAGCCTGGGGGGTTGGTCGTATAGGGGAATAATGCTCATGGTGATTTTTGGCAAGGTATGCACCCCTGTAGTTGGAAAATATTTGATGGCTTTGCAGCGGTGACAGCTTTTTGGGTGCTATCACCCTTTTAAAAAAAATGGCCGCCAACATGCTTGTTACCACATATGAATAATCCGGTAACAGGCCTCTGCTCTATGTAACAGGCATATTGGCAGCCATTTTGAAGAAAAACAATTGAAAAAGGTGATAACACCAAAAAAAAAACTGCCACCGCTCACGCTGCAATGCTATAACACATTTTCTAACTCTAGGTGTGCATACCTTGTCAAAAATCGTTTTAAGTATTGCTCCTTTCGATCACGATACCCGTGGCCCGATGTTGATGGCCTTTTTGTAACTTTTGTTATGTGATGTATTTAAAAAAAATAGCCGTAGGGCAACCAAATAAGAAAGCAATGAACTCGTATCACGCACCAAGAGCGTGCGCGCCCCATTGTACTTTTTTGTACATGTTCTGGGCCAGCCGGCCCCATGCGCTATGCGTATGCACTGCACTAGATGCACAAAGTACAGTACACACACAACTGTACATATGTACAATGTGGGGCTGGGCTAGCTGTGCATGTGCGCGGTGTATACGGTCATGCTACCAGGCGCTACATCAACTCAACATGCAGCGCGCGGTGGTGGGACTCAGATTGCTGGCGTCACAGATGCCTTCTCGATCTCTTCAGAGTCCAGGCCTTGTGCCTATGAATTTGCAGGCAGATTTTGAGCTCTGTGTAGTTGCAAACAATGCTGCACCATCACGACGGGCTGATGAAGATAACTTGCAATGGACTCATGACACTGAAGTGTCAAGCCAAGAACCCCAACAGATGTTCCAGACCACATCACAACGTTTGTCGGCCTCTGCTCGGTACTACATTGTAATTGTATGGGCACGGACTCGTTCGTTCTTGACAATAGGATCGAGTTGTGGTTATACACTTCCAATTATTTTACCATTCCATTTTACTATTTCGAAGCCTTCTGTTATTATCAGGATTATTATCACTAGTAAACAATCATTTCTTTATGATTTTGACTTTGGCTTTACGTATACAACCTTGCTGAAAAAGAATTTGAAACTAAATGAAAGTGTGAACATGATTTCTGATATATGATTTGCTGAACGATGTACTTTTGCCAAATTTCTTTGTTGAGCTTAAAACATATCCAGTTAATTTTTGCTTCGTTTATGAAGATCTTAATGTGTCGACATTTTAGCATTAAAACAACCTAAGTCTGACAATAAAACAGACAATGGTAAGTTATCTTCCCTTGTGATTCAATAAAGTGTGTACTGTATATTAAATACAGATCAAGTGAACCCTGACAATGTGATTATTCAATTTTTCACAATACCCCACTAGTTGCACAGATTTAAAACTCCCCAAACTGCAGTACCAGAGGCAAACCCGAGTAATACGAATTATCCTCGGACGATTTATGTTACTTTAACATCTGCAACCATTCTTACTTTCTTTGATTAAATTATGAACGTGGTAATTAAAAAAAAATCGAAAATTCCTTTCCAAGTCTAAGTTGTGCACACTAAACAGCCGTTGGCAACTTAACTCAAAACAATCGTCTTGGCGCGTCAAAAGAAAGACGTAGGCAGTTTGGCCCATAGCCAAGAATACGTGTAGAAACTCTTCCCAGCACAAACAGTCAAGTCGTTATGACGACGACATTACTTCACCAATACTGTGTTATAACAATGTTAAGAATAACTAGAGGTTAAGCGTCTGTTGAGGTCAACAGACGCATGGCTTTTCCTGGTTTTTTTTTTATCAGCATTAAAGTTGTTAAGGGTTTTGTTTTCGCTGAGTTTTCTAAGATCTGAGATTATTTCATGATCTAGATTTCTTACTTGAAAGTTGACCTTTAAGTTTATATTACTTGACCTATGATGACATTATAAGGATAGTACTTATACATGGTGTTGGCCTGTGTCGAGATTGGAGTCAATCTGATCAATGACAGTAATATATAATAATATGTTAAATATTTAAAAATTCATAGAAAATCAGTTGATGACGTTATCATGATGGCACCTCAATTTTCATCTATAACACGAGATACACTAGCAACATACCAGGTTTGAAGGCAATCGGACCTACCGTTCTCTAGATATGGGCCCTTGAAAAACGCACCTTTAAGATGACGTCACATGACACGTGATGACGTCATCATGACGTCACGTTTCGGCATACATTTTCAGCTTAGGGTCTCTGTTTGTGTTAAGCCTGATTAAGATCTGATGTTGTTTAGTGACCAAAGTGTCCCGTACAAAATTCGTGTACAAAGTCTATGGGATTTGGGATAGAACTAAAATAATCATAGAAAATCAGCCGATGACGTCATCATGACGTCACCTCGGATTTAACATGCTAGTATCACTATCTACCTGCACACTAATTTTTATGACGATCGTCCCTACCCTTATATGTGTTTCAAAAAAGCATATTTTTGATGACGTCATGATGACGTCACACATTTTTCACATTTATGTGAAAGAATATAGGAGCTAACAAAGCTATTACAAAAAGAATTTTGAATTTAGCGTGTTCTATTGATGAGATATGGCTTTAGGAAACTTTGAAGTTCAAAAACTTTAATATTACTGTAAAATCGTGTGATGACGTCATCATGACGTCACCTCAATTTTCATCTATAACACGAGCTACCATACCAACATACCTGGTTTGAAGGCAATCGGACGTACCGTTCTCTAGATATGGGCCCTTGAAAAATGCACCTTTAAGATGACGTCACAAGACACGTGATGACGTCATCATGATATCACGTTTCGGCTTACATTTTCAGCTTAGGGTCTCTGTTTGTGTTAAGCCTGATTAAGATCTGATGTTGTTTAGTGACCAAAGTGTCCCGTACAAAATTCGTGTACCAAGTCTATGGGATTTGGGATAGAACTAAAATAAGCATAGAAAATCAGCCGATGACGTCATCATGACGTCACCTCGGATTTAACATGCTAGTATCACTATCTACCTGCACACTAATTTTTATGACGATCGTCCCTACCCTTATATGTGTTTCAAAAAAGCATATTTTTGATGACGTCATGATGACGTCACACATTTTTCACATTTATGTGAAAGAATATAGGAGCTAACAAAGCTATTACAAAAAGAATTTTGAATTTAGCGTGTTCTATTGATGAGATATGGCTTTAGGAAACTTTGAACTTCAAAGTTTCTTAAAGCCATGGGCCAATTTCATAGAGCTGCTTAAGCACAAAATTTGCTTAAGCACAAAAAAACCTTGCTTCATAAAATCAGGTTACCAGCCAAAATTCCATGGGATTTTTATGCTAAGCAAACAACAGCTAAATACCAGTCACAAGCAATATATACCACATGAAGTTTTAGCTGGTAACCTGATTTTATTAAGCAAGGTTTGTTTGTGCTTAAGCAAATTTTGTGCTTAAGCAGCTCTATGAAATTGGCCCCTCATCTCATCAACAGAACATGCTAAATTCAAAATTCTTTTTGTAATAGCTTTGTTAGCTCCTATATTCTTTCACATAAATGTGAAAAATGTGTGACGTCATCATGACGTCATCAAAAATATGCTTTTTTGAAACACATATAAGGGTACGTCCGATCGTCATAAAAATTAGTGGGCAGGTAGATAGTGCTACTAGCATGTAAAATCCGAGGTGACGTCATGATGACGTCATCGGCTGATTTTCTATGAATTTTTTAGTTCTATCCCAAATCCCATAGACTTTGTACACTAATTTTGTAAGAGCCTCTTTGGTCACTAAACAACCTCAGATCTTAATCAGGCTTAACACAAACAAAGACCCTGAGCTGAAAATGTATGCCGAAACGTGACGTCATGATGACGTCATCACGTGTCATGTGACGTCATCTTAAAGGTGCATTTTGGAAGGGCCCATATCTAGAGAACGGTACGTCCGATTGCCTTCAAACCAGGTATGTTGGTATGGTAGATCGTGTTATAGATGAAAATTGAGGTGACGTCATGATGACGTCATCATACGATTTTACAGTAATATTAAAGTTTTTGAACTTCAAAGTTTCTTAAAGCCATATCTCATCAACAGAACATGCTAAATTCAAAATTCTTATTGTAATAGCTTTGTTAGCTCCTATATTCTTTCACATAAATGTGAAAAATGTGTGACGTCATCATGACGTCATCAAAAATATGCTTTTTTGAAACACATATAAGGGTAGGTCCGATCGTTATAAAAATTAGTGTGCAGGTAGATAGTGCTACTAGCATGTTAAATCCGAGGTAACGTCATGATGACGTCATCGGCTGATTTTCTATGATTATTTTAGTTCTATCCCAAATCCCATAGACTTTGTACACGAATTTTGTACGGGACACTTTGGTCACTAAGCAACATCAGATCTTAATCAGGCTTAACACAAACAGAGACCCTAAGCTGAAAATGTATGCCGAAACGTGACGTCATGATGACGTCATCACGTGTCATGTGACGTCATCTTAAAGATGCATTTTTCAAGGGCCCATATCTAGAGAACGGTACGTCCGATTGCCTTCAAACCAGGTATGTTGGTATGGTAGCTCGTGTTATAGATAAAAATTGAGGTGACGTCATGATGACGTCATCATACAGTTTTACAGTAATATTAAAGTTTTTGAACTTCAAAGTTTCCTAAAGCCATATCTCATCAACAGAACACGCTAAATTCAAAATTCTTTTTGTAATAGCTTTGTTAGCTCCTATATTCTTTCACATAAATGTGAACAATGTGTGACGTCATCATGACGTCATCAAAAATATGCTTTTTTGAAACACATATAAGGGTAGGGACGATCGTCATAAAAATTAGTGTGCAGGTAGATAGTGATACTAGCATGTTAAATCCGAGGTGACGTCATGATGACGTCATCGGCTGATTTTCTATGCTTATTTTAGTTCTATCCCAAATCCCATAGACTTGGTACACGAATTTTGTACGGGACACTTTGGTCACTAAACAACATCAGATCTTAATCAGGCTTAACACAAACAGAGACCCTAAGCTGAAAATGTATGCCGAAACGTGATGTCATGATGACGTCATCACGTGTCTTGTGACGTCATCTTAAAGGTGCATTTTTCAAGGGCCCATATCTAGAGAACGGTACGTCCGATTGCCTTCAAACCAGGTATGTTGGTATGGTAGCTCGTGTTATAGATGAAAATTGAGGTGACGTCATGATGACGTCATCATACGATTTTACAGTAATATTAAAGTTTTTGAACTTCAAAGTTTCCTAAAGCCATATCTCATCAATAGAACACGCTAAATTCAAAATTCTTTTTGTAATAGCTTTGTTAGCTCCTATATTCTTTCACATAAATGTGAAAAATGTGTGACGTCATCATGACGTCATCAAAAATATGCTTTTTTGAAACACATATAAGGGTAGGGACGATCGTCATAAAAATTAGTGTGCAGGTAGATAGTGATACTAGCATGTTAAATCCGAGGTGACGTCATGATGACGTCATCGGCTGATTTTCTATGCTTATTTTAGTTCTATCCCAAATCCCATAGACTTGGTACACGAATTGTGTACGGGACACTTTGGTCACTAAACAACATCAGATCTTAATCAGGCTTAACACAAACAGAGACCCTAAGCTGAAAATGTAAGCCGAAACGTGATATCATGATGACGTCATCACGTGTCTTGTGACGTCATCTTAAAGGTGCATTTTTCAAGGGCCCATATCTAGAGAACGGTACGTCCGATTGCCTTCAAACCAGGTATGTTGGTATGGTAGCTCGTGTTATAGATGAAAATTGAGGTGACGTCATGATGACGTCATCACACGATTTTACAGTAATATTAAAGTTTTTGAACTTCAAAGTTTCCTAAAGCCATATCTCATCAATAGAACACGCTAAATTCAAAATTCTTTTTGTAATAGCTTTGTTAGCTCCTATATTCTTTCACATAAATGTGAAAAATGTGTGACGTCATCATGACGTCATCAAAAATATGCTTTTTTGAAACACATATAAGGGTAGGGACGATCGTCATAAAAATTAGTGTGCAGGTAGATAGTGATACTAGCATGTTAAATCCGAGGTGACGTCATGATGACGTCATCGGCTGATTTTCTATGATTATTTTAGTTCTATCCCAAATCCCATAGACTTTGTACACGAATTTTGTACGGGACACTTTGGTCACTAAACAACATCAGATCTTAATCAGGCTTAACACAAACAGAGACCCTAAGCTGAAAATGTATGCCGAAACGTGACGTCATGATGACGTCATCACGTGTCATGTGACGTCATCTTAAAGGTGCGTTTTTCAAGGGCCCATATCTAGAGAACGGTAGGTCCGATTGCCTTCAAACCTGGTATGTTGCTAGTGTATCTCGTGTTATAGATGAAAATTGAGGTGCCATCATGATAACGTCATCAACTGATTTTCTATGAATTTTTAAATATTTAACATATTATTATATATTACTGTCATTGATCAGATTGACTCCAATCTCGACACAGGCCAACACCATGTATAAGTACTATCCTTATAATGTCATCATAGGTCAAGTAATATAAACTTAAAGGTCAACTTTCAAGTAAGAAATCTAGATCATGAAATAATCTCAGATCTTAGAAAACTCAGCGAAAACAAAACCCTTAACAACTTTAATGCTGATAAAAAAAAAACCAGGAAAAGCCATGCGTCTGTTGACCTCAACAGACGCTTAACCTCTAGTTATTCTTAACATTGTTATAACACAGTATTGGTGAAGTAATGTCGTCGTCATAACGACTTGACTGTTTGTGCTGGGAAGAGTTTCTACACGTATTCTTGGCTATGGGCCAAACTGCCTACGTCTTTCTTTTGACGCGCCAAGACGATTGTTTTGAGTTAAGTTGCCAACGGCTGTTTAGTGTGCACAACTTAGACTTGGAAAGGAATTTTCGATTTTTTTTTAATTACCACGTTCATAATTTAATCAAAGAAAGTAAGAATGGTTGCAGATGTTAAAGTAACATAAATCGTCCGAGGATAATTCGTATTACTCGGGTTTGCCTCTGGTACTGCAGTTTGGGGAGTTTTAAATCTGTGCAACTAGTGGGGTATTGTGAAAAATTGAATAATCACATTGTCAGGGTTCACTTGATCTGTATTTAATATACAGTACACACTTTATTGAATCACAAGGGAAGATAACTTACCATTGTCTGTTTTATTGTCAGACTTAGGTTGTTTTAATGCTAAAATGTCGACACATTAAGATCTTCATAAACGAAGCAAAAATTAACTGGATATGTTTTAAGCTCAACAAAGAAATTTGGCAAAAGTACATCGTTCAGCAAATCATATATCAGAAATCATGTTCACACTTTCATTTAGTTTCAAATTCTTTTTCAGCAAGGTTGTATACGTAAAGCCAAAGTCAAAATCATAAAGAAATGATTGTTTACTAGTGATAATAATCCTGATAATAACAGAAGGCTTCGAAATAGTAAAATGGAATGGTAAAATAATTGGAAGTGTATAACCACAACTCGATCCTATTGTCAAGAACGAACGAGTCCGTGCCCATACAATTACAATGTAGTACCGAGCAGAGGCCGACAAACGTTGTGATGTGGTCTGGAACATCTGTTGGGGTTCTTGGCTTGACACTTCAGTGTCATGAGTCCATTGCAAGTTATCTTCATCAGCCCGTCGTGATGGTGCAGCATTGTTTGCAACTACACAGAGCTCAAAATCTGCCTGCAAATTCATAGGCAAAAGGCCTGGACTCTGAAGAGATCGAGAAGGCATCTGTGACGCCAGCAATCTGAGTCCCACCACCGCGCGCTGCATGTTGAGTTGATGTAGCGCCTGGTAGCATGACCGTATACACCGCGCACATGCACAGCTAGCCCAGCCCCACATTGTACATATGTACAGTTGTGTGTGTACTGTACTTTGTGCATCTAGTGCAGTGCATACGCATAGCGCATGGGGCCGGCTGGCCCAGAACATGTACAAAAAAGTACAATGGGGCGCGCACGCTCTTGGTGCGTGATACGAGTTCATTGCTTTCTTATTTGGTTGCCCTACGGCTATTTTTTTTAAATACATCACATAACAAAAGTTACAAAAAGGCCATCAACATCGGGCCACGGGTATCGTGATCGAAAGGAGCAATACTTAAAACGATTTTTGACAAGGTATGCACACCTAGAGTTAGAAAATGTGTTATAGCATTGCAGCGTGAGCGGTGGCAGTTTTTTTTTTGGTGTTATCACCTTTTTCAATTGTTTTTCTTCAAAATGGCTGCCAATATGCCTGTTACATAGAGCAGAGGCCTGTTACCGGATTATTCATATGTGGTAACAAGCATGTTGGCGGCCATTTTTTTTAAAAGGGTGATAGCACCCAAAAAGCTGTCACCGCTGCAAAGCCATCAAATATTTTCCAACTACAGGGGTGCATACCTTGCCAAAAATCACCATGAGCATTATTCCCCTATACGACCAACCCCCCAGGCTGATGGCCTAAAACCATAACCAGATAAACTTACGATGTGCTCAATTAAATTTTTGATTAACGTGCATTGATAGCATGTAGGTCTATGTTCAGTGAGGTTCATCCCTACAAACTACTTCTATGTACATTCCTCAAATGTCTTACATCAACTTGACCCGAGACTGAAACAGCCGCAGTGCACGTGTTGCAAGTCTCAAAGTCAACTGGGGAATTTCCCACGCGCATGAAACCAGACAGAGCAGTAACTCGCCGTTCCCAGGCAACATAATTACCATGGCAACAGAACTAAAGAATTGCGATATTTACGATAGTGTTGCAAATGTAATTTTTGTCAACTACATTTTCCAGGGAATATTTCGACAAATATAATACAATTAACTGTTATGGAAACTGATTTAAAACAACGGACAGTGTAGGACCACATACACGTAAGTTTCGCAAGGGCAAAAAAACCCTTCAATTCTTATTTTACCTGAACCGAAACCCTCCCATTGAAAAAGAATATGTACCCGGGGTAGATTGCAATGAAGTATTAACATAACTGCTCACAAACATAGACACAGTAAAAACAAAATTCGTTAATATCATTAATAGTCTTGTGGATTCTGTCTGGAATATTTAGGCCCCACGGAATATCTAAATTGCCTAAACGTTAAGACGTTTCAAAATCAATTAAGACATTCTTCGGAAAAAATAACATTGTCAATCAGTAAAGCAATAATCAGAACATATTTACTGTCCACGCATGAATATGGCTTCGAAAAAAAGTCGCATTGTGTTGAAAATGTAATCTTGGTTTGCTTTCACTGTGTACTTTCGTGATTTTTTCTACGCGTGATGAATAAACTTCGTTTTATATATACATTTAAAAAAATTTAATGTACGGAACAGAGAAAGGGTCGTAACGTAGATAAGCCTACTCCGATGGCAGAAATCGTGCAGTAAACCTGACGAAAATACTTTCAAAACGAGGGAATATAAAATGACTTGTTTTGTGAACCACGTTCATTTTACGTCAATAGCTAAAGCCGGAGATCGTATCAGGGCTTATTTACTATTCAGAGCGACTGCTCAGCACAATTAAAAAGGCAAAACAACCTCTCTGTAGATTCAAAGAGAAGTTTTGTTTAATTCCTAAAAAAGAATCGGTCCTTTTGTTCAGTTTTATTGCCTCCCGTGAAGAACGGTAAGGAACCCGTCTGCACGCGTGGGAACGGGGAAAATAATTTTGCGTCCTCCCTAAAATAACACCTTTATAAAAGCAGTAAGCCTTCTATACGGCTTTGTCTCTTTTACAGAATTTATTCACTCGCAGAAATGTGTCTTTACATTGTCATTAATTATTTTTTATGTAGGCCTACTTTGCAATGACAACACAAAAAAACACGCCTCGCCGCCTTACGTTGGCCTTTCGTCCTTGGTTTGTTTTTGTAAACGTCATCGACAAACCATCCAATTCGCCATTTCGACATGCAAGGTTCCCAACGTTTTGTCAGCGGACAGAACGCAGTATTTAAAATAGCTCCCCGTGCTCATGTTTATTCACAAGACGTAATCTCTCGGCAACAATAGGGCCCGGTTGGGCTAGCTCATTAAACCTCGTTGCGCCCGACTGCGCACAGGCGTGCTGTTCGCGACTTTTCCTTTCCTTAACAACTGCCAACTTATCGGTATTATAGCGAACTTTTCGCGAAAGAACGGTCAGGACCAAATGACAAGCCGCCTAATAGTTAGAGATACGACCCACTACACTACCGAGAAATCATTGCTGGCATTCTGCAAAGTGTTTATTGTTCAATGATAGCTATTCAATTAATATCTACGGGATGTAAAAACAAAAGAGTTGATGTCAATTACCGAAATGGAATCGAACCCCGATCTACTGAGTGACAGTCAGAGATACTAACCACTAGCGCTCACATCGACCACTGAAAGCTGGTACTGCAGCCTCGGGATGACATGGTTACGGACAATGTCAACCTTCTGGACTGGCTTCAGAGGGGCCTTCGCAGTCCTCTTTAGCCATGTATCTAACCTCTCCCTTCACCCCCCTCTCAAAATATATTGGTGCGGTGACCTCCGCTCCTACTTTGACTCTAGTGTAACTGCGGTCATATAGAGCCTTAAGAAGGCCGATGAAGTGAGGTTCCATACGTACCTTCTCTAACTCGCCCCATATGTGTGCGTGGCTCACAGAGTCAAATGCCTTGGACAGGTCGAGAAATGCCACGTGGATAGGCAAACGGTTCTCCTTAGCAGCCTTTACCAAGGTGTCAATCAAAAACAAGTTCTGAGCGCACCCTTGGGCTGGAATGAATCCCCGCTGTCGAGGACTTAATACGACCACCCTGTTCATTCTTGCAACCAGGATTTTGGTAAACAGCCTGATCACCGTTGAGGAAATGGTGATTGGTCTCCAGTTTCCCACTTGGTCCAAACCCTCGGAAACCTTTGGCAGTAAGACCGTCTTCGACTGCTTCAGGTTCTCTGGGATCTTCCCGCATAGGATCCATGCCGAGAACATTCGAGCGAGCTCTTCTTCCTCAATTGCTCTCAGATCCGTTACCGTGAGATCGTCAGGACCTGGGGAGCTGTTCTTCGACATGGCCCGGAGGCCGTGCCTCACTTCTCCCACTGTAACCGGTTCAACGAGTGCATCGATATCGCCCTGGTCCTCAGATATCTGAATGCCTGGCCAGTCCCCAGTCCCATGGTTTTTACCCGGTATTTCGAACCGCGCCCTGTAGAAGTCTTCGACTTCGCCGAGGTCCAACTGACATGGTTGGGGCTCCTTGTCATCCAGAATCTCTGCTACAAGTGCTCGCCGTTTGTACTTGTAGAGATTTTGCACTCGTTTGAACTCACATTTCCTGGCTGCATAGGGCTTGGATCGGCCAGAGTTTGTCGGTATCCTTCTCAGTTTACTAGCTCTTTTCTTCGAACCTTTTCTCCTTCCCGTAGAGCCGTCGAGTAGGGCACCACTTGCCTGATCTACTCGTTGCCAGTCCAAGGGCCCTTCGCCATTTCGGGCAATTCTGGCTACGCATATCCCTAGCTGAGTCTCCGGGTTTAGACCGACATTTTCCAAATAGGCTTTCGGGTTTAAAACCGTCTTGCCTGGCACTTCATTTCTCGCCTTTTCCTTGGGATATTCGATCGGTAATTGCTTACTCTTCTTCAATCCCCTTCGTTTATCGCTAATCTGCTTATGGGTCTTACCCGGGAGGTGCTCAGCTATGCGCTTATTAATAAACCGTTCACCGACAAATCGCTTCTCCAAGTCCATGAGGACGTAGGTCTCTTCCTCGGTCCAAACCTGTACCCTAGGTGGTCTCGAGGTTGAGGCCGCAACTCTTGCTATCCTCTTTCGTTCAGCGTCGGCTGCTTTCTGGCGCAATCTCTCGTTATTCCGAAAATCTGGGTGTTCATGGCGTTCGTGCTGCCCTAACCCAGATTTCGACTTAAACGTGCGACTGCAATTCTGACACCGATTGGGATACCGAGCGATTGTACGTGGTCCATCACACTTACCCGCATGCACGGCTAAGGCTTGGAACCTATTATTTCTGCGGTGGCACTTCGTACATTCGCCCGTAACTATCACCTCGGGATGCTTAGACCGATAGTGTTCCACCAGACGTCTGCGCGTTTGGAATATTTCTAGACAGAGGACACATCCGGTATCCACGAATGGCACCGGATAACACGCAGTTGTCCTTAGTATTTCCCCGTCTGTGGTATCCACTTCATCTTGGGCTGTCCCTTGGGAGGGAGTTGGGATATCCATGACTGCATAATCAGCTTCTGACTCGTCCGGTATCGCTAGACACGTTTGTGGGGTACCCATTCCCTCGCACATATCCTCACCGATTGCTAGTGCCTCGTCCGGTACTTTGCTCTTGCAGTACCTAATGGAGTTCCAGATGGTAAATGACGGAATCATAACCATGAACTGATGGACAAGACTACTTGCATCATTCCAAGGAAGAGCGCCAGGGGGGGGGGGGGGGGGGGGGCGCGCAGGTATTCCCCTTGCACAGTCCATTGCCCACCGGGGAGCAGGGCAATAACCACTTGTAGTTGATCCAGTGGGGGTCGTCGTCGCGGCCCCGACTGTATCATCCACCCCCGCCGAAGCGGAAGTATTACACTCTCCTCTGCTAGCGGTTGGAGAGAAGAGCGGAGACCTTATTAACCCGGGAGACGTCTCAGCCGGTATCTCATACGTATTCATTTGTGCTGTCATGTTTGGTTTGGGTGCGGGCATCCGGGTTGGGCTGATTACCTCCTGTCCAATTTGCCATCCCAGGCGGGGTTTCAGGGGCGAAATGTCCCCTTCTTCCCCCCCTAGAATGTTTATCTCTCTTGCCACGTAGAGGCTGGGAGTGAGGATACTCTTCCCATAAGGTAAGAAGAGTTGAGTGACCGCGCCCCAGGCCACCCCTTGGTGAGTTGGGCCAAACCTTCGCGAGCGATGGACGCAAAGAACATGCGTGATCAAAAGCCCCATGTGGAAAGTGGTCCTCTCCAGTTTACTCTGTGCTAGAGGTCTCTGGGTTTTCTAGATACTCATCTTCCAATTTTGAGGGAGAGTACCCGGATACCCTTTAGGTCTTATCTCTCCCTTTTGCATGGAAGTAGGCTGGACCTTCACCGTGAGGTGTTGGTCGAAAAGATTTGCTCGTCTACGGCGCGTGCAGATCCCTTCAACAACCGTACCTTTGAAATCTCACCTTTAAGAGAGTCATAGTTACTCCCGCCGTTTACCCGCGCTTCGCTGAATTTCTTCACTTTGACATTCAGAGCACTGGGCAGAAATCACATTGCGTCAGCGCCCCGGTTGCGGACGTCGCAATGCTCTGTTTTAATTAGACAGTCGGATTCCCCTGGTCCGTACCAGTTCTGAGCCGGCTGTTGGGTGCCGGCCGAAGCGACCGCAGCGAGGCGGCCGCGCAGCCAGGACTGTCCACGAGGCGGGCCCCACGCCGGTCCGGGCTCGCCCGACGCCGGAGGCTCGGGAGCCGACGCGCCGGCGGACGGGAGACCCGCCGCCCGCCCCGGACACCGCCGGGGGAGGGAACACCCGCCGCGAAGCGGGGCCCCATCCCGGCGGGCCGGAGGCGGGGAGGGTGACTCCCGCCCCGGACCCGACGCGACCGGCCGACCTCCGCCAGGACCGGCGCCCGCTCGCCCGGCCCGCGCCGGGGCGCCGCGACCCGCTTCCAGCCCCGGCCCGACCGACCCAGCCCTCAGAGCCAATCCTTCTCCCGAAGTTACGGATCCGGCTTGCCGACTTCCCTTACCTACATTGTTCTATCGACCAGAGGCTGTTCACCTTGGAGACCGGCTGCGGTTATGGGTACGACCCGAGGCGACGGTCCACGCTCTCCCCCGCATTTTCAAGGGCCGGCCGGAGCTCGTCGGACGCCGCCGGAGACGCGGCGCTCTACGGGGCCGCAGCCCCTAGCTCCGGACAAGCCGATTCCAGGGATCCCGCCCCTTACCAAGAAAAGAAAACTCTTCCCGGGGCCCCGGCCGGCGTCTGCGGGCTCGCTCGCTTTGCAGCTCGGACCGCCACGAAGGACGGAGGGCTCCGCCTTCGGGTTCGGGAATATTGACCCATATTGACCCTTTCGCCCGGGGGGCGAGGCCCCAAACCTCGCGAGGAGGGGGGCGCCCGCCTCCGCTCGGAGCGGAACTTCCCTGGGGCTTAGGATCGACTGACCCATGTACAACTGCTGTTCACATGGAACCCTTCTCCGCCACTCGGCCCTCGAGGATCTCACTCGAATATTTGCTACTACCACCAAGATCTGCGCCCGCGGCGGCTCCACGCGGCCTCACGGCCGGCGCTTCGACGCTCACCGCGGCGGCCCTCCTACTCGTCGGGGCGTACCACCCGGGGGGCGGTCCTCGCACTCTGCCCCGACGGCCGGGTATGGGCGGCACGCTCAGCGCCATCCATTTTCAGGGCTAGTTGATTCGGCAGGTGAGTTGTTACACACTCCTTGGCGGATTCCGACTTCCATGGCCACCGTCCTGCTGTCTGTATCAACCAACGCCTTTTCTGGGCTCTGATGAGCGTCGGCCGCAATGCGGCGCCCTAACCCGGCGTTCGGTTCATCCCGCAGCGCCAGTCCTGCTTACCAAGAATGGCCACTGAGCGCCCGTGCATTCTCTCGAGACAGCCCGGCCCCGAGCCGGCGGGTCGGGCCTCGCACCAATTTAAAGTTTGAGAATAGGTTGAGGTCGTTTCGGCCCCAAGGCCTCTAATCATTCGCTTTACCGGATGCCACTGCTTCCCCGGGCGCCAGCTATCCTGAGGGAAACTTCGGAGGGAACCAGCTACTAGACGGTTCGATTAGTCTTTCGCCCCTATACCCAAGTCGGACGATCGATTTGCACGTCAGAATCGCTGCGGACCTCCACCAGAGTTTCCTCTGGCTTCGTCCTGCTCGGGCATAGTTCACCATCTTTCGGGTCCTAGCGTGCCCGCTCTTCCTCCGCCACAGCCGCGGGGGCTCGTGGCAGGGCGGCGGTGCGCCGGCCGCCGTGCGGCCGGATCCCGCCTCGGCCGGACCCAGGCCGGCCTTCACTCTCGTTTCGCCTCGGGGCCTCGACTCTGCGGCCCCCCGACTCGCGGGCCCGATAGACTCCTTGGTCCGTGTTTCAAGACGGGTCGGCAGGGCTCGCGACAATCGCCCGCGGACCCGGGGCGCCTGGCGAGGTGACCCGCCGGCCGGCGCCGGGAACTCTCCGACCCGCCGCCACCGGGGGCGGTCGCGGCGGGCGGGGCTCTCCGTCCGGCCGGGGGACCCGGCCCTTTCAGCGAGGCGGGGCGGCCCGGAGACCACCCCGCCGGGCAGGCGCGGCCCGTCGTCCCTTCCTCGGTCGGCCCGCCGGCGCAACTCGGCCGGTCCTATAGGCTCTCCGACCGACCCCCCCGTCGGGGGGCCGGCGTGGCCGGAGGAACCCTGACCGGTACGGCCTCTGCCGGCGTGTCCGACCGGTCGCGGGCGCCGCGCCCGGGAGAAGTGCACGCGGCCTGCACGCGGAGGCGCCCCCGGGCCCCGCCCGCCCCGAATCGGGGGGTGCGGGACCGCGGCGGGCACCGCGCCGACCGCGCTGAATCTCCCGGGCCCGATCTGCGCGGCCCTCCCGTTTGCTTCTCGACGGCTTCACGTACTCTTGAACTCTCTCTTCAGAGTGCTTTTCAACTTTCCCTCACGGTACTTGTGCTCTATCGGTCTCGTGCCGGTATTTAGCGTTCGAAATGCCGATGATCACTGCGTTCTGCAATTCACACTGATTCTCGCAGCTGGCTGCGTTCTTCATCGGCGCACGAGCCGAGTGATCCACCGCCGAGAATTGTCTTCTCGATAAGGGGAAACAACCTGTCAAGTTCGATCTCCGTGCAAAGCCAATTTCCCTGCGCCGGTGGCGGAACGGCGCGGTGTTCATTCACAGGTACTTGTATACCGCCATCGCGGCTGGAGCCGCGCCATTGGGACCGGGCGCCTCTCCGGGTTGCACGACCCTCCCGTTTCCCCTGCCGGGAGGGCCCACCCTCGGAAAAAAATCCGAACCGGTCCACGGACGCATTCGAGACCGGGCCCCAGCGTCCCGGGGTCCCGGACGAAACCCCTCCGGCGCGCGGTGCGCGCCTCGGGGGTCACTCCGGCGTTGGGTCACTCCCACCGACACCTTGGAGACAGCACGAGCCGGCCGGGACCGGAGCCCGGCCGGGGGGACCACCGATCCATACATCCTTCTCTCGTTAATGATCCTTCCGCAGGTTCACCTACGGAAACCTTGTTACGACTTTTACTTCCTCTAAATGATCAAGTTCGATCGTCTTCCGGGCGCACGAGCGGAGCGCCGGGGGCGCCCCGCCGCGGCCCGTCCGAGGATCTCACTAAACCATTCAATCGGTAGTAGCGACGGGCGGTGTGTACAAAGGGCAGGGACGTAATCAACGCGAGCTGATGACTCGCGCTTACTGGGAATTCCTCGTTAAAGGGAGACAATTGCAACTCCCTATCCCAAGCACGAAGGAGGTTCAACGGATTGCCCAGACCTTCCGGCCAAGGGGCGAGCACCCGCTGATCCCTTCAGTGTAGCGCGCGTGCGGCCCCGAACATCTAAGGGCATCACAGACCTGTTATTGCTCAATCTCGCGTGGCTGAACGCCACTTGTCCCTCTAAGAAGTCAGCGCCCGGCGCGGCGGCCGGCGCGACTATTTAGCAAGCCAGAGTCTCGTTCGTTATCGGAATTAACCAGACAAATCGCTCCACCAACTAAGAACGGCCATGCACCAGAATCAAGAAAGAGCTCTCAATCTGTCAATCCTCACTGTGTCCGGGCCGGGTGAGTTTCCCCGTGTTGAGTCAAATTAAGCCGCAGGCTCCACTCCTGGTGGTGCCCTTCCGTCAATTCCTTTAAGTTTCAGCTTTGCAACCATACTTCCCCCGGAACCCAAAGACTTTGGTTTCCCGCAGACTGCCCGCCGCGTCATTGGAGTAACGCCGGCGGATCGCCAGTCGGCATCGTTTATGGTTAGAACTAGGGCGGTATCTGATCGCCTTCGAACCTCTAACTTTCGTTCTTGATTAATGAAAACATTCTTGGCAAATGCTTTCGCAGTCGGTCGTCTTGCGGCGATCCAAGAATTTCACCTCTCACACCGCAATACGAATGCCCCCGTCAGTCCCTCTCAATCATTACCTCGGGTTCCGAAAACCAACGCAATAGAACCGAGGTCCTATTCCATTATTCCATGCTCTGCTGTCCGGGCGGCCAGGCCTGCTTTGAACACTCCAATTTTTTCAAAGTAAACGTGTCGGCCGCGCCCGCCACTCAGTCAAGAGAAGCGAGCGGAGACCGAGAGGAAGGCCGGGCCGGCAGTGGCGCGCCTCACGGCGGACCGCCGGCCCGCGCCCAAGATCCAACTACGAGCTTTTTAACTGCAGCAATTTTAATATACGCTATTGGAGCTGGAATTACCGCGGCTGCTGGCACCAGACTTGCCCTCCAATTGATCCTCGTTAAAGGATTTAAAGTGTACTCATTCCAATTACAGAGCCTCGAAAGAGTCCTGTATTGCTATTTTTCGTCACTACCTCCCCGTGTCAGGAGTGGGTAATTTGCGCGCCTGCTGCCTTCCTTGGATGTGGTAGCCGTTTCTCAAGCTCCCTCTCCGGAATCGAACCCTGATTCTCCGTCACCCGTTACCACCATGGTAGGCACATGACGTACCATCGAAAGTTGATAGGGCAGACATTCGAAGGATCCGTCGCCGGTGCGAGGACCGTGCGATCGGCCAGGTTATCCAGAGTTCACCAAGCGAGCCGGCGGCCGCGAGGACCGCCGGGTTGGTCTTGTTCCTAATAAAAGCACGCCTCCCGGGAAGGTCGGCGCTTGCCGGCATGTATTAGCTCTAGAATTACCACAGTTATCCATGTAGGGCGGTGCGCTCCAAGGAACCATAACTGATTTAATGAGCCATCCGCAGTTTCGCTTTTACAAGCTCGTACTTAGACATGCATGGCTTAATCTTTGAGACAAGCATATGACTACTGGCAGGATCAACCAGGTAACTGCTCCCCGCCCGCAGAGGGGGGAGGCCGGGGCCGCTTCGCTCGCTCTCTCTCTCTCGTTCCCCGCCGCCTCTGCCAGCGCGACGGGGCCGCGGCCCCCGCCGGACGGGCGGCAGGCACCACTGGGCCAGAACCGCACCGCACGTCCGTCCGTCTCTCTCTCTCTCTCTCTCTTCCCTTGCACGCTAGTCCGTGCTCTTCCGGACCGGGGGTAGCCAAATGTCCAAACCCCGCGGTCCGCTTCCATCTCTCCTCTCGCCTCCACCGGGCCGGCCCGCAGAACTTTTCGGCTCTGTGGGCCCTCACCCTACCGTCACTATCATCATCGGCCTGCCACCGCCGGGGCGTCGGCTCGGCGCGACGCTTAACTGCCTGCGACCCTGCATCTGGGGCCGTCAGTCCTACCGTCTGGCGGTGGCGGGGAACGCTCGAGAGGCCCACCGTCCCTAGGGAGGCGACCCAACGACCAGTTCCCCGCCAGCCCGCACAATCTGAATGCCGTTTACCATCCTGGCCTCCTGCGGCGCAATGCCGGGGAGCCCGCCTCAAAAATCTGCTTTTTCGTTCCCCGCACTCTCGCATCTTACCGTGTCTCTTGAACTCTCTCATGGGGGCCCGCAAAGCGGGATCCCCGATGCCCCTACCCTCGGGGCCCCGCCTCTAAAATCTGCTTTTTCGTTCCCCGCACTCTCGCATCTTACCGTGTCTCTAGAACTCTCTCATGGGGGCCCGCAAAGCGGGATCCCCGTTGCCCCTACCAGCGGGGCCCGCCTCATGAATCTGCTTTCTCGTTCCCCGCACTCTCGCATCTTACCGTGTCTCTAGAACTGTCTCATGGGGGCCCGCAAAGCGGAATCCCCGTTGCCCCTACCAGCGGGGCCCGCCTCATAAATCTGCTTTCTCGTTACCCGCACTCTCGCATCTTACCGTGTCTCTGGAACTCTCTCATGGGGGCCCGCAAAGCGGGATCCCCGTTGCCCCTACCCGCGGGGCCCGCCTCAAAAATCTGCTTTTTCGTTCCCCGCACTCTCGCATCTTACCGTGCCTCTAGAACTCTCTTATGGGGGCTTACGGCGCGGTCTACCCGCGCCGCCCTGCTGCGCCCGCCTCAAAAATCTGCTTTTTCGTTCCCCGCACTCTCGCATCTTACCGTGCCTCTAGAACTCTCTTATGGGGGCTTACGGCGCGGTCTACCCGCGCCGCCCTGCTGCGCCCGCCTCAAAAATCTACTTTTTCGTTCCCCGCACTCTCGCATCTTACCTTCCCTTTAGAACTCTCTTATGGGGGCTTACGGCGCGGTCTACCCGCGCCGCTGTGCTTCGCCCGCCTCAAAAATATGCCTGGTCGTACCACGCACTCTCTCCGGGACCGCCAGGCCATCGACGCCGTGCCGGCCGGGCGGGTTGCTCAGTCCCGCCCGCTAGCCCAAAATCTGCCTTTTCGTTCCCCGCACTATGGCATCTTACCGTGCCTCTAGAACTCTCTTATGGGGGCTTACGGCGCGGTCTACCCGCGCCGCCCTGCTGCGCCCGCCTCAAAAATATGCCTGGTCGTACCACGCACTCTCTCCGGGACCGCCAGGCCATCGACGCCGTGCCGGCCGGGCGGGTTGTTCAGTCCCGACCGCTATCCCAAAATCTGCCTTTTCGTTCCCCGCACTATGGCATCTTACCGTGCCTCTAGAACTCTCTTATGGGGGCTTACGGCGCGGTCTACCCGCGCCGCCCTGCTGCGCCCGCCTCAAAAATCTGCTTTTTCGTTCCCCGCACTCTCGCATCTTACCGTGCCTCTAGAACTCTCTTATGGGGGCTTACGGCGCGTGCCGGCCGGGCGGGTTCCTCAGTCCCGCCCGCTAGCCCCCACATTCCAGCCATTCTCAAAACTCCGGGGGGAGCGGGGAGGTGGGCAGCCTCCCCGTATGCCACGGCATCGAGAGCCGAATTCACGCTGCTGGCCGGGCATTTCTTTTGTTTTTCATTGAATGGCTTTTTTTTTTGGGTCCTCGAGGACCACCTACCCCCTATAGTATGTCCAAACATGGGGGGGGGGGGGGGGTGACATGCGGGTTTTGCCTCATATGTTATAGCGTTAGAAACAGTTACGTGTGCTCGAGACACACTGCTCTCCAGCTGGTCAATGGTCCCTCCGCGCCGTAGCCGGGCCAGACAAAATTACGTGACCCGCTGCCCGTGCCAGCCTCACGGACAGCCCCGCCCGAAAGTCCAACTTTCGACCATCTGAGCGTGCGCAGCTCCAAGGCACGCCGTCCCCACGCGGCCGGACCCGAGCGTGCCGCGGCCGCTCGGTCCCGCCCGGCTGGCCGGCCCCGGCCCAGGCCGACACACTCCCTTCCACGCACTCTCTCATCTTACCGTGCCTCTTGAACTCTCTCATGGGGGCCCGCAAAGCGGGATCCCCGTTGCCCCTACCCGCGGGGCCCGCCTCAAAAATCTCCTTTCTCGTTCTCCGCACTCTCGCATCTTACCGTGCCTCTAGAACTCTCTCATGGGGGCTTACGGCGCGGTCTACCCGCGCCGCCCTGCTGCGCCAGCCTCAAAAATATGCCTGCTCGTACCACGCACTCTCTCCGGGACCGCCAGGCCATCGACGCCGTGCCGGCCGGGCGGGTTGCTCAGTCCCGCCCGCTAGCCCAAAATCTGCCTTTTCGTTCCCCGCACTATGGCATCTTACCGTGCCTCTAGAACTCTCTTATGGGGGCTTACGGCGCGGTCTACCCGCGCCGCCCTGCTGCGCCCGCCTCAAAAATCTGCTTTTTCGTTCCCCGCACTCTCGCATCTTACCGTGCCTCTAGAACTCTCTTATGGGGGCTTACGGCGCGTGCCGGCCGGGCGGGTTCCTCAGTCCCGCCCGCTAGCCCCCACATTCCAGCCATTCTCAAAACTCCGGGGGGAGCGGGGAGGTGGGCAGCCTCCCCGTATGCCACGGCATCGAGAGCCGAATTCACGCTGCTGGCCGGGCATTTCTTTTGTTTTTCATTGAATGGCTTTTTTTTTTGGGTCCTCGAGGACCACCTACCCCCTATAGTATGTCCAAACATGGGGGGGGGGGGGGGTGACATGCGGGTTTTGCCTCATATGTTATAGCGTTAGAAACAGTTACGTGTGCTCGAGACACACTGCTCTCCAGCTGGTCAATGGTCCCTCCGCGCCGTAGCCGGGCCAGACAAAATTACGTGACCCGCTGCCCGTGCCAGCCTCACGGACAGCCCCGCCCGAAAGTCCAACTTTCGACCATCTGAGCGTGCGCAGCTCCAAGGCACGCCGTCCCCACGCGGCCGGACCCGAGCGTGCCGCGGCCGCTCGGTCCCGCCCTGCTGGCCGGCCCCGGCCCAGGCCGACACACTCCCTTCCACGCACTCTCTCATCTTACCGTGCCTCTTGAACTCTCTCATGGGGGCCCGCAAAGCGGGATCCCCGTTGCCCCTACCCGCGGGGCCCGCCTCAAAAATCTCCTTTCTCGTTCTCCGCACTCTCGCATCTTACCGTGCCTCTAGAACTCTCTCATGGGGGCTTACGGCGCGGTCTACCCGCGCCGCCCTGCTGCGCCAGCCTCAAAAATATGCCTGCTCGTACCACGCACTCTCTCCGGGACCGCCAGGCCATCGACGCCGTGCCGGCCGGGCGGGTTGCTCAGTCCCGCCCGCTAGCCCAAAATCTGCCTTTTCGTTCCCCGCACTATGGCATCTTACCGTGCCTCTAGAACTCTCTTATGGGGGCTTACGGCGCGGTCTACCCGCGCCGCCCTGCTGCGCCCGCCTCAAAAATCTGCTTTTTCGTTCCCCGCACTCTCGCATCTTACCGTGCCTCTAGAACTCTCTTATGGGGGCTTACGGCGCGGTCTACCCGCGCCGCCCTGCTGCGCCCGCCTCAAAAATATGCCTGGTCGTACCACGCACTCTCTCCGGGACCGCCAGGCCATCGACGCCGTGCCGGCCGGGCGGGTTGTTCAGTCCCGCCCGCTAGCCCAAAATCTGCCTTTTCGTTCCCCGCACTATGGCATCTTACCGTGCCTCTAGAACTCTCTTATGGGGGCTTACGGCGCGGTCTACCCGCGCCGCCCTGCTGCGCCCGCCTCAAAAATCTGCTTTTTCGTTCCCCGCACTCTCGCATCTTACCGTGCCTGTAGAACTCTCTTATGGGGGCTTACGGCGCGGTCTACCCGCGCCGCCCTGCTGCGCCCGCCACAAAAATATGCCTGGTCGTACCACGCACTCTCTCCGGGACCGCCAGGCCGTCGACGCCGTGCCGGCCGGGCGGGTTGCTCAGTCCCGCCCGCTAGCCCAAAATCTGCCTTTTCGTTGAACAATAAACACTTTGCAGAATGCCAGCAATGATTTCTCGGTAGTGCAGTGGGTCGTATCTCTAACTATTACTTATAAGAGCGGGGTTCAATTCCATCCCGGGAAGATTAACTCTTTCGTTTTTACATCCGGTTTATTTTCATTGAATAGCTATTATTGAACAATAAACACTTCGCAGAAAACCAATAATGATTCGTCGGTAGTGTAGTGGTCAGTGTCCCTGACTATCGCTCTGGAGATCGGGGTTCGATTCCATCACAGGAAGATTAACTCTTTCGTTTTTACATCCTGTTTATTTTCTTTGAATAGCTATCATTGAACAATATTCACTTCGCAGAATACCAGCAAGGATGCCTTGGTAGTTAGTATCTCTGACTGTTACTCAGGAGATCAGGGTTCGCTTCCATCCCGGGGAGATTAACTCTTTCGTTTTTACATCCTGTCTATTTTCATTGAATAGCTATCATTGAACAATAAACACTTCGCATAATGCCAGTAAGGATTCCTCGGTTGTGTAGTGGTTAGTATCTCTGACTGTCACTGAGTAGATCGGGGTTCGATTCCATCTCGGGGAGATTAACTTTATTGTTTTTACATCCGGTCTATTTTCATTCAATAGCTATCATTGAACAATATACACTTTGCAGAATACCAGCAAGGATGCCTTGGTAGTCTCCGACTGTCAATCGTGAGATCGTTGTTCGCTTCCATCCCGGGGTGATTAACTTTTTCTTTTTTACATCCCGTAGATTTTTAAGATTCCTCGATAGAGTAGTGGCTTTCATCTCTCACTATCATCACTCAGGAGATCGGGGTTCGATTCCATCCCGGGGAGATTAACTCTTTCGTTTTTACATCCCGTAGATTTTTTTTATTAAATAGCTATCATTAAACAATAAACACTTCGCAGAATACCAGCAACTGTCACTGAGTAGATCGGGTTCGATTCCATCCCAGGGAGATTAACTCTTTTGTTTTTATATCCCGTTGATTTTAATTGAATAGCTATCATTGAACAATATACACTTCGCAGAATGCCAGTTAGGATTCCTCGCTAGTATCTCTGACTGTCACTCGGTAGATCGGGGTTTGATTCCATTCCTGGGAGAATATCTCTTTTGTTTTTACATCCTGCTTATTTTCATTGAATAGCTATCATTGAACAATAGACACTTCGAAGAATGCCAGCAATGATTCCTCGGTAGTGCAGTGGTTCGTATCTCTAACTCTTACTTATAAGATCGGGGTTCAATTCCATCCCGGGGAGATTAACTCTTTCGTTTTTACATCCGGCTTATTTTCATTAAATTGCTATCATTGAACAATAAACACTTCGCAGAATACCAGCAAGGATTCCTCGGTAGAGTAGTGGTTTCTATCTCTCGCTATCACTCAGAAGATCGTGGTTCGATTAACTCTTTCGTTTTTACATCGGGGTTATTTTCATGGAATAGCTATCATTGAACAATAAACACTTTGCTGATTCCTCGGTAGTGTAGTGGTTAGTATCTCTGACTGAGGAATCTACACTACCGAGGAATCCTTGCTGGTATTCAGCGAAGTGTGTGTTGTTAAATGATAGCTATTCAATGAAAAATAAACCGGGATGTAAAAACGAAACAATTAATCTCCCCTGGATGGAATCGAACCTCTATCTCCTGAGTGATAGTCAGGGGACACTGACCACTACACTAGTAAGGAAGCCTTGCTGGTATTCTCTCCCGGGGAGATTAAACACTCTTGTTTTTACATCCTGTATATTTTCATCGAATAGCTATCATTGAACAATAAACACTTCGCAGAATACCAGCAAGGCTTCCTTACTAGTGTAGTGGTCAGTGTCCCTGACTATCACTCAGGAGATAGGGGTTCGATTCCATCCAGGGGAGATTAATTTTTTCGTTTTTACACCCCGGTTTATTTTTCATTGAATAGCTATCATTTAACAATACACACTTCGCTGAATACCTGCAAGGATTCCTCGGTAGTGTAGTGGTTAGTATCTCTGACTGTCAATCAGTAGATCGGGGTTCGATTCTATCCCGGGGAGATTAAACACTCTTGTTTTTACATCCTGTATATTTTCATCGAATAGCTATCATTGAACAATAAACACTTCGCAGAATACCAGCAAGGCTTCCTTACTAGTGTAGTGGTCAGTGTCCCTGACTATCACTCAGGAGATAGTGGTTCGATTCCATCCAGGGGAGATTACTTTTTTCGTTTTTACATCCCGGTTTATTTTTCATTGAATAGCTATCATTTAACAATACACACTTCACTGAATACCAGCAAGGATTCCTCGGTAGAGTAGTGGTTAGGATCTCTGACTGTCAATCAGTTGATCGGGGTTCGATTCTATCCCGGGGAGATTAAACACTCTTGGTTTTACATCCTGTATATTTTCATCGAATAGCTATCATTGAACAATAAACACTTCGCAGAATACCAGCAAGGCTTCCTTACTAGTGTAGTGGTCAGTGTCCCTGACTATCACTCAGGAGATATGGGTTCGATTCCATCCAGGGGAGATCAACTCTTTTGTTTTTACATCCCGTTGATTCTAATTGAATAGCTATCATTGAACAATAAACACTTCCCAGAATGCCAGTAAGGATTCCTCGGTAGTGTAGTGGTTAGTATCTCTGACTGTCACTCAGTAGATCGGTGTTCGATTCCATCCCGGGGAGATCGACTCGTTTGTTTTTACATCCCGTTGATATTAATTGAATAGCTATCATTGAACAATAAACACTTCGCAGAATGCAAGCAATGATTCCTCGATAGTGCAGTGGTTCGTATCTCAAACTATTACTTATCAGATCGGGGTTCAATTCCATCCCGGGGAGATTAACTCTTTCGATTTTACTTCCGGTCTATTTTCATTGAATAGCTATCATTAAACAATAAACACTTCGCAGAAAACCAGTAATGATTCCGCGGTAGTGTAGTGGTTAGTATCTCTGACTAACACTCTGGAGATCGGGGTTTGATTCCATCCCGGGCAGTTAAACTCTTTCCTTTTTACATCCTGCATATTTTCATTGAATAACTATCATTGAACAATAAACACTTCGCAGAATACAAACAAGGATTCCTCGGTAGAGTAGTGGTTTATATCTCTCACTATCACTCAGAAGATCGGGGTTCGATTATATCCCAGGGAGATTAACTCTTTCGTTTTTACATCCCGTCTTTTTTCATTGAATAGCTATCATTTAACAATACACACTTCGCAGAACGCCAGCAAGTGTTCCTCGGTAGTGTAGTGGTTAGTATCTCTGACTATCACTCTCCAGGTTCGTCCGGGTTCGCTTCCATCCCGGGGAGATTAACATTTTCGTTTTTACATCCGGTTTATTTTCATTGAATAGCTATCATTGAACAATAAACACTTCGCAGAATACCAGCAAGGATTCCTCGGTAGTTTAGTCGTTAGTATCTCAGGAGATCGGCGTTTGATTCCATTCCTGGGAGAATAACTCTTTCGTTTTTACATCCTTCTTATTTTTATTGAATAGCTATCATTAACAAATAGACACTTCGCAGAATAACAGCAAGGATTCCCATGTAGTGTTGTGGTTAGTGTCACTGACGTTCACCCAGGAGATCGGGGTTCGATTCCATCCAGGGGAGATTGACTCTTTAGTTTTTACATCCCGTTTATTTGTATTGTATAGCTATCATTGAACAATAGACACTTAGCAGAATGCCAGTAAGGATTCCTCTGTGACTGTCACTCAGTAGATCGGGGTTCGATTCCATCCCGTGGAGATCAACTCTTTTGTTTTTACATCCCGTTGATTCTAATTGAATAGCTATCATTGAACAATAAACACTTCCCAGAATGCCAGTAAGGATTCCTCGGTAGTGTAGTGGTTAGTATCTCTGACTGTCACTCAGTAGATCGGTGTTCGATTCCATCCCGGGGAGATCGACTCGTTTGTTTTTACATCCCGTTGATATTAATTGAATAGCTATCATTGAACAATAAACACTTCGCAGAATGCAAGCAATGATTCCTCGATAGTGCAGTGGTTCGTATCTCAAACTATTACTTATCAGATCGGGGTTCAATTCCATCCCGGGGAGATTAACTCTTTCGATTTTACTTCCGGTCTATTTTCATTGAATAGCTATCATTAAACAATAAACACTTCGCAGAAAACCAGTAATGATTCCGCGGTAGTGTAGTGGTTAGTATCTCTGACTAACACTCTGGAGATCGGGGTTTGATTCCATCCCGGGCAGTTAAACTCTTTCCTTTTTACATCCTGCATATTTTCATTGAATAACTATCATTGAACAATAAACACTTCGCAGAATACAAACAAGGATTCCTCGGTAGAGTAGTGGTTTATATCTCTCACTATCACTCAGAAGATCGGGGTTCGATTATATCCCAGGGAGATTAACTCTTTCGTTTTTACATCCCGTCTTTTTTCATTGAATAGCTATCATTTAACAATACACACTTCGCAGAACGCCAGCAAGTGTTCCTCGGTAGTGTAGTGGTTAGTATCTCTGACTATCACTCTCCAGGTTCGTCCGGGTTCGCTTCCATCCCGGGGAGATTAACATTTTCGTTTTTACATCCGGTATATTTTCATTGAATAGCTATCATTGAACAATAACCACTTCGCAAAATACCAGCAAGGATTCCTCGGTAGAGTAGTGGTTTCTATCTCTCACTATCACTCAGAAGATCGGGGTTCGATTATATCCCAGGGAGATTAACTCTTTCGTTTTTACATCCGGGTTATTTTCATTGAATAGCTATTATTGAACAATAAACACTTCGCAGAATACCAGCAAGGATTCCTCGGTAGTGTAGTCGTTAGTATCTCTGACTGTTACTCAGGAGATCGGCGTTTGATTCCATTCCTGGGAGAATAACTCTTTCGTTTTTACATCCCGCATATTTTCATTGAATAGCTATCATTGAACAATAGACACTTCGCAGAATGCCAGTAAGGATTCCTCGGTAGTACCTCTGACTGTCACTCAGTAGATCTGGGTTCGATTCCATCCCGGGGAGATAAACTCTTTTGTTTTTACATCCTGCTTAATTTCATTGAATAGCTATCATTGAACAATAGACACTTCGCAAAATAACAGCAATGATTCATCGGTAGTGTAGTGGTTAGTATCTCTGACTGTCACTCAGTAGATCGGGGTTCGATTCCATTTCGGTAATTGACATCAACTCTTTTGTTTTTACATCCCGTAGATATGAATTGAATAGCTATCATTGAACAATAAACACTTTGCAGAATGCCAGCAATGATTTCTCGGTAGTGTAGCGGGTCGTATCTCTAACTATTACTTATAAGAGCGGGGTTCAATTCCATCCCGGGAAGATTAACTCTTTCGTTTTTACATCCGGTTTATTTTCATTGAATAGCTATCATTGAACAATAAACACTTCGCAGAATGCTAGTAAGGATTCCTCGGTTGTGTAGTGGTTAGTATCTCTGACTATCACTCTCCAGATTCGTCCGCTTTTTTAACATCGGGACATGATCTGGCGATAGTAGGGTCCTAGCGAATTGTGTACAAAAAACGGCACGGTTACAAAACCGACAACATCAGATGACATTTAGGCTCCAAAAACATGGTAAAAGCATTCCAAACGAGAAAGAAAGTTACCCCTATTAGATCTATACATTTATGGCATTCCCTAAGGCCGCTTAAATTGTTCACAACAACCGGTAATTTGAAAAAAAATAATGTTCTGACAAGCTTACAGCTGAAATCTGCCAGGCGCCGTTCGCCATCGACTTTTTGGTTAAGCCCGTTTCGGACTCGGCCGGCTCAGCTAGCTAGCTCGGGAGGGCGCGTCTGACGTCACAGTCATGCAAACAAATCACGCTTTGTCACAGTCATGCAAACAAATCACGCTTTATCAACGACTGTTTCATGGTGCAATACATGTACTTGCGACAGTATGGGCTTTTAATACACCCAAGTTGTAGACGACCCTACTACTATCGCCAGGACCCTACTATCGCCAGATCATGTCCAGATGTTAAAAAAGCGATAAGTAAGGTCCTAGTTACTGGGACTAGGTTAAGACAATACATTAAATAACCAAATGTATGAATAGTCCCAGTAAAGGCTTTATTCACAGCTTTTAAGTTAAGCATTTCATGTTTGTTAATAATAATATTGGTACCGTACTACATGTACCTAATAATTTATATTGTTTATTACCGGTACTTTCCTGTAGTGTATTGGACGCAACTACTTCCAACACATGACATCCTACAAAGATGATGGTAAAGGCAAGCTCTACTTATCAGAGTGGTGTGACAAGAAGTTTACCAACATGTACAGCCACAACGAGTTTATGTCACCCTCGTCCCAACCCTTGGCAGGAGTCACTCCCCCCAAAGTAAGGCTACAAACAACCCTAGCCCTAGAAGACGATTTTGCGCCGCAAATATCTCCTGTTCTTGACATTCTTGGAGGAATATTTCTATCCGAACGGGGAGATGGGCTGTTGAACTGTTTGACGAAGATGATGCCAAGAATATTTATGCAGGTAAAGTGTGATTTTTGATCTTCGGTTTCTAGCAAAGGACTGTTTTGCATACTTGGGCGCTAGGACGCCATATCAACCCCAGCTAGGCATACTGACAGAAGTGTAGACACCCATCAATGAAAAAGATGCAAGGATACTGCATTCTTCATTTCCTTTCCTTTCTTTTGAATAGAATTTGTAAATGGGATACAATTGATAGCAAATTTTGGATTTGAGGGGGGGACACTGGAGGGTACAGCAAAGCAAGATATTTTGTTTAGTTGTTTACTGTACATTCCCAAGGCCGTAATTATCATGTGTACACAAATATAGAGGACTTTCTCTATACTTTAGAAATTACAGGGGTCGTTGTAAATAATTACGTATGTAACAAAGACAGAATTTTTACTACAAATTGACAAGACACTAATTATCATGTGCATGAATCTACCCAAATGTCATCTCATTCATATTAATAACTCATTGGTACGTTGTATCATTAAAACAAAAACATACATATAGATCCTTGTGCTGTCATCTCTCAGTCATGTCAGTGCTTTGTACATATAGGCCTAGCTGATTTCTCTCTCTTTGGCTTGAAAAACTAGCTGTCAAATTCATCGCTGTATTTCTTACTATAAAATTGTCCTTTCTGTCTACCTTTGGAAGCCATGAGAAACGATGAAATCTCGAAAAATTCTGTAAAGTTTTAAAACTAACACTCTTCCTCAATGCACTCAGTAACAGTTAAACTTGACAATCGCGATGTATACCTGGGATAACATTAAACTCACGATGTGCTGTGCTGCGTTCGTGCACATGTTTTCCTGCATTTACATCACGTTCATGCCGTTTATCAAGTGCTATTTTTCTTCCCGCAAAACAGCGAAATTCTCACCGGCTTATCTACTGTAAAAATGTCCTTTCATCTATTCCCTTCTACAGTCTTGTTTCACAATGCAATCTCAGAAAGGTCGTAACATTTTTACAGTTCAGGACTGCAGCAAGCCATCTTGTAAATACATGCAGGACTATACCGCACGTGTGTTTTTGTCACTGGCTCCCACACCTTTTTCCATACTTCTACATTTGACACTGGTACCCGGACACAAAGTATCGATACTGAACAAATCGATGTTGGCAATACACAATACACAAATTCGACAACTCCATAACAATTTTTAAAATTAATAGTATCATTTTGTGAATTTTTTTTTTATTTTTTTTATTTTAGGCGGCAAATTTGAAATTCGTAACTTTTTAAAGGCAATTCGTGTTTTCGTAATTCCAAGTTAAATTCGTAACAATTACGAAAATATCGTACCAGTTGGCCATGTTGGCAGCTATGCATTCCCACCCCATTGTTAAGGGATTGTGCTTACAAAGAATTTAAGACTTTCCATTTAAATTTTACAAGATATGTATGCTCACAATGCTACGTACGTAACATGGACAGAAAGTTTGTTAATAGAAAGTTATAATTACAATAAATGTCTTTATCAAATATTGTGCCTTTTCATTCTTATCCCTACAGCGTTGTTTCCTGTAGAAACCAAGACAATCTACTGTATATTTCAGATGTTACAGGTTATTATGTACAGAATATAACGTACGTAACGTGGACAGAAATTTGTCACAACATCTCTGTCCACGTTACGCACGTTACCTATAAGTGTCTTAAAGACCAACAAAATTGCGTTTATTGTGGCTTTTAGCACTTCTCAATGAGTTATTAATATGAATGAGATGACATTTGGGTAGATTCATGCACATGATAATTAGTGTCTTGTCAATTTGTAGTAAAAATTCTGTCTTTGTTACATACGTAATTATTTACAACGACCCCTGTAATTTCTAAAGTATAGAGAAAGTCCTCTATATTTGTGTACACATGATAATTACGGCCTTGGGAATGTACAGTAAACAACTAAACAAAATATCTTGCTTTGCTGTACCCTCCAGTGTCCCCCCCTCAAATCCAAAATTTGCTATCAATTGTATCCCATTTACAAATTCTATTCAAAAGAAAGGAAAGGAAATGAAGAATGCAGTATCCTTGCATCTTTTTCATTGATGGGTGTCTACACTTCTGTCAGTATGCCTAGCTGGGGTTGATATGGCGTCCTAGCGCCCAAGTATGCAAAACAGTCCTTTGCTAGAAACCGAAGATCAAAAATCACACTTTACCTGCATAAATATTCTTGGCATCATCTTCGTCAAACAGTTCAACAGCCCATCTCCCCGTTCGGATAGAAATATTCCTCCAAGAATGTCAAGAACAGGAGATATTTGCGGCGCAAAATCGTCTTCTAGGGCTAGGGTTGTTTGTAGCCTTACTTTGGGGGGAGTGACTCCTGCCAAGGGTTGGGACGAGGGTGACATAAACTCGTTGTGGCTGTACATGTTGGTAAACTTCTTGTCACACCACTCTGATAAGTAGAGCTTGCCTTTACCATCATCTTTGTAGGATGTCATGTGTTGGAAGTAGTTGCGTCCAATACACTACAGGAAAGTACCGGTAATAAACAATATAAATTATTAGGTACATGTAGTACGGTACCAATATTATTATTAACAAACATGAAATGCTTAACTTAAAAGCTGTGAATAAAGCCTTTACTGGGACTATTCATACATTTGGTTATTTAATGTATTGTCTTAACCTAGTCCCAGTAACTAGGACCTTACTTATCGCTTTTTTAACATCTGGACATGATCTGGCGATAGTAGGGTCCTGGCGATAGTAGTAGGGTCGTCTACAACTTGGGTGTATTAAAAGCCCATACTGTCGCAAGTACATGTATTGCACCATGAAACAGTCGTTGATAAAGCGTGATTTGTTTGCATGACTGTGACAAAGCGTGATTTGTTTGCATGACTGTGACGTCAGACGCGCCCTCCCGAGCTAGCTAGCTGAGCCGGCCGAGTCCGAAACGGGCTTAACCAAAAAGTCGATGGCGAACGGCGCCTGGCAGATTTCAGCTGTAAGCTTGTCAGAACATTATTTTTTTTCAAATTACCGGTTGTTGTGAACAATTTAAGCGGCCTTAGGGAATGCCATAAATGTATAGATCTAATAGGGGTAACTTTCTTTCTCGTTTGGAATGCTTTTACCATGTTTTTGGAGCCTAAATGTCATCTGATGTTGTCGGTTTTGTAACCGTGCCGTTTTTTGTACACAATTCGCTAGGACCCTACTATCGCCAGATCATGTCCCGATGTTAAAAAAGCGGACGAATCTGGAGAGTGATAGTCAGAGATACTAACCACTACACAACCGAGGAATCCTTACTGGCATTCTGCGAAGTGTTTATTGTTCAATGATAGCTATTCAATGAAAATAAACCGGATGTAAAAACGAAAGAGTTAATCTTCCCGGGATGGAATTGAACCCCGCTCTTATAAGTAATAGTTAGAGATACGACCCGCTACACTACCGAGAAATCATTGCTGGCATTCTGCAAAGTGTTTATTGTTCAATGATAGCTATTCAATTCATATCTACGGGATGTAAAAACAAAAGAGTTGATGTCAATTACCGAAATGGAATCGAACCCCGATCTACTGAGTGACAGTCAGAGATACTAACCACTACACTACCGATGAATCATTGCTGTTATTTTGCGAAGTGTCTATTGTTCAATGATAGCTATTCAATGAAATTAAGCAGGATGTAAAAACAAAAGAGTTTATCTCCCCGGGATGGAATCGAACCCAGATCTACTGAGTGACAGTCAGAGGTACTACCGAGGAATCCTTACTGGCATTCTGCGAAGTGTCTATTGTTCAATGATAGCTATTCAATGAAAATATGCGGGATGTAAAAACGAAAGAGTTATTCTCCCAGGAATGGAATCAAACGCCGATCTCCTGAGTAACAGTCAGAGATACTAACGACTACACTACCGAGGAATCCTTGCTGGTATTCTGCGAAGTGTTTATTGTTCAATAATAGCTATTCAATGAAAATAACCCGGATGTAAAAACGAAAGAGTTAATCTCCCTGGGATATAATCGAACCCCGATCTTCTGAGTGATAGTGAGAGATAGAAACCACTACTCTACCGAGGAATCCTTGCTGGTATTTTGCGAAGTGGTTATTGTTCAATGATAGCTATTCAATGAAAATATACCGGATGTAAAAACGAAAATGTTAATCTCCCCGGGATGGAAGCGAACCCGGACGAACCTGGAGAGTGATAGTCAGAGATACTAACCACTACACTACCGAGGAACACTTGCTGGCGTTCTGCGAAGTGTGTATTGTTAAATGATAGCTATTCAATGAAAAAAGACGGGATGTAAAAACGAAAGAGTTAATCTCCCTGGGATATAATCGAACCCCGATCTTCTGAGTGATAGTGAGAGATATAAACCACTACTCTACCGAGGAATCCTTGTTTGTATTCTGCGAAGTGTTTATTGTTCAATGATAGTTATTCAATGAAAATATGCAGGATGTAAAAAGGAAAGAGTTTAACTGCCCGGGATGGAATCGAACCCCGATCTCCAGAGTGTTAGTCAGAGATACTAACCACTACACTACCGCGGAATCATTACTGGTTTTCTGCGAAGTGTTTATTGTTTAATGATAGCTATTCAATGAAAATAGACCGGAAGTAAAATCGAAAGAGTTAATCTCCCCGGGATGGAATTGAACCCCGATCTGATAAGTAATAGTTTGAGATACGAACCACTGCACTATCGAGGAATCATTGCTTGCATTCTGCGAAGTGTTTATTGTTCAATGATAGCTATTCAATTAATATCAACGGGATGTAAAAACAAACGAGTCGATCTCCCCGGGATGGAATCGAACACCGATCTACTGAGTGACAGTCAGAGATACTAACCACTACACTACCGAGGAATCCTTACTGGCATTCTGGGAAGTGTTTATTGTTCAATGATAGCTATTCAATTAGAATCAACGGGATGTAAAAACAAAAGAGTTGATCTCCACGGGATGGAATCGAACCCCGATCTACTGAGTGACAGTCACAGAGGAATCCTTAATGGCATTCTGCTAAGTGTCTATTGTTCAATGATAGCTATACAATACAAATAAACGGGATGTAAAAACTAAAGAGTCAATCTCCCCTGGATGGAATCGAACCCCGATCTCCTGGGTGAACGTCAGTGACACTAACCACAACACTACATGGGAATCCTTGCTGTTATTCTGCGAAGTGTCTATTTGTTAATGATAGCTATTCAATAAAAATAAGAAGGATGTAAAAACGAAAGAGTTATTCTCCCAGGAATGGAATCAAACGCCGATCTCCTGAGATACTAACGACTAAACTACCGAGGAATCCTTGCTGGTATTCTGCGAAGTGTTTATTGTTCAATGATAGCTATTCAATGAAAATAAACCGGATGTAAAAAACGAAAGAGTTAATCTTCCTGGGATATAATCGAACCCGGAATCGAACCTGGAGAGTGATAGTCAGAGATACTAACCACTACACTACCGAGGAACACTTGCTTGCATTCTGCGAAGTGTGTATTGTTCAATGATAGCTATTCAATGAAAAATGACGGGATGTAAAAACGAAAGAGTTAATCTCCCTGGGATATAATCGAACCCCGATCTTCTGAGTAATAGTGAGAGATAGAAACCACTACTCTATCGAGGAATCCTTGTTGGTATTCTGCGAAGTGTTTATTGTTCAATGATAGTTATTCAATGAAAATATACAGGATGTAAAAACGAAAGAGTTTAACTCCCCGGGATGGAATCGAACCCCGATCTCCAGAGTGATAGTCAGAGATACTAACCACTACACTACCGCGGAATCATTACTGTTCTGCTGCGAAGTGTTTATTGTTTAATGATAGCTATTCAATGAAAATAAACCGGAAGTAAAAGCGAAAGAGTTAATCTCTCCGGGATGGAATTGAACCCCGATCTTATAAGTAATAGTTTGAGATACGAACCACTACACTACCGAGGAATCATTGCTTGCATTCTGCGAAGTGTTTATTGTTCAATGATAGCTATTCAATTAATATCAACGGGATGTAAAAACAAACGAGTTGATCTCCCCGGGATGGAATCGAACACCGATCTACTGAGTGACAGTCAGAGATACTAACCACTACACTACCGAGGAATCCTTTCTAGTATTCAGCGAAGTGTTTATTGTTCAATGATAGCTATTCGATGAAAATATACAGGATGTAAAAACAAGAGTGTTTAATCTCCCTGGGATAGAATCGAACCCCGATCTACTGATTGACAGTCAGAGATACTAACCACTACACTACCGAGGAATCCTTACTGGCTTTCTGCAAAGTGTTTATTGTTAAATGATAGCTATTCAATTAATACCAACGGGATGTAAAAACAAAAGAGTTGATCTTTCCGAGGTGGAATCAACCCCGATCGACTGAGCGACAGTCAGAGATACTAACCACTACACAACCGAGGAATCCTTACTGGCTTTCTGCAAAGTGTTTATTGTTCAATGATAGCTATTCAATTAGAATCAACGGGATGTAAAAACAAAAGAGTTGATCTCCACGGGATGGAATCGAACCCCGATCTACTGAGTGACAGTCACAGAGGAATCCTTACTGGCATTCTGCTAAGTGTCTACTGTTCAATGATAGCTATACAATAAAAATAAACGGGATGTAAAAACTAAAGAGTCAATCTCCCCTGGATGGAATCGAACCCTGATCTCCTGGGTGACAGTCAGTGACACTAACCACAACACTACATGGGAATCCTTGCTGTTATTCTGCGAAGTGTCTATTTGTTAATGATAGCTATTCAATAAAAATAAGAAGGATGTAAAAACGAAAGAGTTATTCTCCCAGGAATGGAATCAAACGCCGATCTCCTGAGATACTAACGACTAAACTACCGAGGAATCCTTGCTGGTATTCTGCGAAGTGTTTATTGTTCAATGATAGCTATTCAATGAAAATAAACCGGATGTAAAAACGAAAGAGTTAATCTCCCTGGGATATAATCGAACCCGGAATCGAACCTGGAGAGTGATAGTCAGAGATACTAACCACTACACTACCGAGGAACACTTGCTGGCATTCTGCGAAGTGTGTATTGTTCAATGATAGCTATTCAATGACAAAAGACGGGATGTAAAAACGAAAGAGTTAATCTCCCTGGGATATAATCGAACCCCGATCTTCTGAGTGACAGTGAGAGATAGAAACCACTACTCTACCGAGGAATCCTTGTTGGTATTCTGCGAAGTGTGTATTGTTCAATGATAGTTATTCAATGAAAATATACTGGATGTAAAAACGAAAGAGTTTAACTCCCCGGGATGGAATTGAACCCCGATCTTATAAGTAATAGTTTGAGATACGAACCACTACACTACCGAGAAATCATTGCTTGCATTCTGCGAAGTGTTTATTGTTCAATGATAGCTATTCAATTAATATCAACGGGATGTAAAAACAAACGAGTTGATCTCCCCGGGATGGAATCGAACACCGATCTACTGAGTGACAGTCAGAGATACTAACCACTACACTACCGAGGAATCCTTTCTGGTATTCAGCGAAGTGTTTATTGTTCAATGATAGCTATTCAATGAAAATAAACAGGATGTAAAAACGAAAGAGTTAATCTCCCTGGGATATAATCGAACCACGATCTTCTGAGTGATAGTGAGAGATAGAAACCACTACTCTACCGAGGAATCCTTGCTGGTATTCTGCGAAGTGTTTATTGTTAATGATAGCTATTCAATTAAAATCAACGGGATGTAAACAAAAAAAGAGTTCATCTCCCTGGGATTTAATCGAACCCCGATCTACTCAATGACAGTCAGAGATGCTATCGAGGAATCCTTGCTGGCATTCTGCGAAGTGTCTATTGTTCAATAATAGCTATTCAATAAAAATAGACGGGATGTAAAAACGAAAGGGTTAATCTCCCCTGGATGGAATCGAACCCCGATCTCCTGAGTGACAGTCAGGGACACTAACCACTACACTACTAAGGAATCATTGCTGGTATTCTGCGAAGTGTTTATTGTTCAATGATAACTATTCAATGAAAATAGACCAGTTGTAAAAACGAGAGAGTTAATCTCCCCGGGATGGAATCGATAGTTTGAGAAAATAGCCACTACACTACCGAGGAATCCTTGCAGGTATTCTGCGAAGTGTATAATGTTCAATGATAGCTATTCAATGAAAATAAACCAGATGTAAAAACGAGAGAGTTAATCTCCCCGGGATGGAATCGAACCACGATCTCCAGAGTGATAGTTTGAGAAAATAGCCCCTACACTACCGAGGAATCCTTGCAGGTATTCTGCGAAGTGTATAATGTTCAATGATAGCTGTTCAATGAAAATAAATAGGATGTAAAAAACGAAAGAGTTATTCTCCTAGAGATGGAATCGAACCCCGATGTCCTAAGTGACAGTCCGCAATACTAACCACTACTCTACCGAGGAATCCTTGCTGGTATTCTGCGAAGTGTTTATTGTTCAATGATAGCTATTTAATGAAAATAAGCCGGATGTAAAAACGAAAGAGTTAATCTCCCCGGGATGGAATCGAACCCCGATCTCCAGAGTTACAGTCAGAGATACTTACCATTAAACTACCGAGGAATCAATGCTGGTACTCTGCGAAGTGTGTATTGTTCAATGATAGCCATTGAATGAAAATACACCGGATGTAAAAAAAAAAACACGAAAGAGTTCAACTCCCCGGGATGAAAGCGAACCCTGATCTCCTGAGTAACAGTCAGAGATACTTATCCACTACACTACCGATGAATCCTTGCTGGTATTCTGCGAAGTGTTTATTGTTCAATGATAGCTATTCAATGAAAATAAACCGGATATTAAAACGAAAGAGTTAATCCCCCCGGAATGAAATCGAACCCCGATCTCTTGAGTGATAGTGAGATATAAAAACCACTACTCTATCGAGGAATCCTTGCTGGTATTCTGCTTAGTGTTTATTGTTCAATGATAGATATTCAATGAAAATAAGCAGTATGTAAAAACAAAAAAGTTAATCTCCCCGGGATGGAAGCGAACAACGATCCCACGAGTGACAGTCAGAGATACTACCAAGAAATCGTTGCTGGGATTCTGCGAAGTGTTTATTGTTCAATGATAGCTATTCAATAAAAATATACCGGATGTAAAAACGAATGAGCCAAATCTCCCCGGGATGGAATCGAACCCCGATCTCCAGAGTGGTAGTTAGACTAACCACTACACTACCGAGGAATCATTGCTGGTCTTCTGCGAAATGTTATTGTTCAATGATAGCTATTCAATGAAAATAAGCAGGATGTAAAAACGAAAGAATTATTCTCCCAGGAATGGAATCGAACCCTGATCTCCTGAGTAACAGTCAGAGATACTAACCACTACACCTACCGATGAATCCTTGCTGGTATTCTGCGAAGTGTATATTGTTCAATGATAGCTATTCAATGGAAATAAAAAGGATGTAAAAACAAAAGCAGGGGTGAATCGAACTCCGGTCTCTTGAGAGATTGTTAGAGAATCATTGATGGTCTTCTGCGAAGTGTTTATTGTTCAATGATAGCTATTTAATGAAAATAAACCGGATGTAAAAAACGAAAGTGTTAATCTCCCCGGAATGAAATCGAACCCCGGAATCAAACCTTGAGAGTGATAGTCAGATATACTAACCACTACACTACCGAGGACCCCCGTTGCTGGCATTCTGCGAAGTGTGTATTGTTAAATGATAGCTATTCAATGAAAAATAAACCGGGATGTAAAAACGAAAAAATTAATCTCCCCTGGATGGAATCGAACCCCGATCTCCTAAGTGATAGTCAGGGACACTGACCACTACACTAATAAGGAAGCCTTGCTGGTATTCTGCGAAGTGTTTATTGTTCAATGATAGCTATTTGATGAAAATATACAGGATGTAAAAACAAAAGTGTTTATCTCCCCGGGATAGAATCGAACCCCGATCTCTAGAGTGATAGTCAGATATACTAACCACTACACTACCAAGGAATCATTACTAGTCTTCTGCGAAGTGTTATTGTTCAATGATAGCTATTCAATAAAAGTACACGGGATGTAAAAACGAAAGAGTTAATCTCCCCTGGATGGAATCAAACCCCGGTGTCCCGAGTAACAGTCAGAGATACCAACCACTACTCCACCGAGGAATCCTTGCTGGTATTCTGCGAAGTGTTTGTTGTTCAATGATAGCTATTCAATGAAAATAAGCGGAATGTAAAAAACGAAAAAGGTATTCTCCCAGGTATGGAATCGAACCCGATCTCCAGAGTTATAGTCAGAGATACTTACCATTACACTACCGAGGAATCAATGCTGGTACTCTGCGAAGTGTGTATTGTTCAATGATAGCTATTGACTGAAAATACCCCGGATGTTAAAAAAAAACGAAAGAGTTAAACTCCCCGGGATGAAAGCGAACCCTGATCTCCTGAGTAACAGTCAGAGATACTAATCCACTACACTACCGATGAATCCTTGCTGGTATTCTGCGAAGTGTTTATTGTTCAATGATAGCTATTCAATAAAAATATACCGGAAGTAAAAACGAAAGAGCCAAATCTCCCCGGGATGGAATCGAACCCCGATCTCCAAAATGGTAGTCAGAGATACTAACCACTACACCACCAAGAAATCGTTGCTGGTCTTCTGCGAAGTGTTATTGTTCAATAATAGCTATTCAATGGAAATAAAAAGGATGTAAAAACAAAAGCATTTATCTCCACAGGGTGTTAATCGAACTGCGGTCTCTTGAGAGATTGTTAGAGAATCCTTGATGGTCTTCTGCGAAGTGTTTATTGTTCAATGATAGCTATTCAATGAATATAAACCCGATATAAAAAACGAAAGAGTTAATCTCCCTGGGATGGAATTGAACCCCGATCTTATAAGTAATAGTTTAAAATACGAACCACTACACTACCGAGGAATCATTGCTTGATTCTGCGAAGTGTTTATTGTTCAATGATAGCTATTCAATTAATATCAACGGGATGTAAAAACAAACGAGTTGATCTCCCCGGGATGGAATCGAACACCGATCTACTGAGTGACAGTCAGAGATACTAACCACTACACTACCGCGGAATCCTTACTGGCATTCCGGGAAGTGTTTATTGTTCAATGATAGCTATTCAATTAGAATCAACGGGATGTAAAAACAAAAGAGTTGATCTCCACGGGATGGAATCGAACCCCGATCTACTGAGTGACAGTCAGAGAGGAATCCTTACTGGCATTCTGCTAAGTGTCTATTGTTCAATGATAGCTATACAATAAAAATAGACGCGATGTAAAAACTAAAGAGTTAAACTCCCCTGGATGGAATCGAACCGTGATCTCCTGAGTGACAGTCAGTGACACTAACCACTACACTACATGGGAATCCTTGCTGTTATTCTGCGAAGTGTCTATTTGTTAATGATAGCTATTCAATAAAAATAAGAAGGATGTAAAAACGAAAGAGTTATTCTCCCAGGAATGGAATCAAACGCCGATCTCCTGAGATACTAACGACTAAACTACCGAGGAATCCTTGCTGGTATTCTGCGAAGTGTTTATTGTTCAATGATAGCTATTCAATGAAAATAAACCGGATGTAAAAACGAAAGAGTTAATCTCCCTGGGATATAATCGAACCCGGAATCGAACCTGGAGAGTGATAGTCAGAGATACTAACCACTACACTACCGAGGAACACTTGCTGGCATTCTGCGAAGTGTGTATTGTTCAATGATAGCTATTCAATGACAAAAGACGGGATGTAAAAACGAAAGAGTTAATCTCCCTGGGATATAATCGAACCCCGATCTTCTGAGTGACAGTGAGAGATAGAAACCACTACTCTACCGAGGAATCCTTGTTGGTATTCTGCGAAGTGTGTATTGTTCAATGATAGTTATTCAATGAAAATATACTGGATGTAAAAACGAAAGAGTTTAACTCCCCGGGATGGAATTGAACCCCGATCTTATAAGTAATAGTTTGAGATACGAACCACTACACTACCGAGAAATCATTGCTTGCATTCTGCGAAGTGTTTATTGTTCAATGATAGCTATTCAATTAATATCAACGGGATGTAAAAACAAACGAGTTGATCTCCCCGGGATGGAATCGAACACCGATCTACTGAGTGACAGTCAGAGATACTAACCACTACACTACCGAGGAATCCTTTCTGGTATTCAGCGAAGTGTTTATTGTTCAATGATAGCTATTCAATGAAAATAAACAGGATGTAAAAACGAAAGAGTTAATCTCCCTGGGATATAATCGAACCACGATCTTCTGAGTGATAGTGAGAGATAGAAACCACTACTCTACCGAGGAATCCTTGCTGGTATTCTGCGAAGTGTTTATTGTTCAATGATAGCTATTCAATTAAAATCAACGGGATGTAAACAAAAAAAGAGTTCATCTCCCTGGGATTTAATCGAACCCCGATCTACTCAATGACAGTCAGAGATGCTATCGAGGAATCCTTGCTGGCATTCTGCGAAGTGTCTATTGTTCAATAATAGCTATTCAATAAAAATAGACGGGATGTAAAAACAAAAGAGTTGATCTCCACGGGATGGAATCGAACCCCGATCTACTGAGTGACAGTCAGAGAGGAATCCTTACTGGCATTCTGCTAAGTGTCTATTGTTCAATGATAGCTATACAATAAAAATAGACGCGATGTAAAAACTAAAGAGTTATTCTCCCAGGAATGGAATCGAACCCCGATCTCCTGAATAACAGTCAGAGATACTAAACACTACACTACCGAGGAATCCTTGCTGGTATTCAGCGAAGTGTGTATTGTTAAATGATAGCTATTCAATGAAAAATAAACCGGGATGTAAAAACGAAAAAATCAATCTCCCCTGGATGGAATCGAACCCCTATCTCCTGAGTGATAGTCAGGGACACTGACCACTACACTAGTAAGGAAGCCTTGCTGGTATTTTGCGAAGTGTGTATTGTTCAATGATAGCTATTCGATGAAAATATACAGGATGTAAAAACAAGAGTGTTTAATCTCCCCGCGATAGAATCGAACCCCGATCTACTGATTGACAGTCAGAGATACTAACCACTACACTACCGAGGAATCAGCGAAGTGTTTATTGTTCAATGATAGCTATTCCATGAAAATAACCCCGATGTAAAAACGAAAGAGTTAATCTCCCTGGGATATAATCGAACCACGATCTTCTGAGTGATAGCGAGAGATAGAAACAACTACTCTACCGAGGAATCCTTGCTGGTATTCTGCGAAGTGTTTATTGTTCAATGATAGCTATTTAATGAAAATAAGCCGGATGTAAAAACGAAAGAGTTAATCTCCCCGGGATGGAATTGAACCCCGATCTTATAAGTAATAGTTAGAGATACGAACCACTACACTACCGAGGAATCATTGCTGGCATTCTTCGAAGTGTCTATTGTTCAATGATAGCTATTCAATGAAAATAAGCAGGATGTAAAAACAAAAGAGTTATTCTCCCAGGAATGGAAACAAACCCCGATCTCCTGAATAACAGTCAGAGATACTAACCACTACACTACCGAGGAATCCTTGCTGGTATTCAGCGAAGTGTGTATTGTTAAATGATAGCTATTCTATGAAAAATAAACCGGGATGTAAAAACGAGAGTGTTTAATCTCCCCTGGATGGAATCGAACCCCTATCTCCTGAGTGATAGTCAGGGACACTGACCACTACACTAGTAAGGAAGCCTTGCTGGTATTCTGCGAAGTGTTTATTGTTCAATGATAGCTATTCGATGAAAATATACAGGATGTAAAAACAAGAGTGTTTAATCTCCCCGGGATAGAATCGAACCCCGATCTACTGATTGACAGTCAGAGATACTAACCACTACACTACCGAGGAATCCTTGCAGGTATTCAGCGAAGTGTGTATTGTTAAATGATAGCTATTCAATGAAAAATAAACCGGGGTGTAAAAACGAAAAAAATTAATCTCCCCTGGATGGAATCGAACCCCTATCTCCTGAGTGATAGTCAGGGACACTGACCACTACACTAGTAAGGAAGCCTTGCTGGTATTCTGCGAAGTGTTTATTGTTCAATGATAGCTATTCGATGAAAATATACAGGATGTAAAAACAAGAGTGTTTAATCTCCCCGGGAGAGAGTCGAACCCCGATCTACTGATTGACAGTCAGAGATACTAACCACTACACTACCGAGGAATCCTTACTGGCTTTCTGCAAAGTGTTTATTGTTCAATGATAGCTATTCAATTAATACAAACGGGATGTAAAAACAAAAGAGTTGATCTCTCCGGGGTGGAATCAACCCCGATCGACTGAGTGACAGTCAGAGATACTAACCACTACACTACCGAGGTATCCTTAATGGCATTCTGCGAAGTGTTTATTGTTCAATGATAGCTATTCAATTAGAATCAATGGGATGTAAAAACAAAGGATTTGATCTCCCCGGGATGGATTCGAACCCCGATCTACTGAGTGACAGTCAGAGATACTACCGAGGAATCATTACTGGCATTCTGCAAAGTGTGTATTGTTCAATGATAGCTATTCGATGAAAATATACAGGATGTAAAAACAAGAGTGTTTAATCTCCCCGCGATAGAATCGAACCCCGATCTACTGATTGACAGTCAGAGATACTAACCACTACACTACCGAGGAATCAGCGAAGTGTTTATTGTTCAATGATAGCTATTCCATGAAAATAACCCCGATGTAAAAACGAAAGAGTTAATCTCCCTGGGATATAATCGAACCACGATCTTCTGAGTGATAGCGAGAGATAGAAACAACTACTCTACCGAGGAATCATTGCTGGCATTCTTCGAAGTGTCTATTGTTCAATGATAGCTATTCAATGAAAATAAGCAGGATGTAAAAACAAAAGAGTTATTCTCCCAGGAATGGAAACAAACCCCGATCTCCTGAATAACAGTCAGAGATACTAACCACTACACTACCGAGGAATCCTTGCTGGTATTCAGCGAAGTGTGTATTGTTAAATGATAGCTATTCTATGAAAAATAAACCGGGATGTAAAAACGAGAGTGTTTAATCTCCCCTGGATGGAATCGAACCCCTATCTCCTGAGTGATAGTCAGGGACACTGACCACTACACTAGTAAGGAAGCCTTGCTGGTATTCTGCGAAGTGTTTATTGTTCAATGATAGCTATTCGATGAAAATATACAGGATGTAAAAACAAGAGTGTTTAATCTCCCCGGGATAGAATCGAACCCCGATCTACTGATTGACAGTCAGAGATACTAACCACTACACTACCGAGGAATCCTTGCAGGTATTCAACGAAGTGTGTATTGTTAAATGATAGCTATTCAATGAAAAATAAACCGGGGTGTAAAAACGAAAAAAATTAATCTCCCCTGGATGGAATCGAACCCCTATCTCCTGAGTGATAGTCAGGGACACTGACCACTACACTAGTAAGGAAGCCTTGCTGGTATTCTGCGAAGTGTTTATTGTTCAATGATAGCTATTCGATGAAAATATACAGGATGTAAAAACAAGAGTGTTTAATCTCCCCGGGAGAGAGTCGAACCCCGATCTACTGATTGACAGTCAGAGATACTAACCACTACACTACCGAGGAATCCTTACTGGCTTTCTGCAAAGTGTTTATTGTTCAATGATAGCTATTCAATTAATACAAACGGGATGTAAAAACAAAAGAGTTGATCTCTCCGGGGTGGAATCAACCCCGATCGACTGAGTGACAGTCAGAGATACTAACCACTACACTACCGAGGTATCCTTAATGGCATTCTGCGAAGTGTTTATTGTTCAATGATAGCTATTCAATTAGAATCAATGGGATGTAAAAACAAAGGATTTGATCTCCCCGGGATGGATTCGAACCCCGATCTACTGAGTGACAGTCAGAGATACTACCGAGGAATCATTACAGGCATTCTGCAAAGTGTTTATTGTTCAGCGATAGCTATTCAATGAAAATAAACGGGAAGTAAAAACAAAAGATTTAATCTCCCCTGGATGAAATCGAACCCCGATCTCCTGAGTTACAGTCAGGGACACCAACCACTACACTACTAAGGAATCCTTGCTGGTATTCTGCGAAGTGTTTATTGTTCAATGATAGCTATTCAATAAAAATACACGGGATGTAAAAACGGAAGAGTTAATTTCCCCGGGATGGAATCAAACCGCGATGTCCTGAGTGACAGTCAGCAATACAAACCACTACACTACATGGGAATCCTTGCTGTTATTCTACTGTCAATCAGTAGATCGGGGTTCGATTCTATCCCGGGGAGATTAAACACTCTTGTTTTTACATCCTGTATATTTTCATCGAATAGCTATCATTGAACAATAAACACTTCGCAGAATACCAGCAAGGCTTCCTTACTAGTGTAGTGGTCAGTGTCCCTGACTATCACTCAGGAGATAGAGGTTCGATTCCATCCAGGGGAGATTAATTGTTTCGTTTTTACATCCCGGTTTATTTTTCATTGAATAGCTATCATTTAACAACACACACTTCGCTGAATACCAGCAAGGATTCCTCGGTAGTGTAGATTCCTCAGTCAGAGATACTAACCACTACACTACCGAGGAATCAGCGAAGTGTTTATTGTTCAATGATAGCTATTCCATGAAAATAACCCCGATGTAAAAACGAAAGAGTTAATCGAACCACGATCTTCTGAGTGATAGCGAGAGATAGAAACCGCTACTCTACCGAGGAATCCTTGCTGGTATTCTGCGAAGTGTTTATTGTTCAATGATAGCTATTTAATGAAAATAAGCCGGATGTAAAAACGAAAAAGTTAATCTCCCCGGGATGGAATTGAACCCCGATCTTATAAGTAAGAGTTAGAGATACGAACCACTGCACTACCGAGGAATCATTGCTGGCATTCTTCGAAGTGTCTATTGTTCAATGATAGCTATTTAATGAAAATAAGCAGGATGTAAAAACAAAAGAGATATTCTCCCAGGAATGGAATCAAACCCCGATCTACCGAGTGACAGTCAGAGATACTACCGAGGAATCCTAACTGGCATTCTGCGAAGTGTATATTGTTCAATGATAGCTATTCAATTAAAATCAACGGGATATAAAAACAAAAGAGTTAATCTCCCTGGGATGGAATCGAACCCGATCTACTCAGTGACAGTTGCTGGTATTCTGCGAAGTGTTTATTGTTTAATGATAGCTATTTAATAAAAAAAATCTACGAGATGTAAAAACGAAAGAGTTAATCTCCCCGGGATGGAATCGAACCCCGATCTCCTGAGTGATGATAGTGAGAGATGAAAGCCAATACTCTATCGAGGAATCTTTGCTGGTAATGAAAATACACGTGATGTAAAAAAGAAAAAGTTAATCACCCCGGGATGGAAGCGAACAACGATCTCACGATTGACAGTCAGAGACTACCAAGGCATCCTTGCTGGTATTCTGCAAAGTGTATATTGTTCAATGATAGCTATTGAATGAAAATAGACCGGATGTAAAAACAATAAAGTTAATCTCCCCGGGATGGAATCGAACCCCGATCTACTCAGTGACAGTCAGAGATACTAACCACTACACAACCGAGGAATCCTTACTGGCATTATGCGAAGTGTTTATTGTTCAATGATAGCTATTCAATGAAAATAGACAGGATGTAAAAACGAAAGAGTTAATCTCCCCGGGATGGAAGCGAACCCTGATCTCCTGAGTAACAGTCAGAGATACTAACTACCAAGGCATCCTTGCTGGTATTCTGCGAAGTGAATATTGTTCAATGATAGCTATTCAAAGAAAATAAACAGGATGTAAAAACGAAAGAGTTAATCTTCCTGTGATGGAATCGAACCCCGATCTCCAGAGCGATAGTCAGGGACACTGACCACTACACTACCGAGGAATCATTATTGGTTTTCTGCGAAGTGTTTATTGTTCAATAATAGCTATTCAATGAAAATAAACCGGATGTAAAAACGAAAGAGTTAATCTTCCCGGGATGGAATTGAACCCCGCTCTTATAAGTAATAGTTAGAGATACGACCCACTACACTACCGAGAAATCATTGCTGGCATTCTGCAAAGTGTTTATTGTTCAATGATAGCTATTCAATTAATATCTACGGGATGTAAAAACAAAAGAGTTGATGTCAATTACCGAAATGGAATAGAACCCCGATCTACTGAGTGACAGTCAGAGATACTAACCACTACACTACCGATGAATCATTGCTGTTATTCTGCGAAGTGTCTATTGTTCAATGATAGCTATTCAATGAAATTAAGCAGGATGTAAAAACAAAAGAGTTTATCTCCCCGGGATGGAATCGAACCCAGATCTACTGAGTGACAGTCAGAGGTACTACCGAGGAATCCTTACTGGCATTCTGCGAAGTGTCTATTGTTCAATGATAGCTATACAATAAAAATAAACGGGATGTAAAAACGAAAGAGTTATTCTCCTAGGAATGGAATCAAACGCCGATCTCCTGAGTAACAGTCAGAGATACTAACGACTACACTACCGAGGAATCCTTGCTGGTATTCTGCGAAGTGTTTATTGTTCAATAATAGCTATTCAATGAAAATAACCCGGATGTAAAAACGAAAGAGTTAATCTCCCTGGGATATAATCGAACCCCGATATTCTGAGTGATAGTGAGAGATAGAAACCACTACTCTACCGAGGAATCCTTACTGGTATTTTGCGAAGTGGTTATTGTTCAATGATAGCTATTCAATGAAAATAAACCGGATGTAAAAACGAAAATGTTAATCTCCCCGGGATGGAAGCGAACCCGGACGAATCTGGAGAGTGATAGTCAGAGATACAAACCACTACACTACCGAGGAACACTTGCTGGCATTCTGCGAAGTGTGTATTGTTAAATGATAGCTATTCAATGAAAAAAGACGGGATGTAAAAACGAAAGAGTTAATCTCCCTGGGATATAATCGAACCCCGATCTTCTGAGTGATAGTGAAAGATATAAACCACTACTCTACCGAGGAATACTTGTTGGTATTCTGCGAAGTGTTTATTGTTCAATGATAGTTATTCAATGAAAATATACAGGATGTAAAAAGGAAAGAGTTTAACTGCCCGGGATGGAATCGAACCCCGATCTCCAGAGTGATAGTCAGAGATACTAACCACTACACTACCGCGGAATCATTACTGGTTTTCTGCGAAGTGTTTATTGTTTAATGATAGCTATTCAATGAAAATAGACCGGAAGTAAAATCGAAAGAGTTAATCTCCCCGGGATGGAATTGAACCCCGATCTGATAAGTAATAGTTTGAGATACGAACCACTGCACTACCGAGGAATCATTGCTTGCATTCTGCGAAGTGTTTATTGTTCAATGATAGCTATTCAATTAATATCAACGGGATGTAAAAACAAACGAGTCGATCTCCCCGGGATGGAATCGAACACCGATCTACTGAGTGGCAGTCAGAGATACTAACCACTACACTACCGAGGAATCCTTACTGGCATTTGGGAAGTGTTTATTGTTCAATGATAGCTATTCAATTAGAATCAACGGGATGTTAAAACAAAAGAGTTGATCTCCACGGGATGGAATCGAACCCCGATCTACTGAGTGACAGTCACAGAGGAATCCTTACTGGCATTCTGCTAAGTGTCTATTGCTCAATGATAGCTACACAATAAAAATAAACGGGATGTAAAAACTAAAGAGTCAATCTCCCCTGGATGGAATCGAACCCTGATCTCCTGGGTGACAGTCAGTGACACTAACCACAACACTACATTGGAATTCTTGCTGTTATTCTGCGAAGTGTCTATTTGTTAATGATAGCTATTCAATAAAAATAAGAAGGATGTAAAAACGAAAGAGTTATTCTCCCAGGAATGGAATCAAACGCCGATCTCCTGAGATACTAACGACTAAACTACCGAGGAATCCTTGCTGGTATTCTGCGAAGTGTTTATTGTTCAATGATAGCTATTCAATGAAAATAACCCGGAAAGAGTTAATCTCCCTGGGATATAATCGAACCCCGATCTCCAGAGTGATAGTCAGACATACTAACCACTACACTACCGAGGAATCCTTTCTGGTATTCAGCGAAGTGTTTATTGTTCAATGATAGCTATTCAATGAAAATACACAGGATGTAAAAACGAAAGAGTTAATCTCCCCTCAATAGAACCCAGATTTCCTGAGTGACAGTGAGCGATAGAAACTACTACTCTACCGAGGAATCCTAGATGGTTTTCTGCGAAGTGTTTATTGTTCAATGATAGCTATTCAATGAAAATAACCCGGATGTAAAAACGAAAGAGTTAATCTTCCTGGGATATAATCGAACCCGGAATCGAACCTGGAGAGTGATAGTCAGAGATACTAACCACTACACTACCGAGGAACACTTGCTGGCATTCTGCGAAGTGTCTATTGTTCAATGATAGCTATTCAATGAAAATAACCCCGATGTAAAAACGAAAGAGTTAATCTCCCCTGGATGGAATCGAACCTCTATCTCCTGAGTGATAGACAGGGACACTGACCACTACACTAGTAAGGAAGCCTTGCTGGTATTCTGCGAAGTGTTTATTGTTCAATGATAGCTATTCGATGAAAATATACAGGATGTAAAAACAAGAGTGTTTAATCTCCCCGGGATAGAATCGAACCCCGATCTACTGATTGTCAGTCAGAGATACTAACCACTACACTACCGAGGAATCCTTACTGGCTTTCTGCAAAGTGTTTATTGTTCAATGATAGCTATTCAATTAATACCAACGGGATGTAAAAACAAAAGAGTTGATCTCTCCGAGGTGGAATCAACCCCGATCGACTGAGCGACAGTCAGAGATACTAACCACTACACTACCGAGGTATCCTTAATGGCATTCTGCGAAGTGTTTATTGTTCAATGATAGCTATTCAATTAGAATCAACGGGATGTAAAAACAAAGGATTTGATCTCCCCGGGATGGAATAGAACCCCGATCTACTGAGTGACAGTCAGAGATACTACCGAGGAATCATTACTGGCATTCTGCGAAGTGCTTATTGTTCAATGATAGCTTTTCAATGAAATACACGGGATGTAAAAACAAAAGAGTTAATCCCCCTCGATGGAATCGAACCCCGATCTCATGAGTTACAGTCAGGGACACCAACCACTACACTACTAAGGAATCCTTGCTGGTATTCTGCGAAGTGTTTATTGTTCAATGATAGCTATTTAATGAAAATAAGCCTGATGTAAAAACGAAAGAGTTAATCTCCCCGGGATGGAATTGAACCCCGATCTCCTGAATAACAGTCAGAGATACTAACCACTACACTACCGAGGAATCCTTGCTGGCATTCTTCGAAGTGTCTATTGTTCAATGATAGCTATTCAATGAAAATAAGCAGGATGTAAAAACAAAAGAGTTATTCTCCCAGGAATGGAATCAAACCCCGATCTCCTGAATAACAGTCAGAGATACTAACCACTACACTACCGAGGAATCCTTGCTGGTATTCAGCGAAGTGTGTATTGTTAAATGATAGCTATTCAATGAAAAATAAACCGGGATGTAAAAACGAGAGTGTTTAATCTCTCCTGGATGGAATCGAACCCCTATCTCCTGAGTGATAGTCAGGGACACTGACCACTACACTAGTAAGGAAGCCTTGCTGGTATTCTTCGAAGTGTTTATTGTTCAATGATAGCTATTCGATGAAAATATACAGGATGTAAAAACAAGAGTGTTTAATCTCCCAGGGATAGAATCGAACCCCGATCTACTGATTGACAGTCAGAGATACTAACCACTACACTACCGAGGAATCCTTGCTGGTATTCAGTGAAGTATGTATTGTTAAATGATAGCTATTCAATGAAAAATAAACCGGGATGTAAAAACGAAAAAATTAATCTCCCCTGGATGGAATCGAACCACTATCTCCTGAATGATAGTCAGGGACACTGACCACTACACTAGTAAGGAAGCCTTGCTGGTATTCTGCGAAGTGTTTATTGTTCAATGATAGCTATTCGATGAAAATATACAGGATGTAAAAACAAGAGTGTTTAATCTCCCCGGGATAGAATCGAACCCCGATCTACTGATTGACAGTCAGAGATACTAACCACTACACTACCGAGGAATCCTTGCAGGTATTCAGCGAAGTGTGTATTGTTAAATGATAGCTATTCAATGAAAAATAAACCGGGGTGTAAAAACGAAAAATGTAATCTCCCCTGGATGGAATCGAACCCCTATCTCCTGAGTGATAGTCAGGGACACTGACCACTACACTAGTAAGGAAGCCTTGCTGGTATTCTGCGAAGTGTTTATTGTTCAATGATAGCTATTCGATGAAAATATACAGGATGTAAAAACAAGAGTGTTTAATCTCCCCGGGATAGAGTCGAACCCCGATCTACTCAGTGACAGTCAGAGATACTAACCACTACACAACCGAGGAATCTTTACTGAATTTCTGCGAAGTGTTTATTGTTCAATGATAGCTATTCAATTAATACAAACGGGATGTAAAAACAAAAGAGTTGATCTCTCCGGGGTGGAATCAACTCCGATCGACTGAGTGACAGTCAGAGATACTAACCACTACACTACCGAGGTATCCTTAATGGCATTCTGCGAAGTGTTTATTGTTCAATGATAGCTATTCAATTAGAATCAATGGGATGTAAAAACAAAGGATTTGATCTCCCCGGGATGGAATCGAACCCCGATCTCCTGAGTGACAGTCAGAGATACTACCGAGGAATCATTACTGGCATTCTGCGAAGTGTTTATTGTTCAACGATAGCTATTCAATGAAAATAATCGGGAAGTAAAAACAAAAGAGTTAATCTCCCCTGGATGAAATCGAACCCCGATCTCCTGAGTTACAGTCAGGGACACCAACCACTACACTACTAAGGAATCCTTGCTGGTATTCTGCGAAGTGTTTATTGTTCAATGATAGCTATTCAATAAAAATACACGGGATGTAAAAACGGAAGAGTTAATTTCCCCGGGATGGAATCAAACCGCGATGTCCTGAGTGACAGTCAGCAATACAAACCACTACACTACATGGGAATCCTTGCTGTTATTCTGCGAAGTGTCTATTGTTCAATTATAGCTATTCAATGAAAATAAGCAGGATGTAAAAACGAAATAGTTATTCTGCCAGGAATGAAATCGAACCCCGATCTCCTGAGTAACAGTCAGAGATACTAACCACTACACTACCGAGGAATCCTTACTGGTATTCAGCGAAGTGTTTATTGTTCAATGATAGCTATTCAATGAAAATAATCAGGATGTAAAAACGAAAAAGTTAATCTCCCCGGGATGGAAGCGAACAACGATCTCACGAGTGACAGTCAGAGATACTAACCACTACACTACCAAGAAATCGTTGCTGGGATTCTGCGAAGTGTTTATTGTTCAATGATAGCTATTCAATGAAAATAAACCAGATGTAAAAACGAGAGAGTTAATCTCTCCGGGATGGAATCGAACCACGATCTCCAGAGTGATAGTTTGAGAAAATAGCCACTACACTACCGAGGAATCCTTGCAGGTATTCTGCGAAGTGTATAATGTTCAATGATAGCTATTCAATGAAAATAAGCAGGATGTAAAAACAAAAGAGTTATTCTCCCAGGAATGGAATCAAACCCCGATCTCCTGAATAACAGTCAGAGATACTAACCACTACACTACCGAGGAATCCTTGCTGGCATTCTTCGAAGTGTCTATTGTTCAATGATAGCTATTCAATGAAAATAAGCAGGATGTAAAAACAAAAGAGTTATTCTCCCAGGAATGGAATCAAACCCCGATCTCCTGAATAACAGTCAGAGATACTAACCACTACACTACCGAGGAATCCTTGCTGGTATTCAGCGAAGTGTGTATTGTTAAATGATAGCTATTCAATGAAAAATAAACCGGGATGTAAAAACGAGAGTGTTTAATCTCTCCTGGATGGAATCGAACCCCTATCTCCTGAGTGATAGTCAGGGACACTGACCACTACACTAGTAAGGAAGCCTTGCTGGTATTCTGCGAAGTGTTTATTGTTCAATGATAGCTATTCGATGAAAATATACAGGATGTAAAAACAAGAGTGTTTAATCTCCCAGGGATAGAATCGAACCCCGATCTATTGATTGACAGTCAGAGATACTAACCACTACACTACCGAGGAATCCTTGCTGGTATTCAGTGAAGTATGTATTGTTAAATGATAGCTATTCAATGAAAAATAAACCGGGATGTAAAAACGAAAAAATTAATCTCCCCTGGATGGAATCGAACCACTATCTCCTGAATGATAGTCAGGGACACTGACCACTACACTATTAAGGAAGCCTTGCTGGTATTCTGCGAAGTGTTTATTGTTCAATGATAGCTATTCGATGAAAATATACAGGATGTAAAAACAAGAGTGTTTAATCTCCCCGGGATGGAATTGAACCCCGATCTCCTGAATAACAGTCAGAGATACTAACCACTACACTACCGAGGAATCCTTGCTGGCATTCTTCGAAGTGTCTATTGTTCAATGATAGCTATTCAATGAAAATAAGCAGGATGTAAAAACAAAAGAGTTATTCTCCCAGGAATGGAATCAAACCCCGATCTCCTGAATAACAGTCAGAGATACTAACCACTACACTACCGAGGAATCCTTGCTGGTATTCAGCGAAGTGTGTATTGTTAAATGATAGCTATTCAATGAAAAATAAACCGGGATGTAAAAACGAGAGTGTTTAATCTCTCCTGGATGGAATCGAACCCCTATCTCCTGAGTGATAGTCAGGGACACTGACCACTACACTAGTAAGGAAGCCTTGCTGGTATTCTGCGAAGTGTTTATTGTTCAATGATAGCTATTCGATGAAAATATACAGGATGTAAAAACAAGAGTGTTTAATCTCCCAGGGATAGAATCGAACCCCGATCTATTGATTGACAGTCAGAGATACTAACCACTACACTACCGAGGAATCCTTGCTGGTATTCAGTGAAGTATGTATTGTTAAATGATAGCTATTCAATGAAAAATAAACCGGGATGTAAAAACGAAAAAATTAATCTCCCCTGGATGGAATCGAACCACTATCTCCTGAATGATAGTCAGGGACACTGACCACTACACTATTAAGGAAGCCTTGCTGGTATTCTGCGAAGTGTTTATTGTTCAATGATAGCTATTCGATGAAAATATACAGGATGTAAAAACAAGAGTGTTTAATCTCCCCGGGATGGAATTGAACCCCGATCTCCTGAATAACAGTCAGAGATACTAACCACTACACTACCGAGGAATCCTTGCTGGCATTCTTCGAAGTGTCTATTGTTCAATGATAGCTATTCAATGAAAATAAGCAGGATGTAAAAACAAAAGAGTTATTCTCCCAGGAATGGAATCAAACCCCGATCTCCTGAATAACAGTCAGAGATACTAACCACTACACTACCGAGGAATCCTTGCTGGTATTCAGCGAAGTGTGTATTGTTAAATGATAGCTATTCAATGAAAAATAAACCGGGATGTAAAAACGAGAGTGTTTAATCTCTCCTGGATGGAATCGAACCCCTATCTCCTGAGTGATAGTCAGGGACACTGACCACTACACTAGTAAGGAAGCCTTCCTGGTATTCTTCTTCAATGATAGCTATTCGATGAAAATATACAGGATGTAAAAACAAGAGTGTTTAATCTCCCAGGGATAGAATCGAACCCCGATCTACTGATTGACAGTCAGAGATACTAACCACTACACTACCGAGGAATCCTTGCTGGTATTCAGTGAAGTATGTATTGTTAAATGATAGCTATTCAATGAAAAATAAACCGGGATGTAAAAACGAAAAAATTAATCTCCCCTGGATGGAATCGAACCACTATCTCCTGAATGATAGTCAGGGACACTGACCACTACACTAGTAAGGAAGCCTTGCTGGTATTCTGCGAAGTGTTTATTGTTCAATGATAGCTATTCGATGAAAATATACAGGATGTAAAAACAAGAGTGTTTAATCTCCCCGGGATAGAATCGAACCCCGATCTACTGATTGACAGTCAGAGATACTAACCACTACACTACCGAGGAATCCTTGCAGGTATTCAGCGAAGTGTGTATTGTTAAATGATAGCTATTCAATGAAAAATAAACCGGGGTGTAAAAACGAAAAATGTAATCTCCCCTGGATGGAATCGAACCCCTATCTCCTGAGTGATAGTCAGGGACACTGACCACTACACTAGTAAGGAAGCCTTGCTGGTATTCTGCGAAGTGTTTATTGTTCAATGATAGCTATTCGATGAAAATATACAGGATGTAAAAACAAGAGTGTTTAATCTCCCCGGGATAGAGTCGAACCCCGATCTACTCAGTGACAGTCAGAGATACTAACCACTACACAACCGAGGAATCCTTACTGAATTTCTGCGAAGTGTTTATTGTTCAATGATAGCTATTCAATTAATACAAACGGGATGTAAAAACAAAAGAGTTGATCTCTCCGGGGTGGAATCAACTCCGATCGACTGAGTGACAGTCAGAGATACTAACCACTACACTACCGAGGTATCCTTAATGGCATTCTGCGAAGTGTTTATTGTTCAATGATAGCTATTCAATTAGAATCAATGGGATGTAAAAACAAAGGATTTGATCTCCCCGGGATGGAATCGAACCCCGATCTCCTGAGTGACAGTCAGAGATACTACCGAGGAATCATTACTGGCATTCTGCGAAGTGTTTATTGTTCAACGATAGCTATTCAATGAAAATAATCGGGAAGTAAAAACAAAAGAGTTAATCTCCCCTGGATGAAATCGAACCCCGATCTCCTGAGTTACAGTCAGGGACACCAACCACTACACTACTAAGGAATCCTTGCTGGTATTCTGCGAAGTGTTTATTGTTCAATGATAGCTATTCAATAAAAATACACGGGATGTAAAAACGGAAGAGTTAATTTCCCCGGGATGGAATCAAACCGCGATGTCCTGAGTGACAGTCAGCAATACAAACCACTACACTACATGGGAATCCTTGCTGTTATTCTGCGAAGTGTCTATTGTTCAATTATAGCTATTCAATGAAAATAAGCAGGATGTAAAAACGAAATAGTTATTCTGCCAGGAATGAAATCGAACCCCGATCTCCTGAGTAACAGTCAGAGATACTAACCACTACACTACCGAGGAATCCTTACTGGTATTCAGCGAAGTGTTTATTGTTCAATGATAGCTATTCAATGAAAATAATCAGGATGTAAAAACGAAAAAGTTAATCTCCCCGGGATGGAAGCGAACAACGATCTCACGAGTGACAGTCAGAGATACTAACCACTACACTACCAAGAAATCGTTGCTGGGATTCTGCGAAGTGTTTATTGTTCAATGATAGCTATTCAATGAAAATAAACCAGATGTAAAAACGAGAGAGTTAATCTCTCCGGGATGGAATCGAACCACGATCTCCAGAGTGATAGTTTGAGAAAATAGCCACTACACTACCGAGGAATCCTTGCAGGTATTCTGCGAAGTGTATAATGTTCAATGATAGCTATTCAATGAAAATAAGCAGGATGTAAAAACAAAAGAGTTATTCTCCCAGGAATGGAATCAAACCCCGATCTCCTGAATAACAGTCAGAGATACTAACCACTACACTACCGAGGAATCCTTGCTGGCATTCTTCGAAGTGTCTATTGTTCAATGATAGCTATTCAATGAAAATAAGCAGGATGTAAAAACAAAAGAGTTATTCTCCCAGGAATGGAATCAAACCCCGATCTCCTGAATAACAGTCAGAGATACTAACCACTACACTACCGAGGAATCCTTGCTGGTATTCAGCGAAGTGTGTATTGTTAAATGATAGCTATTCAATGAAAAATAAACCGGGATGTAAAAACGAGAGTGTTTAATCTCCCCTGGATGGAATCGAACCCCTATCTCCTGAGTGATAGTCAGGGACACTGACCACTACACTAGTAAGGAAGCCTTGCTGGTATTCTGCGAAGTGTTTATTGTTCAATGATAGCTATTCGATGAAAATATACAGGATGTAAAAACAAGAGTGTTTAATCTCCCAGGGATAGAATCGAACCCCGATCTATTGATTGACAGTCAGAGATACTAACCACTACACTACCGAGGAATCCTTGCTGGTATTCAGTGAAGTATGTATTGTTAAATGATAGCTATTCAATGAAAAATAAACCGGGATGTAAAAACGAAAAAATTAATCTCCCCTGGATGGAATCGAACCACTATCTCCTGAATGATAGTCAGGGACACTGACCACTACACTAGTAAGGAAGCCTTGCTGGTATTCTGCGAAGTGTTTATTGTTCAATGATAGCTATTCGATGAAAATATACAGGATGTAAAAACAAGAGTGTTTAATCTCCCCGGGATGGAATTGAACCCCGATCTCCTGAATAACAGTCAGAGATACTAACCACTACACTACCGAGGAATCCTTGCTGGCATTCTTCGAAGTGTCTATTGTTCAATGATAGCTATTCAATGAAAATAAGCAGGATGTAAAAACAAAAGAGTTATTCTCCCAGGAATGGAATCAAACCCCGATCTCCTGAATAACAGTCAGAGATACTAACCACTACACTACCGAGGAATCCTTGCTGGTATTCAGCGAAGTGTGTATTGTTAAATGATAGCTATTCAATGAAAAATAAACCGGGATGTAAAAACGAGAGTGTTTAATCTCTCCTGGATGGAATCGAACCCCTATCTCCTGAGTGATAGTCAGGGACACTGACCACTACACTAGTAAGGAAGCCTTCCTGGTATTCTTCGAAGTGTTTATTGTTCAATGATAGCTATTCGATGAAAATATACAGGATGTAAAAACAAGAGTGTTTAATCTCCCAGGGATAGAATCGAACCCCGATCTACTGATTGACAGTCAGAGATACTAACCACTACACTACCGAGGAATCCTTGCTGGTATTCAGTGAAGTATGTATTGTTAAATGATAGCTATTCAATGAAAAATAAACCGGGATGTAAAAACGAAAAAATTAATCTCCCCTGGATGGAATCGAACCACTATCTCCTGAATGATAGTCAGGGACACTGACCACTACACTAGTAAGGAAGCCTTGCTGGTATTCTGCGAAGTGTTTATTGTTCAATGATAGCTATTCGATGAAAATATACAGGATGTAAAAACAAGAGTGTTTAATCTCCCCGGGATAGAATCGAACCCCGATCTACTGATTGACAGTCAGAGATACTAACCACTACACTACCGAGGAATCCTTGCAGGTATTCAGCGAAGTGTGTATTGTTAAATGATAGCTATTCAATGAAAAATAAACCGGGGTGTAAAAACGAAAAATGTAATCTCCCCTGGATGGAATCGAACCCCTATCTCCTGAGTGATAGTCAGGGACACTGACCACTACACTAGTAAGGAAGCCTTGCTGGTATTCTGCGAAGTGTTTATTGTTCAATGATAGCTATTCGATGAAAATATACAGGATGTAAAAACAAGAGTGTTTAATCTCCCCGGGATAGAGTCGAACCCCGATCTACTCAGTGACAGTCAGAGATACTAACCACTACACAACCGAGGAATCCTTACTGAATTTCTGCGAAGTGTTTATTGTTCAATGATAGCTATTCAATTAATACAAACGGGATGTAAAAACAAAAGAGTTGATCTCTCCGGGGTGGAATCAACTCCGATCGACTGAGTGACAGTCAGAGATACTAACCACTACACTACCGAGGTATCCTTAATGGCATTCTGCGAAGTGTTTATTGTTCAATGATAGCTATTCAATTAGAATCAATGGGATGTAAAAACAAAGGATTTGATCTCCCCGGGATGGAATCGAACCCCGATCTCCTGAGTGACAGTCAGAGATACTACCGAGGAATCATTACTGGCATTCTGCGAAGTGTTTATTGTTCAACGATAGCTATTCAATGAAAATAATCGGGAAGTAAAAACAAAAGAGTTAATCTCCCCTGGATGAAATCGAACCCCGATCTCCTGAGTTACAGTCAGGGACACCAACCACTACACTACTAAGGAATCCTTGCTGGTATTCTGCGAAGTGTTTATTGTTCAATGATAGCTATTCAATAAAAATACACGGGATGTAAAAACGGAAGAGTTAATTTCCCCGGGATGGAATCAAACCGCGATGTCCTGAGTGACAGTCAGCAATACAAACCACTACACTACATGGGAATCCTTGCTGTTATTCTGCGAAGTGTCTATTGTTCAATTATAGCTATTCAATGAAAATAAGCAGGATGTAAAAACGAAATAGTTATTCTGCCAGGAATGAAATCGAACCCCGATCTCCTGAGTAACAGTCAGAGATACTAACCACTACACTACCGAGGAATCCTTACTGGTATTCAGCGAAGTGTTTATTGTTCAATGATAGCTATTCAATGAAAATAATCAGGATGTAAAAACGAAAAAGTTAATCTCCCCGGGATGGAAGCGAACAACGATCTCACGAGTGACAGTCAGAGATACTAACCACTACACTACCAAGAAATCGTTGCTGGGATTCTGCGAAGTGTTTATTGTTCAATGATAGCTATTCAATGAAAATAAACCAGATGTAAAAACGAGAGAGTTAATCTCTCCGGGATGGAATCGAACCACGATCTCCAGAGTGATAGTTTGAGAAAATAGCCACTACACTACCGAGGAATCCTTGCAGGTATTCTGCGAAGTGTATAATGTTCAATGATAGCTATTCAATGAAAATAAGCAGGATGTAAAAACAAAAGAGTTATTCTCCCAGGAATGGAATCAAACCCCGATCTCCTGAATAACAGTCAGAGATACTAACCACTACACTACCGAGGAATCCTTGCTGGCATTCTTCGAAGTGTCTATTGTTCAATGATAGCTATTCAATGAAAATAAGCAGGATGTAAAAACAAAAGAGTTATTCTCCCAGGAATGGAATCAAACCCCGTGTCACAAGTCAAGTGCTATTTTACGGCAAATGTATGTTCAATAAGTTTTTCCAACTACATGTTAATAAGTCTGACCAAATCACCTTATATGTATATTATATGCAAAACAAGGGTGGTCTGATATGGTTAACCCAGTGTGTGGTACGGGCACGGAGGTTTCTAAGGCTGATAATTAGCATGTCAATACTGGCTTACTGAGGTGTACACAGTACATGGGGTGATGTGGAGGTTTTTTGGGGTGCGGTTGAGAGAGGCAGACAGGCCTGAGGTGCGATAGCACGTATAGAGCGATAGCTCCTAATTTTTGGTTGGCTGGATTTTGCCGAGTGCTTTGCTTAATTCTGGAGTGGAGAACTAATTTGGCGATAGCCTTCATTTCAGCGGTAGCTGAGGAGACATTGGCTGGCATTTTGCCTGCGAGTTTTGTTCGGTTTAAACACCCGCAGTGCCAGAGAAATTGTTCCCCGACGGTGTTTCAGACCATAGGAGCCAGTATAGACTGTAAGTTTGTTTAAATTTGTTGTTTTATTTAATTACTTCATTTTAGCTACATGGATTATTGAATGTGCCAATTTTGTTGTATTCTAGCTTGTGCATATTTGAATGATATCAGCATTGCAAATCCTTTTTAGGACACGCCCCTTTGGGCGGGTAGACGGCGTTTTATGATAATGTTGATTTATGTTGCACGGGTAAACTCAGCCCAAAAATTCTAGGATAGGTTCTTATGACTGTATTCAATATTTTCAGGGCTCCTTACCGTGGAGTTAAATCCACGCCGATACGTGTATTTGGAATTTGCCTATCGGCTGGGCATCACCTGTCAATGGCATCGCCTCACCACTTGGTCTGGACGACAGCCGTATGCGGTCTGCCCCTTGCTCACACGGACGGTCACTAGCGTCACCCACCACAGTTTTATAGTGCATGGATGCGTCGCTAATTGGAGACTCGCCGGAAAGCGGACTGTTCGCCCACGTGAGCTATGGAGTACATTTTTAAGACCTAATTTTACGTAAAACCGGAGAGTTTTGTTATAAAAGTATATCTATATCATCTGTCCATTCTTAAAACGAAATAGTGCTTGGCACATTCAAGTAATCTTGTCGTTCGTAGGTGCCATTTTCAACTTAGGTTGAAAAGGACTGGCTAATTTCAAGGTTCTTTGGACTCGAAAGAATCTAGTCTTGTTGATTGTTAAGGGGCATTTTGTATAATTTGTAAATAAAGATTTGATAACTATACATTTTGTTTCCCTTTATGATTATGTCTGAGCGTCCTTAATGACTAGACCGGGGACACATTGCGTGTGAGAGGGTAGGGGGGACCCGGGTTTGTGACAATTGGGGGCTGATCCGGGAAATAGAACACCGAAAATGTTGTGTGATGGACATAGTTCGAGATTTTTCCCATTCTAACGGTATGTTTTCTCTACTTGGTCAAAACATGAATGACGCTCAGCCAGTAATGTAAAGATGCAATTTTTCACTCATTACATTGATTTGTGTAAATAATGAAAATTGTTTTAAGGCTTACTGTCTTTCTATCAGATAACATTTCTGCACGCCTTTAAAGGTACATGCGCGTTTTTTTTGTAGCGCACTTTTGCTAGAATGATGCAAAAATTACCGGTTGACTTGTTTTAGCGGTCTTGGTGTTAGCTTTGATTTTGTGATTGATAGGCACATCGTGTGCGCAGCACGCACACTTAGGTGGACACAGCGTTAGAGATTATTAAGGTGCACTATGGAATTCGAGCGGCTTTTAAAGCTAGGCACGGAGCTTAACTTAGAGGGCGAAAAACTGCTAGAATTTGTGCAGCAGCGTGAAGAAAAGATTGCCAAAAGGAGAGCAATCGAAGAGGAAAGAGAAGCTAAGAAAATAGAGATTGCAGAGCGAAGAGAACAAGACGCGTTAGAAAAGGAAGAAAGGCAGAAAAGGCGCGAACATGAGAGAATCATGAAGGAATTAGACATTAAGCATGCAGAGCTCATGAATGGAGGTAAGGATAAGGATGTAGGTACTCACTACCCCACTCCTAAACTCCCTAAGTTGCCAAACTTCCGTGATGGGAAGGATGAAATGGATTCATTCATCATGAGGTTTGAAAGATTCGCTAATGCTATGAACTGGCCAGAAGCAGATTGGGCAACATCGTTGTGCGCTCTTCTTACAGGTAAGGCACTAGATGTTTATACCCGGTTACCTGCGTGCAAAGCTAATGACTTTAAGGAACTTAAGGCAGCCCTCCTTTATAGCTATCAGCTTACTGAAGAAGGCTTTAGGATCAAATTTAGATCAACCCGTCCTGAAACTTGCGAAACGTACACTCAGTTTTGTGATCGTATTAAGAGTTACCTTATGCGTTGGGTAGAAGTAGCTCGTGTTCCTAAGTCATTTGAAGGATTAGTTGAACTGCTTCTGAAAGAGCAGATTCATAGAGTTTGTGGTAGAGACCTCAGCATATTTTTGAAGGAACGGCAACCAAAAGATTTGAGCGAATTGGTGCGAATAGCTGATAGGTACGTGGAGGCCCATCATTTCAAGCAAGATAGGAAACCACAGGCGTTTGCTAGTTTTAAGGGTAAAACTAATCAGCAACTAAATCAGCCTCAGTCACACTTACAAGCCAAAGGTTGGGATAAATCTGCAAAATCCTGGAGAGACTCGCGCACATGTCATAAGTGTGGTAGGGTTGGACACATAGCCCGTGACTGTTACAGTCGACAGCGTAACCCAATCCTGAACAGTGGTACTAAGATGGTTGCAAGTTTACTTACAGATCCAACAGCACAAGAACCAGAGCCTGCAGTGGAGAATGCTACCCACTCAGCTGAGACAGTGGCAACATGTTTACCCGTTAGTCCTCCCCCAGCTCCATCATTGTGCAGTTGCGACGACCATACTTCAGGTGAAGATATAAGACTGTCATGTGGCCACACTCTTCCGGTGGTAAGTGCAGCTTGTACGGATAGTGATAGAATGCCCGTAAAAGAAGGCTACATAGGTCAGAAAAGAGTTTTAGTTCTTCGAGACACAGGGTGCAGCACAGTTGTGGTTAGAAAGGATTTAGTTCCGAAAGGTCAACTTACCAATCAAATTCAGAAATGCGTTTTCTTGGATGGTACAGTTAGGAACTGTCCGGTCGCAGAGGTTGGTTTAGATACGCCATTCTACTCGGGCACAGTCAACGCAATATGCATGTCTAATCCCTTGTATGATGTAACTATTGGAAACATTCCTTTCGCCAGAGATCCTGCAGATCCTGATCCGTCGTGGAAGCCGAGGTCAATTGCAGACGAGTCAGTAAAGGGTCACATCAGTGAGGCCAGTGCCGTAGAAACAAGAGCCCAGAAGCTGAGAAAGTCGAAGCCGCTACAACCGTTGAAGACTCCCAAGATTGAAGGGTCATATGGAGTTCCGGCATCAAGAGGCGAGCTTCTTCAAGCACAGAAAGTAGATGACACACTTAAGAATCTATGGAAAGCATCAGCAACTGATGAGACTAAGGTATCTAGTCATGGTAACTCATCTCGTTATATGGTGAAAGATGACCTTTTGTATCGTGAATTTACTTCACCCAGAATTAACCAAGGCAGAAGCTTCAAGCAGTTAGTCATTCCATGTCCCTATAGAAAATACGTCATGAAGGTCGCCCACGATTCCCCGATGGCAGGACATATGGGAACTCGGCGCACTACCGATAGAGTGACGTCCAAGTTCTATTGGCCAGGAGTTAACGGAGATGTCCACAGATATTGTGTTTCCTGCGATATTTGCCAGCGAACTGTGTCCAAGGGAAGCATAGCCAAGGCGCCACTAGGAGAGATGCCTTTAATCGACACACCGTTTCGTCGAGTTGCAGTGGATTTGGTAGGCCCTATCACTCCCGTTACAGATCGCGGAAATAGGTATATACTTACTTTGGTTGACTACTGCACTAGGTACCCAGAAGCCATCGCCTTGCGTGGCATCGAGACAGAGAGAGTGGCCGAGGCACTGATAGAGGTGTATTCGAGAATGGGTGTTCCAGATGAGATTTTAACAGACATGGGTTCTCAATTCACGTCAGACGTCATGAAGGAAGTTGGTCGACTTCTCATGGTTAAGCAGTTGACAACTACCCCGTACCATCCCATGTGCAATGGCCTCTGCGAGAGATACAATGGTACACTGAAGAAGATGTTGAGGAGGATGTGCAACGAGCGACCCAGAGACTGGGACCGTTACATCCCAGCCTTACTCTTTGCCTACCGAGAAGTTCCACAAGAGAGTTTGGGGTTCTCTCCGTTTGAGATGATGTTTGGTCGTACAGTTAGAGGTCCAATGGCTATCCTGCGCAATCTTTGGACAGGTGACAATGAAGATGAAGAGGTTCGTAGCAGTTATCAGTATGTACTGGACCTGAAGGACAGATTGGAATCAACTTGTGAATTGGCTAAGGAGGAATTGAAAAGAGCATCCACTCGTTACCGCAAGTACTACGATGTTAGAAGCAGAGATCGAAAACTGAACGTTGGTGACGAAGTGTTGGTTCTACTTCCAACAAGTCATAATAAACTCCTCATGCAATGGCAAGGACCGTACAAGATCATCCGCAAAGTTGCTAAGAATGACTATAAATTGATGATGAAGGGGAAGGAAAAGACGTTGCACGCAAATCTCCTGAAGAGGTACATTAGACGAGATGGGGAGGCGAGTGACGGGAAGCTAGTTAGTACTCCAGTTCTTCATCTTGCCATGGCCTGTGCAGCAATTATTGATGCAGCAGATCATGACAATTTCGATGATACTCCAACGCTAGAACTTCCTCCCTTGGAACAAACAGAAACAATCGGCGATGTACACCTCTGTTCCAATAGAAATACAGATGAGATAACCGCCATTACATCCCTCATCAATCAGTATAGCGATGTCTTCACAGATCTCCCAGGCAGAACCAATTTAGCTCAGCATAGTGTGAAGCTGACGACTGGCACACCGATCCGGTCCAAGCCATATCCAGTGCCCCTTGCAGTGCAAGACACAATTAAACGAGAAGTAGAAACCATGCTGAAATTGGACGTAATTGAGAAATCGACATCGCCGTATGCCTCCCCTATCGTATTGGTTCGAAAGAAAGATGGGAGCAATCGATTTTGCGTCGATTTTCGCAAGTTGAACAACATCACAATCTTTGATCCTGAGCCGATCCCAAACTTGGATGACCTTATGGCTAAGCTGACCACAGGTAAGTATTTCACAAAGATTGACTTGTCAAAAGGGTATTGGCAGATTCCTATTTTTCCTCAGGATAAAGAGAAGACGGCCTTTGTGACTGCCGATGGTTTGTTCCAGTTCAAAGTGCTTCCCTTTGGCATGGTCAACGCCCCAGCGGTGTTCAGCAGGATGATGCGGAAGTTACTCAGTGGTCTGTCTAATGTAGTTAACTTCATCGACGACATCTGTGTTTATACAGGTACGTGGCAGGAACATATCCAAATACTGACAAATGTTCTTGATAGGCTAATGTCAGCAGGCTTAACAGCCCGTCCCACAAAATGTTTTGTAGGGTTTGATGATGTTGATTTCTTAGGGCACATAGTCGGTGGAGGCAGTCTTCGACCTCAGCCAGGTAAGGTAGAAGCAATCATGGCTGCCAAAAGACCTACGACGAAGAAAGAGGTCCGGTCGTTTTTAGGGTTGGTTGGATATTACCGCCGTTTTGTGCCAAATTTTGCAGCGATAGCTAGCCCGCTTACTGACCTAACGAAAAGTAAACTCCCCAAGCGGATAGCGTGGGAAGAATCTCACGAACGCGCGTTTAACACTCTCAAGAAACGCGTATCCTCTGCACCTGTTTTGCATTTACCAGACGCAGCCAAGACATTTATATTGCGCACAGATGCGTCAGAGATAGGTCTAGGGGCTGTTTTAATGCAAAGCGAAGGAAACGAACAGTTTCCAGTGTACTTCGCGAGCAAGAAGTTACTACCAAGACAGCGCGCTTACTCCACCATCGAGAGGGAGTGTTTGGCTTTAGTATGGGGTGTAGAGAAATTCAAAATGTACCTGTATGGCAAGGAATTTGTTATAGAGACAGATCACAAGCCACTGATGTACATTGCAAAATCCCAAAATAAGAACAGTAGGGTCATGAGATGGTCTCTTTCACTCCAGCCATATCGTTACTTAATTAAGGCAATTCAAGGCAAAGAAAACACAGCTGCTGATTTCCTCAGTCGTTGCCCGGTAGAGTGACCAATTTAAGAAAAAGGAAACTGCATAAGACTAAAGGTGACCTGTTCCCACAAAATGGGGATGGAGTAGCAAATTTGCAAATCAAGAATACGGTATTTCCTGAAAGTACAGGTTAAAAGCTTTAATTTGATATATTGTGTGGTGTAGTATCTCGTTCCTAGGCCCTGATACAGCCTTTTGGGATTATCAGTCCTGACTCCGTGTTTTGAGAGTTCTGCGAGTGTATTAAAATTACGTGATGGTTATTGGGATGTTGATATATACAGAAATGTGATTCGTAATAGAATAGATATTAGAATTGCCAGACATCTGTGTTTAATTATAATTTGGTTTGGTTTGTGCCCGCAGACTACGACTAGAATAATACTTATGTTGTATAAAAGAGTCATGGTGCAAATAGTTTGTGCCGTTAAATATCTGAAAAAGGGAGTATTGTCACAAGTCAAGTGCTATTTTACGGCAAATGTATGTTCAATAAGTTTTTCCAACTACATGTTAATAAGTCTGACCAAATCACCTTATATGTATATTATATGCAAAACAAGGGTGGTCTGATATGGTTAACCCAGTGTGTGGTACGGGCACGGAGGTTTCTAAGGCTGATAATTAGCATGTCAATACTGGCTTACTGAGGTGTACACAGTACATGGGGTGATGTGGAGGTTTTTTGGGGTGCGGTTGAGAGAGGCAGACAGGCCTGAGGTGCGATAGCACGTATAGAGCGATAGCTCCTAATTTTTGGTTGGCTGGATTTTGCCGAGTGCTTTGCTTAATTCTGGAGTGGAGAACTAATTTGGCGATAGCCTTCATTTCAGCGGTAGCTGAGGAGACATTGGCTGGCATTTTGCCTGCGAGTTTTGTTCGGTTTAAACACCCGCAGTGCCAGAGAAATTGTTCCCCGACGGTGTTTCAGACCATAGGAGCCAGTATAGACTGTAAGTTTGTTTAAATTTGTTGTTTTATTTAATTACTTCATTTTAGCTACATGGATTATTGAATGTGCCAATTTTGTTGTATTCTAGCTTGTGCATATTTGAATGATATCAGCATTGCAAATCCTTTTTAGGACACGCCCCTTTGGGCGGGTAGACGGCGTTTTATGATAATGTTGATTTATGTTGCACGGGTAAACTCAGCCCAAAAATTCTAGGATAGGTTCTTATGACTGTATTCAATATTTTCAGGGCTCCTTACCGTGGAGTTAAATCCACGCCGATACGTGTATTTGGAATTTGCCTATCGGCTGGGCATCACCTGTCAATGGCATCGCCTCACCACTTGGTCTGGACGACAGCCGTATGCGGTCTGCCCCTTGCTCACACGGACGGTCACTAGCGTCACCCACCACAGTTTTATAGTGCATGGATGCGTCGCTAATTGGAGACTCGCCGGAAAGCGGACTGTTCGCCCACGTGAGCTATGGAGTACATTTTTAAGACCTAATTTTACGTAAAACCGGAGAGTTTTGTTATAAAAGTATATCTATATCATCTGTCCATTCTTAAAACGAAATAGTGCTTGGCACATTCAAGTAATCTTGTCGTTCGTAGGTGCCATTTTCAACTTAGGTTGAAAAGGACTGGCTAATTTCAAGGTTCTTTGGACTCGAAAGAATCTAGTCTTGTTGATTGTTAAGGGGCATTTTGTATAATTTGTAAATAAAGATTTGATAACTATACATTTTGTTTCCCTTTATGATTATGTCTGAGCGTCCTTAATGACTAGACCGGGGACACATTGCGTGTGAGAGGGTAGGGGGGACCCGGGTTTGTGACACCCCGATCTCCTGAATAACAGTCAGAGATACTAACCACTACACTACCGAGGAATCCTTGCTGGTATTCAGCGAAGTGTGTATTGTTAAATGATAGCTATTCAATGAAAAATAAACCGGGATGTAAAAACGAGAGTGTTTAATCTCCCCTGGATGGAATCGAACCCCTATCTCCTGAGTGATAGTCAGGGACACTGACCACTACACTAGTAAGGAAGCCTTGCTGGTATTCTGCGAAGTGTTTATTGTTCAATGATAGCTATTCGATGAAAATATACAGGATGTAAAAACAAGAGTGTTTAATCTCCCAGGGATAGAATCGAACCCCGATCTATTGATTGACAGTCAGAGATACTAACCACTACACTACCGAGGAATCCTTGCTGGTATTCAGTGAAGTATGTATTGTTAAATGATAGCTATTCAATGAAAAATAAACCGGGATGTAAAAACGAAAAAATTAATCTCCCCTGGATGGAATCGAACCACTATCTCCTGAATGATAGTCAGGGACACTGACCACTACACTAGTAAGGAAGCCTTGCTGGTATTCTGCGAAGTGTTTATTGTTCAATGATAGCTATTCGATGAAAATATACAGGATGTAAAAACAAGAGTGTTTAATCTCCCCGGGATGGAATTGAACCCCGATCTCCTGAATAACAGTCAGAGATACTAACCACTACACTACCGAGGAATCCTTGCTGGCATTCTTCGAAGTGTCTATTGTTCAATGATAGCTATTCAATGAAAATAAGCAGGATGTAAAAACAAAAGAGTTATTCTCCCAGGAATGGAATCAAACCCCGATCTCCTGAATAACAGTCAGAGATACTAACCACTACACTACCGAGGAATCCTTGCTGGTATTCAGCGAAGTGTGTATTGTTAAATGATAGCTATTCAATGAAAAATAAACCGGGATGTAAAAACGAGAGTGTTTAATCTCTCCTGGATGGAATCGAACCCCTATCTCCTGAGTGATAGTCAGGGACACTGACCACTACACTAGTAAGGAAGCCTTGCTGGTATTCTTCGAAGTGTTTATTGTTCAATGATAGCTATTCGATGAAAATATACAGGATGTAAAAACAAGAGTGTTTAATCTCCCAGGGATAGAATCGAACCCCGATCTACTGATTGACAGTCAGAGATACTAACCACTACACTACCGAGGAATCCTTGCTGGTATTCAGTGAAGTATGTATTGTTAAATGATAGCTATTCAATGAAAAATAAACCGGGATGTAAAAACGAAAAAATTAATCTCCCCTGGATGGAATCGAACCACTATCTCCTGAATGATAGTCAGGGACACTGACCACTACACTAGTAAGGAAGCCTTGCTGGTATTCTGCGAAGTGTTTATTGTTCAATGATAGCTATTCGATGAAAATATACAGGATGTAAAAACAAGAGTGTTTAATCTCCCCGGGATAGAATCGAACCCCGATCTACTGATTGACAGTCAGAGATACTAACCACTACACTACCGAGGAATCCTTGCAGGTATTCAGCGAAGTGTGTATTGTTAAATGATAGCTATTCAATGAAAAATAAACCGGGGTGTAAAAACGAAAAATGTAATCTCCCCTGGATGGAATCGAACCCCTATCTCCTGAGTGATAGTCAGGGACACTGACCACTACACTAGTAAGGAAGCCTTGCTGGTATTCTGCGAAGTGTTTATTGTTCAATGATAGCTATTCGATGAAAATATACAGGATGTAAAAACAAGAGTGTTTAATCTCCCCGGGATAGAGTCGAACCCCGATCTACTCAGTGACAGTCAGAGATACTAACCACTACACAACCGAGGAATCCTTACTGAATTTCTGCGAAGTGTTTATTGTTCAATGATAGCTATTCAATTAATACAAACGGGATGTAAAAACAAAAGAGTTGATCTCTCCGGGGTGGAATCAACTCCGATCGACTGAGTGACAGTCAGAGATACTAACCACTACACTACCGAGGTATCCTTAATGGCATTCTGCGAAGTGTTTATTGTTCAATGATAGCTATTCAATTAGAATCAATGGGATGTAAAAACAAAGGATTTGATCTCCCCGGGATGGAATCGAACCCCGATCTCCTGAGTGACAGTCAGAGATACTACCGAGGAATCATTACTGGCATTCTGCGAAGTGTTTATTGTTCAACGATAGCTATTCAATGAAAATAATCGGGAAGTAAAAACAAAAGAGTTAATCTCCCCTGGATGAAATCGAACCCCGATCTCCTGAGTTACAGTCAGGGACACCAACCACTACACTACTAAGGAATCCTTGCTGGTATTCTGCGAAGTGTTTATTGTTCAATGATAGCTATTCAATAAAAATACACGGGATGTAAAAACGGAAGAGTTAATTTCCCCGGGATGGAATCAAACCGCGATGTCCTGAGTGACAGTCAGCAATACAAACCACTACACTACATGGGAATCCTTGCTGTTATTCTGCGAAGTGTCTATTGTTCAATTATAGCTATTCAATGAAAATAAGCAGGATGTAAAAACGAAATAGTTATTCTGCCAGGAATGAAATCGAACCCCGATCTCCTGAGTAACAGTCAGAGATACTAACCACTACACTACCGAGGAATCCTTACTGGTATTCAGCGAAGTGTTTATTGTTCAATGATAGCTATTCAATGAAAATAATCAGGATGTAAAAACGAAAAAGTTAATCTCCCCGGGATGGAAGCGAACAACGATCTCACGAGTGACAGTCAGAGATACTAACCACTACACTACCAAGAAATCGTTGCTGGGATTCTGCGAAGTGTTTATTGTTCAATGATAGCTATTCAATGAAAATAAACCAGATGTAAAAACGAGAGAGTTAATCTCTCCGGGATGGAATCGAACCACGATCTCCAGAGTGATAGTTTGAGAAAATAGCCACTACACTACCGAGGAATCCTTGCAGGTATTCTGCGAAGTGTATAATGTTCAATGATAGCTATTCAATGAAAATAAGCAGGATGTAAAAACAAAAGAGTTATTCTCCCAGGAATGGAATCAAACCCCGATCTCCTGAATAACAGTCAGAGATACTAACCACTACACTACCGAGGAATCCTTGCTGGCATTCTTCGAAGTGTCTATTGTTCAATGATAGCTATTCAATGAAAATAAGCAGGATGTAAAAACAAAAGAGTTATTCTCCCAGGAATGGAATCAAACCCCGATCTCCTGAATAACAGTCAGAGATACTAACCACTACACTACCGAGGAATCCTTGCTGGTATTCAGCGAAGTGTGTATTGTTAAATGATAGCTATTCAATGAAAAATAAACCGGGATGTAAAAACGAGAGTGTTTAATCTCCCCTGGATGGAATCGAACCCCTATCTCCTGAGTGATAGTCAGGGACACTGACCACTACACTAGTAAGGAAGCCTTGCTGGTATTCTGCGAAGTGTTTATTGTTCAATGATAGCTATTCGATGAAAATATACAGGATGTAAAAACAAGAGTGTTTAATCTCCCAGGGATAGAATCGAACCCCGATCTATTGATTGACAGTCAGAGATACTAACCACTACACTACCGAGGAATCCTTGCTGGTATTCAGTGAAGTATGTATTGTTAAATGATAGCTATTCAATGAAAAATAAACCGGGATGTAAAAACGAAAAAATTAATCTCCCCTGGATGGAATCGAACCACTATCTCCTGAATGATAGTCAGGGACACTGACCACTACACTAGTAAGGAAGCCTTGCTGGTATTCTGCGAAGTGTTTATTGTTCAATGATAGCTATTCGATGAAAATATACAGGATGTAAAAACAAGAGTGTTTAATCTCCCCGGGATGGAATTGAACCCCGATCTCCTGAATAACAGTCAGAGATACTAACCACTACACTACCGAGGAATCCTTGCTGGCATTCTTCGAAGTGTCTATTGTTCAATGATAGCTATTCAATGAAAATAAGCAGGATGTAAAAACAAAAGAGTTATTCTCCCAGGAATGGAATCAAACCCCGATCTCCTGAATAACAGTCAGAGATACTAACCACTACACTACCGAGGAATCCTTGCTGGTATTCAGCGAAGTGTGTATTGTTAAATGATAGCTATTCAATGAAAAATAAACCGGGATGTAAAAACGAGAGTGTTTAATCTCTCCTGGATGGAATCGAACCCCTATCTCCTGAGTGATAGTCAGGGACACTGACCACTACACTAGTAAGGAAGCCTTGCTGGTATTCTTCGAAGTGTTTATTGTTCAATGATAGCTATTCGATGAAAATATACAGGATGTAAAAACAAGAGTGTTTAATCTCCCAGGGATAGAATCGAACCCCGATCTACTGATTGACAGTCAGAGATACTAACCACTACACTACCGAGGAATCCTTGCTGGTATTCAGTGAAGTATGTATTGTTAAATGATAGCTATTCAATGAAAAATAAACCGGGATGTAAAAACGAAAAAATTAATCTCCCCTGGATGGAATCGAACCACTATCTCCTGAATGATAGTCAGGGACACTGACCACTACACTAGTAAGGAAGCCTTGCTGGTATTCTGCGAAGTGTTTATTGTTCAATGATAGCTATTCGATGAAAATATACAGGATGTAAAAACAAGAGTGTTTAATCTCCCCGGGATAGAATCGAACCCCGATCTACTGATTGACAGTCAGAGATACTAACCACTACACTACCGAGGAATCCTTGCAGGTATTCAGCGAAGTGTGTATTGTTAAATGATAGCTATTCAATGAAAAATAAACCGGGGTGTAAAAACGAAAAATGTAATCTCCCCTGGATGGAATCGAACCCCTATCTCCTGAGTGATAGTCAGGGACACTGACCACTACACTAGTAAGGAAGCCTTGCTGGTATTCTGCGAAGTGTTTATTGTTCAATGATAGCTATTCGATGAAAATATACAGGATGTAAAAACAAGAGTGTTTAATCTCCCCGGGATAGAGTCGAACCCCGATCTACTCAGTGACAGTCAGAGATACTAACCACTACACAACCGAGGAATCCTTACTGAATTTCTGCGAAGTGTTTATTGTTCAATGATAGCTATTCAATTAATACAAACGGGATGTAAAAACAAAAGAGTTGATCTCTCCGGGGTGGAATCAACTCCGATCGACTGAGTGACAGTCAGAGATACTAACCACTACACTACCGAGGTATCCTTAATGGCATTCTGCGAAGTGTTTATTGTTCAATGATAGCTATTCAATTAGAATCAATGGGATGTAAAAACAAAGGATTTGATCTCCCCGGGATGGAATCGAACCCCGATCTCCTGAGTGACAGTCAGAGATACTACCGAGGAATCATTACTGGCATTCTGCGAAGTGTTTATTGTTCAACGATAGCTATTCAATGAAAATAATCGGGAAGTAAAAACAAAAGAGTTAATCTCCCCTGGATGAAATCGAACCCCGATCTCCTGAGTTACAGTCAGGGACACCAACCACTACACTACTAAGGAATCCTTGCTGGTATTCTGCGAAGTGTTTATTGTTCAATGATAGCTATTCAATAAAAATACACGGGATGTAAAAACGGAAGAGTTAATTTCCCCGGGATGGAATCAAACCGCGATGTCCTGAGTGACAGTCAGCAATACAAACCACTACACTACATGGGAATCCTTGCTGTTATTCTGCGAAGTGTCTATTGTTCAATTATAGCTATTCAATGAAAATAAGCAGGATGTAAAAACGAAATAGTTATTCTGCCAGGAATGAAATCGAACCCCGATCTCCTGAGTAACAGTCAGAGATACTAACCACTACACTACCGAGGAATCCTTACTGGTATTCAGCGAAGTGTTTATTGTTCAATGATAGCTATTCAATGAAAATAATCAGGATGTAAAAACGAAAAAGTTAATCTCCCCGGGATGGAAGCGAACAACGATCTCACGAGTGACAGTCAGAGATACTAACCACTACACTACCAAGAAATCGTTGCTGGGATTCTGCGAAGTGTTTATTGTTCAATGATAGCTATTCAATGAAAATAAACCAGATGTAAAAACGAGAGAGTTAATCTCTCCGGGATGGAATCGAACCACGATCTCCAGAGTGATAGTTTGAGAAAATAGCCACTACACTACCGAGGAATCCTTGCAGGTATTCTGCGAAGTGTATAATGTTCAATGATAGCTATTCAATGAAAATAAGCAGGATGTAAAAACAAAAGAGTTATTCTCCCAGGAATGGAATCAAACCCCGATCTCCTGAATAACAGTCAGAGATACTAACCACTACACTACCGAGGAATCCTTGCTGGCATTCTTCGAAGTGTCTATTGTTCAATGATAGCTATTCAATGAAAATAAGCAGGATGTAAAAACAAAAGAGTTATTCTCCCAGGAATGGAATCAAACCCCGATCTCCTGAATAACAGTCAGAGATACTAACCACTACACTACCGAGGAATCCTTGCTGGTATTCAGCGAAGTGTGTATTGTTAAATGATAGCTATTCAATGAAAAATAAACCGGGATGTAAAAACGAGAGTGTTTAATCTCTCCTGGATGGAATCGAACCCCTATCTCCTGAGTGATAGTCAGGGACACTGACCACTACACTAGTAAGGAAGCCTTGCTGGTATTCTGCGAAGTGTTTATTGTTCAATGATAGCTATTCGATGAAAATATACAGGATGTAAAAACAAGAGTGTTTAATCTCCCAGGGATAGAATCGAACCCCGATCTATTGATTGACAGTCAGAGATACTAACCACTACACTACCGAGGAATCCTTGCTGGTATTCAGTGAAGTATGTATTGTTAAATGATAGCTATTCAATGAAAAATAAACCGGGATGTAAAAACGAAAAAATTAATCTCCCCTGGATGGAATCGAACCACTATCTCCTGAATGATAGTCAGGGACACTGACCACTACACTAGTAAGGAAGCCTTGCTGGTATTCTGCGAAGTGTTTATTGTTCAATGATAGCTATTCGATGAAAATATACAGGATGTAAAAACAAGAGTGTTTAATCTCCCCGGGATAGAATCGAACCCCGATCTACTGATTGACAGTCAGAGATACTAACCACTACACTACCGAGGAATCCTTGCAGGTATTCAGCGAAGTGTGTATTGTTAAATGATAGCTATTCAATGAAAAATAAACCGGGGTGTAAAAACGAAAAATGTAATCTCCCCTGGATGGAATCGAACCCCTATCTCCTGAGTGATAGTCAGGGACACTGACCACTACACTAGTAAGGAAGCCTTGCTGGTATTCTGCGAAGTGTTTATTGTTCAATGATAGCTATTCGATGAAAATATACAGGATGTAAAAACAAGAGTGTTTAATCTCCCCGGGATAGAGTCGAACCCCGATCTACTCAGTGACAGTCAGAGATACTAACCACTACACAACCGAGGAATCCTTACTGAATTTCTGCGAAGTGTTTATTGTTCAATGATAGCTATTCAATTAATACAAACGGGATGTAAAAACAAAAGAGTTGATCTCTCCGGGGTGGAATCAACCCCGATCGACTGAGTGACAGTCAGAGATACTAACCACTACACTACCGAGGTATCCTTAATGGCATTCTGCGAAGTGTTTATTGTTCAATGATAGCTATTCAATTAGAATCAATGGGATGTAAAAACAAAGGATTTGATCTCCCCGGGATGGAATCGAACCCCGATCTCCTGAGTGACAGTCAGAGATACTACCGAGGAATCATTACTGGCATTCTGCGAAGTGTTTATTGTTCAACGATAGCTATTCAATGAAAATAATCGGGAAGTAAAAACAAAAGAGTTAATCTCCCCTGGATGAAATCGAACCCCGATCTCCTGAGTTACAGTCAGGGACACCAACCACTACACTACTAAGGAATCCTTGCTGGTATTCTGCGAAGTGTTTATTGTTCAATGATAGCTATTCAATAAAAATACACGGGATGTAAAAACGGAAGAGTTAATTTCCCCGGGATGGAATCAAACCGCGATGTCCTGAGTGACAGTCAGCAATACAAACCACTACACTACATGGGAATCCTTGCTGTTATTCTGCGAAGTGTCTATTGTTCAATTATAGCTATTCAATGAAAATAAGCAGGATGTAAAAACGAAATAGTTATTCTGCCAGGAATGAAATCGAACCCCGATCTCCTGAGTAACAGTCAGAGATACTAACCACTACACTACCGAGGAATCCTTACTGGTATTCAGCGAAGTGTTTATTGTTCAATGATAGCTATTCAATGAAAATAATCAGGATGTAAAAACGAAAAAGTTAATCTCCCCGGGATGGAAGCGAACAACGATCTCACGAGTGACAGTCAGAGATACTAACCACTACACTACCAAGAAATCGTTGCTGGGATTCTGCGAAGTGTTTATTGTTCAATGATAGCTATTCAATGAAAATAAACCAGATGTAAAAACGAGAGAGTTAATCTCTCCGGGATGGAATCGAACCACGATCTCCAGAGTGATAGTTTGAGAAAATAGCCACTACACTACCGAGGAATCCTTGCAGGTATTCTGCGAAGTGTATAATGTTCAATGATAGCTATTCAATGAAAATAACCCCGATGTAAAAGCGAAAGAGTTAATCTCCCTAGGATATAATCGAACCACGATCTTCTGAGTGATAGTGAGAGATAGAAACCACTACTCTACCGAGGAATCCTTGCTGGTATTCTGCGAAGTGTTTATTGTTCAATGATAGCTATTCAATTAAAATCAACGGGATGTAAACAAAAAAAGAGTTCATCTCCCTGGGATTTAATCGAACCCCGATCTACTCAATGACAGTCAGAGATGCTATCGAGGAATCCTTGCTGGCATTCTGCGAAGTGTCTATTGTTCAATAATAGCTATTCAATAAAAATAGACGGGATGTAAAAACGAAAGGGTTAATCTCCCCTGGATGGAATCGAACCCCGATCTCCTGAGTGACAGTCAGGGACACTAACCACTACACTACTAAGGAATCATTGCTGGTATTCTGCGAAGTGTTTATTGTTCAATGATAACTATTCAATGAAAATAGACCAGTTGTAAAAACGAGAGAGTTAATCTCCCCGGGATGGAATCGATAGTTTGAGAAAATAGCCACTACACTACCGAGGAATCCTTGCAGGTATTCTGCGAAGTGTATAATGTTCAATGATAGCTATTCAATGAAAATAAACCAGATGTAAAAACGAGAGAGTTAATCTCCGCGGGATGGAATCGAACCACGATCTCCAGAGTGATAGTTTGAGAAAATAGCCCCTACACTACCGAGGAATCCTTGCAGGTATTCTGCGAAGTGTATAATGTTCAATGATAGCTGTTCAATGAAAATAAATAGGATGTAAAAAACGAAAGAGTTATTCTCCTAGGGATGGAATCGAACCCCGATGTCCTGAGTGACAGTCCGCAATACTAACCACTACTCTACTGAGGAATCCTTGCTGGTATTCTGCGAAGTGTTTATTGTTCAATGATAGCTATTTAATGAAAATAAGCCGGATGTAAAAACGAAAGAGTTAATCTCCCCGGGATGGAATTGAACCCCGATCTTATAAGTAATAGTTAGAGATACGAACCACTACACTACCGAGGAATCATTGCTGGCATTCTTCGAAGTGTCTATAGCTAGTCAATGAAAATAAGCAGGATGTAAAAACAAAAGAGTTATTCTCCCAGGAATGGAATCAAACCCCGATCTCCTGAATAACAGTCAGAGATACTAACCACTACACTACCGAGGAATCCTTGCTGGTATTCAGCGAAGTGTGTATTGTTAAATGATAGCTATTCAATGAAAAATAAACCGGGATGTAAAAACGAAAAAATTAATCTCCCCCGGATGGAATCGAACCCCTATCTCCTGAGTGATAGTCAGGGACACTTACCACTACACTAGTAAGGAAGCCTTGCTGGTATTCTGCGAAGTGTTTATTGTTCAATGATAGCTATTCGATGAAAATATACAGAATGTAAAAACAAGAGTGTTTAATCTCCCCGGGATAGAATCGAACCCCGATCTACTGATTGACAGTCAGAGATACTAACCACTACACTACCGAGGAATCCTTGCAGGTATTCAGCGAAGTGTGTATTGTTAAATGATAGCTATTCAATGAAAAATAAACCGGGATGTAAAAACGAAAAAATTAATCTCCCCAGGATGGAATCGAACCCCGATCTACTGAGAGACAGTCAGAGATACTACCGAGGAATCATTACTGGCATTCTGCTATTCAATGAAAATAAACGGGAAGTAAAAACAAAAGAGTTAATCTCCCCTGGATGAAATCGAACCCCGATCTCCTGAGTTACAGTCAGGGACACCAACCACTACACTACTAAAGAATCCTGGTATTCTGCGAAGTGTTTATTGTTCAATGATAGCTATTCAATAAAAATACACGGGATGTAAAAACGGAAGAGTTAATTTCCCCGGGATGGAATCAAACCGCGATGTCCTGAGTGACAGTCAGCAATACAAACCACTACACTACTTGGGAATCCTTGCTGTTACTCTGCGAAGTGTCTATTGTTCAATTATAGCTATTCAATGAAAATAAGCAGGATGTAAAAACGAAAGAGTTATTCTGCAAGGAATGAAATCGAACCCCGATCTCCTGAGTGACAGTCAGAGATACTAACCACTACACTACCGAGGAATCCTTACTGGTATTCAGCGAAGTGTTTATTGTTCAATGATAGCTATTCAATGAAAATAATCAATATGTAAAAACGAAAAAGTGAATCTCCCCGGGATGGAAGCGAACAACGATCTCACGAGTGACAGTCAGAGATACTAACCACTACACTACCAAGAAATCGTTGCTGGGATTCTGCGAAGTGTCTATTGTTCAATGATAGCTATTCAATGAAAATAAACCAGATGTAAAAACGAGAGAGTTAATCTCCCCGGAATGGAATCGAATCACGATCTCCAGAGTGATAGTTTGAGAAAATAGCCACTACACTACCGAGGAATCCTTGCAGGTATTCTGCGAAGTGTATAATGTTCAATGATAGCTGTTCAATGAAAATAAGCAGGATTTAAAAACGAAAGAGTTATTCTCTCAGGAATGGAATCGAACCCCGTTTTCCTGAGTAACAGTTCGAGATACGAACCACTACACTACCGATGAATCCTTACTGGTATTTTGCGAAGTGTTTATTGTTCAATGATAGCTATTCAATGAAAATAACCCCGATGTAAAAGCGAAAGAGTTAATGTCCCTGGGATATAATCGAACCACGATCTTCTGAGTGATAGTCAGGGACACTGACCACTACACTAGTAAGGAAGCCTTGATGGTATTCTGCTAAGTGTTTATTGTTCAATGATAACTATTCAATGAAAATAGACCAGTTGTAAATACGAGAGAGTTAATCTCCCCTGGATGGAATCGAACCCCGATCTACTCAATGACAGTCAGAGATGCTATCGAGGAATCCTTGCTGGCATTCTGCGAAGTGTCTATTGTTCAATGATAGCTATTTAATGAAAATAAGCCGGATGTAAAAACGAAAGAGTTAATCTCCCCGGGATGGAATTGAACCCCGATCTTATAAGTAATAGTTAGAGATACGAACCACTACACTACCGAGGAATCATTGCTGGCATTCTTCGAAGTGTCTATTGTTCAATGATAGCTATTCAATGAAATTAAGCAGGATGTAAAAACAAAAGAGTTATTCTCCCAGGAATGGAATCGAACCCCTGAATAACAGTCAGAGATACTAACCACTACACTACCGAGGAATCCTTGCTGGTATTCAGCGAAGTGTGTATTGTTAAATGATAGCTATTCAATGAAAAATAAACCGGCATGTAAAAACGAAAAAATTAATCTCCCCTGGATGGAATCGAACCCCGATCTCCTGAGTGATAGTCAGGGACACTGACCACTACACTAATAAGGAAGCCTTGCTGGTATTCTGCGAAGCGTTTATTGTTTAATGATAGCTATTCAATTAATATCAACGGGATGTAAAAACAGAAGAGTTGATCTCCCCGGGATGGAATCAAACCCCGGTGTCCTGAGTAACAGTCAGAGATACCAACCACTACTCTACCGAGGAATCCTTGCTGGTATTCTGCGAAGTGTTTATTGTTCAATGATAGCTATTTAATGAAAAAAGCGGAATGCAAAAAACCAAAAAGTTAATCTCCCCGGGATGGTAGCGAACCCTGATCTCCTGAGTAACAGTCAGAGATACTAACCACTACACTACCGATGAATCCTTGCTGGTATTCTGCGAAGTGCTTATTGTTCAATGATAGATATTCAATGAAAATAAACAGTATGTAAACACGAAAAAGTTAATCTCCCCGGGATGGAATCGAACAACGATCCCACGAGTGACAGTCAGAGATACTAACCACTACACTACCAAGAAGTCGTTGCTGGTCTTCTGCGAAGTGTTATTGTTCAATAATAGCTATTCAATGGAAATAAAAAGGATGTAAAAACAAAAGCATTCATCTCCACAGGGGGTTTATCGAACTCCGGTCTCTTGAGAGATTGTTAGAGAATCCTTGATGGTCTTCTGCGAAGTGTTTATTGTTCAATGATAGCTATTTAATGAAAATAAACCGGATATAAAAAACGAAAGAGTTAATCTCCCCGGAATGAAACATTGAGAGTGATAGTCAGAGATACTAACCACTACACTACCGAGAAACCCTTGCTGGCATTCTGCGGAGTGTGTATTGTTAAATGATAGCTATTCAATGAAAAATAAACCGGGATGTAAAAACGAAAAATTTAATCTCCCCTGGATGGAATCGAACACCTATCTCCTAAGTGACAGTCAGGGACACTGACCAGTACACTAATAAGGAAGCCTTGTTGGTATTCTGCGAAGCGTTTCTTGTTCAATGATAGCTATTCGATGAAAATATACAGGATGTAAAAACAAAAGTGTTTATCGAACGCCGATCTCCAGAGTGATTTTCAGAGATACTAACCACTACACTACCAAAGAATAATTACTGGTCTTTTGCGAAGTGTTTATTGTTCAATGATAGCTATTCAAAAAAAATAAACCGGATATAAAAACGAAAGAGCTAATCACCCCGGGATGGAATTGAACCCCAATCTTATAAGTAATAGTTAGAGATACGAACGACTACACTACCGAGGAATCATTGCTGGCGTTCTGCGAAGTGTTTATTGTTCAATGATGGTAGTGGTTAGTATCTCTGACTGCCAATCAGTAGATCGGGGTGCGATTCCATCCCGGGGAGATCAACTCTTCTGTTTTTACATCCCGTTGATTCTAATTGAATAGCTATCATTGAACAATAAACAATTCGCAGAATACCAGTAAGGATTCCTCGGTAGTGTAGTGGTTAGTATCTCTGACTGTCAATCAGTAGATCGGGGTTCGATTCGATCCCGGGGAGATTAAACACTCTTGTTTTTACATCCTGTATATTTTCATCGAATAGCTATCATTGAACAATAAACACTTCGCAGAACGCCAGCAATGATTCCTCGGTAGTGCAGTCGTTCGTATCTCTAACTATTAGACCTACTTATAAGATTGGGGTTCAATTCCATCCCGGGGAGATTAACTCTTTCGTTTTTATATCCGGTTTATTTTCATTGAATAGCTATCATTGAACAATAAACACTTCGCAGAATACCAGCAAGGCTTCCTTACTAGTGTAGTGGTCAGTGTCCCTGACTATCACTCAGGAGATAGAGGTTCGATTCCATCCAGGGGAGATTAATTTTTTCGTTTTTACATCCCGGTATATTTTTCATTGAATAGCTATCATTTAACAATACACACTTCGCTGAATACCAGCAAGGCTTCCTTATTAGTGTAGTGGTCAGCGTCCCTGACTATCACTCAGGAGATAGGGGTTCCATCCAGGGGAGATTAATTTTTTCGTTTTTACATCCCGGTTTATTTTTCATTGAATAGCTATCATTTAACAATACACACTTCGCTGAATACCAGTAAGGATTCCTCGGTAGTGTAGTGGTTAGTATCTCTGACTGTCAATCAGTAGTTCGGGGTTCGATTCTATCCCGGGGAGATTAAACACTCTTGTTATTACATCCTGTATATTTCCATCGAATAGCTATCATTGAACAATAAACACTTCGCAGAATACCAGCAAGGCTTCCTTACTAGTGTAGTGGTCAGTGTCCCTGACTATCACTCAGGAGATAGAGGTTCGATTCCATCTAGGGGAGATTAATTTTTTCGTTTTTACATCCCGGTATATTTTTCATTGAATAGCTATCATTTAACAATACACACTTCGCTGAATACCAGCAAGGATTCCTCGGTAGTGTAGTGGTTAGTATCTCTGACTGTTATTTAGGAGATCGGGGTTCGATTCCATTCCTGGCAGAATAACTCTTTCGTTTTTACATCCTGCTTATTTTCATTGAATAGCTATCATTGAACAATAGACACTTCGCAGAATAACAGCAAGGATTCCCATGTAGTGTAGTGGTTTGTATTGCTGACTGTCACTCAGGACATCGCGGTTTGATTCCATCCCGGGGAAATTAACTCTTCCGTTTTTACATCCCGTGTATTTTTATTGAATAGCTATCATTGAACAATAAACACTTCGCAGAATACCAGCAAGGATTCCTTAGTAGTGTAGTGGTTGGTGTCCCTGACTGTAAACTCAGGAGATCGGGGTTCGATTTCATCCAGGGGAGATTAACTCTTTTGTTTTTACTTCCCGTTTATTTTCATTGAATAGCTATCGTTGAACAATAAACACTTCGCAGAAAGCCAGTAAGGATTCCTCGGTAGTGTAGTGGTTAGTATCTCTGACTGTCAATCAGTAGATCGGGGTGCGATTCCATCCCGGGGAGATCAACTCTTCTGTTTTTACATCCCGTTGATTCTAATTGAATAGCTATCATTGAACAATAAACACTTCGCAGAACGCCAGCAATGATTCCTCGGTAGTGCAGTCGTTCGTATCTCTAACTATTAGACCTACTTATAAGATTGGGGTTCAATTCCATCCCGGGGAGATTAACTCTTTCGTTTTTATATCCGGTTTATTTTCATTGAATAGCTATCATTGAACAATAAACACTTCGCAGAATACCAGCAAGGCTTCCTTACTAGTGTAGTGGTCAGTGTCCCTGACTATCACTCAGGAAATAGAGGTTCGATTCCATCCAGGGGAGATTAATTTTTTCGTTTTTACATCCCGGTATATTTTTCATTGAATAGCTATCATTTAACAATACACACTTCGCTGAATACCAGCAAGGCTTCCTTATTAGTGTAGTGGTCAGCGTCCCTGACTATCACTCAGGAGATCGGGGTTCGATTCTATCCAGGGGGAGATTATTTTTTTTCGTTTTTACATCCCGGTTTATTTTTCATTGAATAGCTATCATTTAACAATACACACTTCGCAAAATGCCAGCAAGGGTTCCTCGGTAGTGTAGTGGTTAGTATCTCTGACTATCACTCTCAAGGTTCGATTCCGGGGTTCGATTTCATTCCGGGGAGTATAACTCTTTTGCTTTTTATATCCGGTTTATTTTCATTAAATAGCTATCATTGAACAATAAACACTTCGCAGAAACTAGCAAGGATTCCTCGGTAGAGTAGTGGTTATATATCGGGGTTCGATTCCATCCCTAGGAGAATAACTCATTCGTGTTTTACATCCTATTTATTTTCATTGAACAGCTATCATTGAACAATAAACACTTCGCAGAATACCAGCAAGGCTTCCTTACTAGTGTAGTGGTCAGTGTCCCTGACTATCACTCAGGAGATAGAGGTTCGATACCATCTAGGGGAGATTAATTTTTTCGTTTTTACATCCCGGTATATTTTTCATTGAATAGCTATCATTTAACAATACACACTTCGCTGAATACCAGCAAGGATTCCTCGGTAGTGTAGTGGTTAGTATCTCTGACTGTTATTTAGGAGATCGGGGTTCGATTCCATTCCTGGCAGAATAACTCTTTCGTTTTTACATCCTGCTTATTTTCATTGAATAGCTATCATTGAACAATAGACACTTCGCAGAATAACAGCAAGGATTCCCATGTAGTGTAGTGGTTTGTATTGCTGACTGTCACTCAGGACATCGCGGTTTGATTCCATCCCGGGGAAATTAACTCTTCCGTTTTTACATCCCGTGTATTTTTATTGAATAGCTATCATTGAACAATAAACACTTCGCAGAATACCAGCAAGGATTCCTTAGTAGTGTAGTGGTTGGTGTCCCTGACTGTAAACTCAGGAGATCGGGGTTCGATTTCATCCAGGGGAGATTAACTCTTTTGTTTTTACTTCCCGTTTATTTTCATTGAATAGCTATCGTTGAACAATAAACACTTCGCAGAAAGCCAGTAAGGATTCCTCGGTAGTGTAGTGGTTAGTATCTCTGACTGTCAATCAGTAGATCGGGGTGCGATTCCATCCCGGGGAGATCAACTCTTCTGTTTTTACATCCCGTTGATTCTAATTGAATAGCTATCATTGAACAATAAACACTTCGCAGAACGCCAGCAATGATTCCTCGGTAGTGCAGTCGTTCGTATCTCTAACTATTAGACCTACTTATAAGATTGGGGTTCAATTCCATCCCGGGGAGATTAACTCTTTCGTTTTTATATCCGGTTTATTTTCATTGAATAGCTATCATTGAACAATAAACACTTCGCAGAATACCAGCAAGGCTTCCTTACTAGTGTAGTGGTCAGTGTCCCTGACTATCACTCAGGAGATAGAGGTTCGATTCCATCCAGGGGAGATTAATTTTTTCGTTTTTACATCCCGGTATATTTTTCATTGAATAGCTATCATTTAACAATACACACTTCGCTGAATACCAGCAAGGCTTCCTTATTAGTGTAGTGGTCAGCGTCCCTGACTATCACTCAGGAGATCGGGGTTCGATTCTATCCAGGGGGAGATTATTTTTTTTCGTTTTTACATCCCGGTTTATTTTTCATTGAATAGCTATCATTTAACAATACACACTTCGCAAAATGCCAGCAAGGGTTCCTCGGTAGTGTAGTGGTTAGTATCTCTGACTATCACTCTCAAGGTTCGATTCCGGGGTTCGATTTCATTCCGGGGAGTATAACTCTTTTGCTTTTTATATCCGGTTTATTTTCATTAAATAGCTATCATTGAACAATAAACACTTCGCAGAAACTAGCAAGGATTCCTCGGTAGAGTAGTGGTTATATATCGGGGTTCGATTCCATCCCTAGGAGAATAACTCATTCGTGTTTTACATCCTATTTATTTTCATTGAACAGCTATCATTGAACAATAAACACTTCGCAGAATACCAGCAAGGCTTCCTTACTAGTGTAGTGGTCAGTGTCCCTGACTATCACTCAGGAGATAGAGGTTCGATTCCATCTAGGGGAGATTAATTTTTTCGTTTTTACATCCCGGTATATTTTTCATTGAATAGCTATCATTTAACAATACACACTTCGCTGAATACCAGCAAGGATTCCTCGGTAGTGTAGTGGTTAGTATCTCTGACTGTTATTTAGGAGATCGGGGTTCGATTCCATTCCTGGCAGAATAACTCTTTCGTTTTTACATCCTGCTTATTTTCATTGAATAGCTATCATTGAACAATAGACACTTCGCAGAATAACAGCAAGGATTCCCATGTAGTGTAGTGGTTTGTATTGCTGACTGTCACTCAGGACATCGCGGTTTGATTCCATCCCGGGGAAATTAACTCTTCCGTTTTTACATCCCGTGTATTTTTATTGAATAGCTATCATTGAACAATAAACACTTCGCAGAATGCCAGCAAGGATTCCTTAGTAGTGTAGTGGTTGGTGTCCCTGACTGTAAACTCAGGAGATCGGGGTTCGATTTCATCCAGGGGAGATTAACTCTTTTGTTTTTACTTCCCGTTTATTTTCATTGAATAGCTATCGTTGAACAATAAACACTTCGCAGAAAGCCAGTAAGGATTCCTCGGTAGTGTAGTGGTTAGTATCTCTGACTGTCAATCAGTAGATCGGGGTGCGATTCCATCCCGGGGAGATCAACTCTTCTGTTTTTACATCCCGTTGATTCTAATTGAATAGCTATCATTGAACAATAAACACTTCGCAGAACGCCAGCAATGATTCCTCGGTAGTGCAGTCGTTCGTATCTCTAACTATTAGACCTACTTATAAGATTGGGGTTCAATTCCATCCCGGGGAGATTAACTCTTTCGTTTTTATATCCGGTTTATTTTCATTGAATAGCTATCATTGAACAATAAACACTTCGCAGAATACCAGCAAGGCTTCCTTACTAGTGTAGTGGTCAGTGTCCCTGACTATCACTCAGGAGATAGAGGTTCGATTCTATCCAGGGGGAGATTATTTTTTTTCGTTTTTACATCCCGGTTTATTTTTCATTGAATAGCTATCATTTAACAATACACACTTCGCAAAATGCCAGCAAGGGTTCCTCGGTAGTGTAGTGGTTAGTATCTCTGACTATCACTCTCAAGGTTCGATTCCGGGGTTCGATTTCATTCCGGGGAGTATAACTCTTTTGCTTTTTATATCCGGTTTATTTTCATTAAATAGCTATCATTGAACAATAAACACTTCGCAGAAACTAGCAAGGATTCCTCGGTAGAGTAGTGGTTATATATCGGGGTTCGATTCCATCCCTAGGAGAATAACTCATTCGTGTTTTACATCCTATTTATTTTCATTGAACAGCTATCATTGAACAATATACACTTCGCAGAATACCTGCAAGGATTCCTCGGTAGTGTAGTGGCTATTTTCTCAAACTATCGATTCCATCCCGGGGAGATTAACTCTCTCGTTTTTACAACTGGTCTATTTTCATTGAATAGTTATCATTGAACAATAAACACTTCGCAGAATACCAGCAATGATTCCTTAGTAGTGTAGTGGTTAGTGTCCCTGACTGTTACTCAGGAGATCGGGGTTCGATTTCATCCTGGGGAGATTAACTCTTTCGTTTTTACATCCAGTCTATTATTATTGAATAGCTATTATTGAACAATAGACACTTCGCAGAATGCCAGCAAGGATTCCTCGATAGCATCTCTGACTGTCATTGAGTAGATCGGGGTTCGATTCCATCCCAGGGAGATGAACTCTTTTTTTTTTACATCCCGTTGATTTTAATTGAATAGCTATCATTGAACAATAAACACTTCGCAGAATACCAGCAAGGATTCCTCGGTAGAGTAGTGGTTTCTATCTCTCACTATCACTCAGAAGATCGTGGTTCGATTATATCCCAGGGAGATTAACTCTTTCGCTTTTACATCGGGGTTATTTTCATTGAATAGCTATCATTGAACAATAAACACTTCGCAAAATACCATTATGGATTCACGGTAGTGTAGTGGTTCGTATTTCGAACTGTTACTCAGGAAAACGGGGTTCGATTCCATTCCTGGGAGAATAACTCTTTCGTTTTTTACATCCTATTTATTTTCATTGAACAGCTATCATTGAACATTATACACTTCGCAGAATAACAGCATGGATTCCCAGGTAGTGCAGTGGTTAGTATTGCTGACTGTCACTCAGGACATCAGGGTTCGATTCCATCCCTAGGAGAATAACTCTTTCGTTTTTTACATCCTATTTATTTTCATTGAACAGCTATCATTGAACATTATACACTTCGCAGAATACCTGCAAGGATTCCTCGGTAGTGTAGTGGCTATTTTCTCTGACTGCAGAGTAGTGGTTTCTATCTCTCACTATCACTCAGGAGATCGGGGTTCGATTATATCCCGGGGAGATTAACTCTTTCGTTTTTACATCCGGGTTATTTTCATTGAATATCTATCATTGAACAATAAACACTTCGCAGAATACCAACAAGGATTCCTCGGTAGTGTAGTGGTTAGTATCTCTGACAATTACTCAGAAGATCGGGGTTCGATTCCATTCCTGGGAGAATAACTCTTTCGTTTTTACATCCTGCTTATTTTCGTTGAATAGCTATCATTGAACAATAGACACTTCGCAGAATAACAGCAAGGATTCCCAGGTAGTGCAGTGGTTTGTATTGCTGACTGTCACCCAGGACATCGGGGTTTGATTTCATCCCGAGGAGATTAACTCTTCCGTTTTTACATCCCGTGTATTTTCATTGAATAGCTATCATTGAACAATAAACACTTCGCAGAATACCAGCAAGGATTCCTCGGTAGAGTAGTGGTTTGTATTGCTGACTGTCACCCAGGACATCGGGGTTTGATTTCATCCCGGGGAGATTAACTCTTCCGTTTTTACATCCCGTGTATTTTCATTGAATAGCTATCATTGAACAATAAACACTTCGCAGAAAGCCAGTAAGGATTCCTTGGTAGTGTAGTGGTTAGTATCTCTGACTGTCAATTAGTAGATCGGGGTTCGATTCCATTCCGGGGAGATCAACTCTTCTGTTTTTACATCCCGTTGATATTAATTGAATAGCTATCATTGAACAATAAACACTTCGCAGAACGCCAGCAATGATTCCTTCGTAGTGTAGTCGTTCGTATCTCTAACTATTACTTATAAGATTGGGGTTCAATTCCATCCCGGGGAGATTAACTCTTTCGTATTTATATCCGGTTTATTTTCATTGAATAGCTATCATTGAACAATAAGCACTTCGCAGAAGACCCGTAATGAATCCTAGGTAGTGTAGTGGTTAGTATCTCTGACTTTAACTCTGGAGATCGGGGTTCGATTCTATCCCGGGGAGATAAACACTTTTGTTTTTACATCCTGTATATTTTCATCGAATAGCTATCATTAAACAATAAACACTTCGCAGAATACCAGCAAGGCTTCCTTATTAGTGTAGTGGTCAGTGTCCCTGACTATCACTCAGGAGATCGGGGTTCGATTCCATCCAGGGGAGATTAATTTTTTCGTTTTTACATCCCGGTATATTTTTCATTGAATAGCTATCATTTAACAATACACACTTGGCAGAATGCCAGCAAGGGTTCCCCGGTAGTGTAGTGGTGGTTAGTATCTCTGACTATCACTCTCAAGGTTTGATTTCGGGGTTCGATTTCGTTCCGGGGAGATTAACTCTGTCGTTTTTTATATCCGGTTTATTTTCATTAAATAGCTATCATTGAACAATAAACACTTCGCAGAATGACAACAAGGATTCCCAGGTAGTGCAGTGGTTAGTATTGCTGACTGTCAATCAGGAGATCGGGGTTCGATTCCATCCCGGGGATATTTGGCTCTTTCGTTTTTACATCACGTATATTTTCATTGAATAGCTATCATTGAACAATAAGCACTTCGCAGAAGACCATCAAGGATTCTCTAACAATCTCTCAAGAGACCGGAGTTCGATTAACCCCCTGTGGAGATAAATGCTCTTGTTTTTACATCCTGTTTATTTCCATTGAATAGCTATCATTGAACAATAAACACTTCGCAAAATACTAGCAAGGATTCCTAGGTAGTGTAGTGGTTAGTATATCTGACTGTCACTCGTGGGATCGTTGTTCGCTTCCATCCCGGGGAGATTAACTTTTTCGTTTTTACATACTGTTTATTTTCATTGAATATCTATCATTGAACAATAAACACTTAGCAGAATACCAGCAAGGATTCCTCGGTAGAGTAGTGGTTTTTATCTCTCACTATCACTCAAGAGATCGGGGTTCGATTCCATCCCGGGGAGATTAACTCTTTCGTTTTAATATCCGGTGTATTTTCATTGCATAGCTATCACTGAACAATAAACACTTCGCAGAATACGAGCAAGGATTCTTCGGTAGAGTAGTGGTTTTTATCTCTCACTATCACTCAAGAGATCGGGGTTCGATTCCATCCCGGGGAGATTAACTCTTTCGTTTTAATATCCGGTTTATTTTCATTGAATAGCTATCATTGAACAATACACACTTCGCAGAGTACTAGCATTGATTCCTCGGTAGTGTAATGGTAAGTATCTCTGACTATAACTCTGGAGATCGGGGTTCGATTCCATTCCTGGGAGAATAACCCTTTCGTTTTTTACATTAAGCTTATTTTCATTGAATAGCTATCATTGAACAATAAACACTTCGCAGAATACCAGCAAGGATTCCTCGGTAGAGTAGTGGTTGGTATCTCTGACTGTTACTCAGGACACCGGGGTTTGATTCCATCCAGGGGAGATTAACTCTTTCGTTTTTACATCCCGTGTATTTTTATTGAATAGCTATCATTGAACAATAAACACTTCGCAGAAAGCCAGTAAGGCTTTTATTTTCTCAAACAATCACTCAAGAGACCGGAGTTCGATTACCACCTGGGGAGATAAACACTTTTGATTTTACATCCTGTATATTTTCATTGAATAGCTATCATTGAACAATAACCACTTCGCAGAATACCAGCAACGATGCCTTAGTAGTTTAGTGGTTAGGACCTCTGACTGTCACTCGTGAGATCGTTGTTCGCTTCCATCCCGTGGAGATTAACTATTTCGATTTTACATCAAGGGGAGATTAACTCTTTTGTTTTTACAACCCGTTTATTTTCATTGAATAGCTATCATTGAACAATAAACACTTCGCAGAATACCATCAAGGATTCTCTAACAATCTCTCAAGAGACCGGAGTTCGATTAACTCCCTGTGGAGATAAATGCTTTTGTTTTTACATCCTGTTTATTCCCATTGAATAGCTATATCATTGAACAATAAACACTTCGCAAAATACTAGCAAGGATTCCTCGGTAGGGTAGTGGTTAGTATATCTAACTGTCACTCGGTAGATCGGGGTTCGGTTCGATTCCATCCCGTGGAGATTAACTCTTTCGTTTTTACATCCGGCTTATTTTCATGGAATAGCTATCATTGAACAATAAACACTTCGCTGAAAACCAGCAAAGATTCCTCGGTAGTGTAGTGGTTAGTATTTCTGACTGTCAATAAGTAGATCGGGGTTCGATTCTATCGCGGGGAGATTAAACACTCTTGTTTTTACATCCTGTATATTTTCATCGAATAGCTATCATTGAACAATAAACACTTCGCAGAATACCAGCAAGGCTTCCTTATTAGTGTAGTGATCAGTGTCCCTGACTATCACTTAGGAGATCGGGGTTCGATTCCATCCAGGGGGGATTAATTTTTTCGTATTTACATCCCGGTTTATTTTTCATTGAATAGCTATCATTTAACAATACAAACTTCGCAGAATGCCAGCAAGGGTTCCTCGGTAGTGGTTAGTATCTCTGACTATCACTCTCAAGGTTTGATTCCGGGGTTCGATTTTATTCCGGGGAGATTAACTCTTTCGTTTTTCATATCGGGTTTATTTTCATTAAACAATAAACACTTCGCAGAAGACCATCAAGGAGTCTCTAACAATCTCTCAAGAGACCGGAGTTCGATTAACCCCCTGTGGAGATAAATGCTTTTGTTTTTACATCCTTTGTATTTCCATTGAATAGCTATTATTGAACAATAACACTTCGCAGAAGACCAGCAACGATTTCTTGGTAGTGTAGTGGTTAGTATCTCTGACTACCACTCTGGAGATCGGGGTTCGATTCCATCCCGCGGAGATTTGGTTCTTTCGTTTTTACATCCGGTATATTTTTATTGAATAGCTATCGTTGAACAATAAACACTTCGCAGAATCCCAGCAACGATTTCTTGGTAGTGTAGTGGTTAGTATCTCTGACTGTCACTCGTGGGATCGTTGTTCGCTTCCATCCCGGGGAGATTAACTTTTTCGTTTTTACATACTGTTTATTTTCATTGAATATCTATCATTGAACAATAAACACTTAGCAGAATACCAGCAAGGATTCCTCGGTTGAGTAGTGGTTTTTATCTCTCACTATCACTTAAGAGATCGGGGTTCGATTCCATCCCGGGGAGATTAACTCTTTCGTTTTAATATCCGGTTTATTTTCATTGAATAGCTATCATTGAACAATAAACACTTCGCAGAATACCAGCAAGGATTCATCGGTAGTGTAGTGGTTAGTATCTCTGACTATTACTCAGGAGATCAGGGTTCGCTTTCATCCCGGGGAGTTTAACTCTTTCGTTTTTTTTTACATCCGGTGTATTTTCATTCAATAGCTATCATTGAACAATACACACTTCGCAGAATACCAGCATTGATTCCTCGGTAGTGTAATGGTAAGTATCTCTGACTATAACTCTGGAGATCGGGGTTCGATTCCATTCCTGGGAGAATAACTCTTTCGTTTTTTACATTCCGCTTATTTTCATTGAATAGCTATCATTGAACAATAAGCACTTCGCAGAATACCAGCAAGGATTCCTCGGTAGAGTAGTGGTTGGTATCTCTGACTGTTACTCAGGACACCGTGGTTTGATTCCATCCAGGGTAAATTAACTCTTTCGTTTTTACATCCCGTGTATTTTTATTGAATAGCTATCATTGAACAATAAACACTTCGCAGAAAGCCAGTAAGGATTCCTCGGTAGTGTAGTGGTTAGTATCTCTGACTGTCAATCAGTAGATCGGGGTGCGATTCCATCCCGGGGAGATCAACTCTTCTGTTTTTACATCCCGTTGATTCTAATTGAATAGATAGCTATTCAATTAGAATCAACGGGATGTAAAAACAGAAGAGTTGATCTCCCCGGGATGGAATCGCACCCCGATCTACTGATTGACAGTCAGAGATACTAACCACTACCATCATTGAACAATAAACACTTCGCAGAACGCCAGCAATGATTCCTCGGTAGTGTAGTCGTTCGTATCTCTAACTATTACTTATAAGATTGGGGTTCAATTCCATCCCGGGGAGATTAGCTCTTTCGTTTTTATATCCGGTTTATTTTTTTTGAATAGCTATCATTGAACAATAAACACTTCGCAGAAGACCAGAAGACCTTGGTAGTGTAGTGGTTAGTATCTCTGAAAATCACTCTGGAGATCGGGGTTCGATAAACACTTTTGTTTTTACATCCTGTATATTTTCATCGAATAGCTATCATTGAACAATAAACGCTTCGCAGAATACCAGCAAGGCTTCCTTATTAGTGTAGTGGTCAGTGTCCCTGACTGTCACTTAGGAGATCGGGGTTCGATTCCATCCAGGGGAGATTAATTTTTTCGTTTTTACATCCCGGTTTATTTTTCATTGAATAGCTATCATTTAACAATACACACTTCGCAGAATGCCAGCAAGGGTTTCTCGGTAGTGTAGTGGTTAGTATCTCTGACTATCACTCTCAATGTTTGATTCCGGGGTTCGATTTCATTCCGGGGAGATTAACTCTTTCGTTTTTTATATCCGGTTTATTTTCATTAAATAGCTATCATTGAACAATAAACACTTCGCAGAAGACCATCAAGGATTCTCTAACAATCTCTCAAGAGACCGGAGTTCGATTAACCCCCTGTGGAGATGAATGCTTTTGTTTTTACATCCTTTATATTTCCATTGAATAGCTATTACTGAACAATAAACACTTCGCAGAAGACCAGCAACGATTTCTTGGTAGTGTAGTGGTTAGTATCTCTGACTGTCACTCGTGGGGATCGTTGTTCGCTTCCATCCCGGGGAGATTAACTTTTTCGTGTTTACATACTGTTTATTTTCATTGAATATCTATCATTGAACAATAAGCACTTCGCAGAATACCAGCAAGGATTCATCGGTAGTGTAGTGGTTAGTATCTCTGACTGTTACTCAGGAGATACAAAAGGGTTTAACAAGTGTACATTAAGAAAAGATCTTATATAATATACTAGTAAGATCTTACGGGAGAGGACTTGAGCGAGGACTCAGACGACTTAGGCAGCTCTGTAATGGGCGAGGACTTGGACGACTTTGGTAGCTCTGCATATGCAACGGATAAGGATGACTCCAAATGGTGCGGGCGAACACAGTTCGATGCTAACGAGCTTGAACACGGGGCGAATTCACCTCCAACAAACAGCCGCAAAGAGACAAAACAGCGGGGGACGACACACATTTGCTCCCGACGCAAAAATATGAGACCCCAAATACTGAACCGTATGCCTATTACACAGATGAAAGCAGCAAGCAGCAAGCAGCAAGCAGCAAGCAGCAAGCAGCAAGCAGCAAGCAGCAAGCAGCAAGCAGCAAGCAGCAAGCAGCAAGCAGCAAGCAGCAAGCAGCAAGCAGCAAGCAGCAAGCAGCAAGCAGCAAGCAGCAAGCAGCAAGCAGCAAGCAGCAAGCAGCAAGCAGCAAGCAGCAAGCAGCAAGCAGCAAGCAGCAAGCAGCAAGCAGCAAGCAGCAAGCAGCAAGCAGCAAGCAGCAAGCAGCAAGGTCACCTTGTCATGTGACTTGAGTCTAAGTAACATGATACTCTTGATGATGTAACAGTACATGTAGGCTTTGGTCTGTACAGGATCTGTACACATCAACTTCCTGTTTGGCTTAGTAAACTGTTGGGCTAGCTGTGTGGTGTACTTACATGTATCATGGAGGAAGGAACTTCCTCCATGCATGTATGTGCTGTTGCATATATTCAGTGTTGCATGGTGTACACCTAGAGAGGTACATGTACCAAACCTGCACCGAATTATGATGTGTGTACATCACCACAGTTCGGTAAAGGAAAACAAATGAATACTTTAAAAATGCTTATAATCGCTTCTTTAAAAATCATAGTCCTCAGCCTTGATCTTGTTAGTAAATTTGATTGAAAAAAAAAATTTGTTAAAGTATTATATAGTTATACTCATCTCTAATTTCTACAGAAAAATTAAATCATATGAAGTGTTCTATATAATTCTATGTTTCTATAGAAATTAGGGGCATATTGTGGGTTACTTTAAATATGTACATACTTAATTTCTACAAACAAATTAATGTGTCTATACTTTCTATAGAAACATAGAATTCTATAGAAGACTGACAGGAATTTGTTTAATCAGTGTTCTATAGAAATCTATAGATTTTTTTTAAAAATCTCTATAGACAGTCTTCTTATTGGAGTATTCTATACAATTCTATGTTTCTATAGAAATTAGAAACATATTGTGGGTTACTATATAAATGTACATACTTTCAACAAACAAATTAATATGTCTAACTTCTATAGAAACCATTCTATAGAACTGGAAGATTTGTTCTATAGAAATCTATATATATTTTTTTAAATCTCTATAGACAGCCTTAAATATTCTATAGAAAACCATTGCTTCTATAGAACCATATAGAGCTCTATAAAACACTCTATAGAATTCTATAGAACTTTTTTGTAAGGGATCCCCTCTTACCGACAATTTCAACAACTTTGAACATTTTGCATAGATGCCTTTCTATATCAGTGAGCACACAGTCCTTATTGACAACAGCTGCACTGTGCTCGGTGAAATCCTCCACCGTCATCTTGGAAACCTCCCCCTGCCTTCTTCGGTTGAACATAATGAGGTGGCACAGTGTGACCTCATTAAATTTCTTCCAAGGTGCTCTCATTTGTTTCTCCCGGGCAGCTTTAAGGCTTTGGAATTCTCTGTCACCAGTGAACGACGACATTTTGACCACATCAGCATTTGTTGGGAGAACGACAGGTTTGTTTGCGCTTTCCTTGGTGAAGTGTTCTGTGCGCGTGGGTGTAAACACTTTCTTGCCATTTTATTTCACACAACTGCAGAAACTGTTCGGCTTGTTCGGCTTTCTGATTTAGACCACACTCTAGAGCATCTCCTTTGACTATCAGGGCACACTTCTTGATGGAATGTCCAATTTTCAGTGCTAGAGATGGAACATGATACAACTGGTTGACTTCACTAAATCATGCTATATCACGAACGGCAGTGACTATGTCGTTGAGGCGGTTTTGCATTTGGTTGGTTGGTGCATTTTCGCAATTGGATGACAAGACGACCCAATTCCCTGACTTTGTTTCGGATGTAGCCATGTTGACCTACGTCGTGGCCAAGTTTCAGGTATTCACGTTTGGCTACTCTGATAATCAGTGGATAGTTACGGACTAGTAGAGCCACATCATCTCTCTTCATTGGACTTAGAACCTGGTTCAACTTGAAAGAGACCCCAACAGGGGGAGGTTTCAATAAATTACTCTTGTTAACTACACGTGCACGCACACGACTTGTGGATCTGCTTTATGATTGGGCCTCACCCTGTCGAAGGACTTGGCAGATGTGCCTGTGATTACCAACATTGCGTATTTTCAACAGAATATTTTTCCGTGCACTACGGTCGGTCTCAGAGGCAATCTCTACAACTTCTCTTTCTTCCTTGTGACAATACTGGAGATGACGGGGCAACTTGGACTGAGGTTCATCACAGTAAAAACAAAAGTGTTTCTTGTCCCATTTTTTTTTTAACACCAACATTACTTGTAAGCATTACTGTCACACCACAGTCCTCACTATGTTGTACTTCGTCCGGTGACCTGTGTGACTCGTCAGTGAAGCAACTATGACATGCCGCGGCTGGCGGGCCACCGTCATTCCTGCAACTGGTGTTGGGGCAGACACACCTCAAAGGAGCAGAACTACTGCACTGTGGGTCACATGATGGTAGCGCCAGCTAACAATAGAGACAGAAAATAAATACATTGGGTCAATCCACGAGGTTGACACCAGTCTTTGGGTGGGCAATATTTTATAAAGTTTGAAATCATGTTAATTACATGTTACCACAAATATGATACAAAATGTGTCAGTTGGACGTTACCAGTTTGACGTAACACTGGACACGCCAATTTCCCATATTAAGTTATTAAACAGGTACATTCTCTCAAGAGATACAACAGGTGCTGGACGATATGCGATCACGTGACCAGCTGTCTAAGAAAGCTCATAAATTTCTCTCTCCCTCTGACTGTAGGACTGCCAGATTTTATCTCCTTCCAAAGATTCACAAGGCTGGCAACCCCGGTAGGCCCATTGTCTCTGGTAATGGTTCACCTACGGAACGTATCTCCCTGTTTATTGACAGTTTTCTCAAACCCCTCGTTCCACAGATGCCATCATACATCCATGACACCCCAGACTTTCTGCGCAAGCTGGATGGAATCAAGAACAAGATTCCCAGCACAGCCATCATTGGGACTTTTGACGTTTCATCCCTGTACACCAACATCCCCCACGAGGAGGGTATTCGTGCTTGTTCCTCGGCCCTGGCCAAGGCAGGACACACAACCCCACCCATCAGTGATATTGGCACCCTCATGAGACTTGTACTAACCAAGAACAATTTTTCCTTCCTAGGCAAACACTATCTACAGGTACACGGTACAGCCATGGGCACTCGCATGGCCCCCTCCTTTGCATGCCTCTTCATGGGCGACCTCGAAGAGCGCATGCTTGCCTCAGCACCATGTCGCCCCTGGGTATGGTGGAGATATATTGACGATGTATTTTTCATCTGGACCAGTGATCAGGACAGTCTGGAGACTTTCATTAATCACATTAATTCCTTCCACAGGACCATCAAGTTTACATCAGAGTATTCAGTGCATCAGACCAACTTCCTGGATGTCACCATCCGCAAGGAAGACAACTCGGTAACCACTGATCTGTATTCTAAACCCACAGACACCCACCAGTACCTCCACTCCTCCAGCTGTCACCCCAGGCATTGCAAGACAGGCATAGCATTCAGCCAGGCACTTAGACTCAGAAGGATTTGTTCTAATAATTCTGACTTTTCCCATCATGTACAGGTACTGAAGAATAACTTGGTTGCCAGGGGCCACAGCTCCCGCCAAGTTCAACGTGCTATCGCCAGAGCCAAATCTATCACCAGAGATTTTGCGCTCAAGAAAAAGACACCTAGCACTAATGCCGACCCCAAGATTCCCTTGGTCACCACCTTTCATCCTAGTCTCCCTCCCCTTCGTAAAATAACTAATGACAACCATCATATCCTTCATACTTCAGATCGCCTTGCTCGTGCCGCCCCTGACAACCCAATATTGGCTTATAGGCGCCCCCGCAATCTACGAGACCTGATTGTTCGAGCCGAGGTCCCCACCTTGGCTGCATCCCCTCCCATACAGCATGGTACTTTTAAGTGCGATTCCAGGTGTGTTGTTTGCCAGACTCACATGCAGGAGTCTGACTCCTTTTCTGGCCATTCATCTGGAACTACTCACAGAACCAATGGCAACATTACTTGCAACACCTCTAATGTCATATATCTCATTTCTTGCAGGGTTTGTGGTATCCAGTATGTCGGGGAGACCAAGAACACGCTCAAGAAGCGTTTCTATGGCCATCGATCGACTGTAAACACCAAGAAAATTGACACCCCTGTTGGTCATCACTTCAACTTGCCTAACCATTCCATTTCTGATATGATTCTACAGGGCATAGAATCACTTTTCCACCGCAAGGACTCAGTTCGCCTCAGCCGAGAGAAAGTTTGGATGAAACGTCTTCGGACTATTCAACCACATGGTCTAAACATCCAGGAAGGGAATGATTAACTTTTAATTTTTTCCCCCATTGTCATTTGTTTACAGATTATCCTCCTGGCAAACCCTCTTGGGGTCTCTTGGCAATGGGGTTGTCTTACCATTTCCTGTTTATCTTTGCCACTAACCACATTCCTTTGTCCAATTCCCCAGCTTCAACCTTCATCCTAATCCCTCCCCGCATTCATCCTTACCCAAACCTCTCCCTTTGATGTTTACCCACTGCCATGCTCCCTTGCATCCCTCTTTTGTGTTTCTCCACCCACCCCCTCATGCATGTGTGTTCCCTACATGTTTGTTTCTTGTACTCTGTCATTTGCCTTTGAGAAAGAACTTGCTTAAGTTCGAAACGTCAGGCCAGCTAATTTTTTGATTTGTATATTTCAGGTCCATTCAGTCAGTCAGCAGTTTGCAGCAGTTTTATTCATTTTCAAGTTATTAAAGTGTTAAAAAACATAACAGAAGAAAAGGTTGGACACAGTGTGCATGTTACGTCTATTTTACAATGTAAAATAGACGTAACATGTTATGTTTTTACATTGAAATAACAAATTGTTATCATTTTTTGGTTAACATATAACTTACACGACTGAAAACTCTCAAATAACCTGACACCCAAGATTCAAGATATAAGATTCAAATTTTATTCGATCACGTTAAAAACATGAACATTTTCTTCCTAGTGCATTATCAAGAAGCATTAAAAAAAAAACATTAAAAAACATGAACTCTGATAAAATATATAAATATAAATATAGAAACAAAGTCACTAAAGAAGTCACTAAAAAGGCACTATAAAGACAAGTCACTGAAATAAAATATTCACCAAAACACACAAAAATACATAATCAATCAATTCAGGAAGTAAAGTGGGAGGGGACATTACGGGAAGTGAATGGCAAAAAAGGAAGTTATGCAGGGAGGTGGGTGATGGAAAGCGAAGGAAAGGGTACATGTAGATGATGGCAATGAGGAGGGGAAGGGAATGAAGAGGCATTTGGGGGAAAAGGAGGGGAGAGAAGGGTTGGATGAGTGGATGAGTCGGAAGATGGGGGTGGAGAAGGGGGAGCGGAAATGCAAACCATAAGATGGATGTTACATACTGAATTAACTGAATTAAATGTAATGATGGTTTCCACCCTAACACCCAAAGTGTGTTGTGGAAAATCCTATTGAAATTGGAGGATTCAGGACTGTTAGGGTTAATGATATGGTCATATCACTACAGTGTTTAAGTACACTTTTGCTTACCCTGGCCGGCTTGGAATGTTTTATTGTCCTTATTTCTGGTCTCCTTCTCTCCTCCTCTCCCCCTCCCCCACCCTCCCCTCTCAACCATCCCCTCCCCACCCTCCCCCTTTCCACCCTCCCCTCTCCACCCCCTCCTTTTTCTAATCGTTTCCCCATCTCATTCCTCCTCCTTTTCTAATTTTTCATATTATATCTAGTATTCTTTAGTGACGTTCATGTATTTGTTTTGTCAAAGTGCTTGTTTTCATTTGTTGGCCGAATAAATAATAATAATAATAATAATAACCCTGTGGACTAACCCATTTATGACCATTGTCATTTCTTTTATATTATCGATAACATTCAAATAATATAGGTTTTCCCGGCCAATTTAAACAAAATTTAATTTAATTTAATACTCGGCGCATTCAATTTCGTTTGAAAATGAATGCTCCGTTGAATCAGCATTCAACAATCAAAAGGAGTAATTCCATTTCAGCAGTTAGCATTCACTGGCCAAATACGATCATTCAAATTCGTGAGGTCGCAAAGATCATCAAATTTCGTAAAAGCCAGCAGCAAGAGGCTGGTCAACCATTCAATTTCATCAATTGGCAAACATTTTAATGATTTTCTGCACCAGTGCTGGGAGGTGGAACAACACAATCCTGATTATATTATATTTCATGTTGGTTCAAACGATCTTGGGGATTGCCCTAAAAAGGCAATTTTGGAGGCCGCAAAATCTGCATTGACGGTAACACGTAGTCTGTTACCTCAAACCATATTGTTTTGGTCTTCCATCTTACCGCGGGTGGTCTATGCTGGCGCACACCGTCAGAACAAAGTGGAACGTGCCCGGCGAGCCATTAACCGCTGGGTCACTAATTTAATGCGGTATTCGTCGCGCGGTGTTATTGAGCATCCCCAGATCGAGTGGGCCAACACTGATTTATTTATGGAAGACGGTGTCCATTTAAGAGATAATGCATCGGCATTGCTGATAGAGAATTTCTATCATGCCTTAAAGTTTGCCGTCGACCATTATTAAATTTACATTCTTATCCTTAAGGCCTATTTGGCGGCGGTCAAAACATTGACCGTTTGGCGGAATTTCATTCTAAACGCTGCTATAGGCCTCAGCATTATTACAGAATTCTAACAGCCTGGATTTTAGTTACGACTCTGCGTGAATGTATGATGATAAAAACATGCTGGTAAACCAATTTCCTTGAGCAAAAAGCTCAATGACATATCTGGCTTAACGTAGTAATCACGGTACTACTGACCGTGTATATTTATTGATGGATGAAAAGTTTAATGGAATGTTGGCCCTGTACGAACAAGTGTATTCCACCTGCTAATTGAATTCTTATGGTTATAATTGATGTTTCTTGCCGGGCTTGGAATTTGCTGGGGATACGTTTTGCCCTCATTGTGTCGGTTCGCGGATCGCTACGACCGGAACTAGGTTATGACATATTCTATTGGCTTCGGGAAATTAATCAGTTATGAATTTTGCTATTTGCATATACGTTATAAGCTTTCGCGGGGATCGCTACGACCGGAAAGTTATTTATCCAGCTACGCCACAGGGTTTCGCGAGTCGCAACGATCGGAGATACAGTTTGAATGGTTATGTTATGAGCTATTGGCAAGATATTGGTTTCGCGAATCGCAACGATCGGAGACCAAGATTGGTTTGTGTTAGCTAGTATAGGTTTCGCGAGTCGCGACGATCGGAGACCCAGTTTGCATGGTTATGTTATGAGCTATTGGCAAGTTATAGGTTTCGCGAATCGCAACGATCGGATACCAAGATTTGTTTGTGTGAGCTAGTACAGGTTTCGCGAATCGCAACGATCAGGAACCAAGTTGGGTTATGTTATGTGCTATGTCGAGTTCAGTTACAGGTTTCGCGAAACGCAACGGTCGGAAACCTAAATTGTTCTGGCAATAAAACTGCTCTGGCCATACGTAAACAAAACCATTACCTTGTCGAAGTTTGAATTCATTACGGCTGTCCTGTCGCATGGGGTAATAATGAATTGTAAAATTTCTATAGAATTCTATAAAATGTCTGATAGAGAAGTGGCCCATTTTCTAAAGAAACTCTACAGAAACTCTACAGAAACTCTACAGAAACTCTACAGAAACTCTACAGAAACTCTACAGAAACTCTACAGAAACTCTACAGAAACTCTAAAGAAACTCTATAAAGGAATTCTACAGATTTTTTTTTTATAGATTTCTATAGAACTTTTTTGTAAGGGATGACCTGGTTGAATTTATTTATTACATTTCTTTACCCAGGGTATGCCCAAACAGTTTGAAACTGGTTTCCATTGGGGCCCTGCATATTATTAGTTAAAACTAACATTCATACAAAATATTTAAACAAATACAATAATGTTTACACAAATAAATCAATTTTCGGTTAACTTTTCAACTCTCCAGAAGCCTATTCCTGATATACGGGATAGGCAAAAAAAAACGCGAAAAAAACCCTTTAGGGTGAAAAACAAGGGGAAATTCCCATCCGGCTCCAAAGTATTTTGGCAACCAAGTTTATAACTCCGCAGATCAGCGTAAAAAACAGAAATATCACTGATAGATGGCTTTACGTAGCTCCGATTTAAATGTACTTAAGGAGTTTATGGTTCTCATTTGTTCAGGCAGATTATTCCATATACTGGCACCACTCACAGCGAAACTTGTCACGTAGCATTCCTTTCTGGCGAAAGGAATTTTCGACCCCGATTGTCGTGTTTCACGAATCACTGTAAGTGGTGTGAACAGATTTGTCATGTACAAAGGAGTCATTTTGTTAAGGCTTTTGGAAACAAGGATAGCCTTTTTGGACTGAACTCTTTCTTTAAAAGGAATCCAATTTAGTCTGGCAAACATATCGGCTGAGGGGGTGAGGGAGGTACATTTAAGGATTATCCGTGCGGCTCTTTTTAGACATTTGTTGAGGGTATTGTCGTGGGATATGTACCTTCCTCCCCACACTGTACAGCAATACTCTAAAGATGGCATAACTAAACTTACAAAGAGTGTGTGCAGGCTGCTTTGGGGAACGTAATCACGAATTCTGTTTAACACACCCAATTTAGACGAAACAGTCTTCCTTACGTATTCAACATGTGTACCCCAACTTAATGTTTCATCAACAACTACACCCACGCATTTACAAGATTTCACTTTTTCGATAACCGTATCAGCAATGCACACGTTCTGAGTCGACGTTGGGTATTTTCTGCCTTGAACCAATAAGCATACATTTGGTTTTGTTAGCATTTAATGCTAGTTTGTTTCTTAGGCACCAGTTGTGAATACTAGCAAGAGCTACATTCAAGTTCCTTTCTATTTCGTTAATACTAGAGGAGCTACACGTTAACGTGGAGTCATCTGCATACATAAATAAGTTGCAATTTTGGGGTATACAAGATGGAAAATCACTACTATAAACAATGAATAAAAGTAGCCCTAAGATCGACCTTCGATATTGTGCCCTTAATATTTACAGACTGACTACGATCGCCTAGGTTTGACTTAAACCAATTAATTACAGAAGATGACAAATTCAGCTTCTTCAATTTGCCTAGTAGGATTACATGATCCACACAATCAAAAGCTTTACTGAGATCTATGAACACGCTACCTGTAACTTTACCTTGCTCCATGGCATCCCAGCGTGTCAAATCACTGCAAGAGTTACACGTGACTGGAGGTACATATCTTACCATTTATGAACCCCCCCCCCGTAACCCCTCCCCTAACGCCTGCCTCCCTGCACCCCTTCCCCTATCAGTACAAACACCACCCCCCCCCCCCCCCCCCTCTGAATGAAATGGCAAACTTGCCCTCCAAAAAATGCATTGATCATTTCTTTGTATAATCGCAGAAGTCTTCACCACTGATGAGGACAGCAGCGATTCCTCCGACTACTCAGACTCTAATGAGGCACCTCCAATATCTGGACGAATGAAGCTGCGTCCCAGGACTGCACGAGAGAAGAGAGACAAATTACTGCAAGAGTTACCCGTGACTAGAGGTAAATACTGTCTAGCTGGCAGACACCCCCCCCCCCCCGCCCCTCCACCCCCCCCCCCCCCCCACACCCGCCTTAAGTGCCTTAATTCTCATGTTTTCTGTGCGTTATAGGACCGTGTGAAACCAGTGTCCCATCCAGTAGTCAGCCACCTGCAATATATGGACGAGTAAAGCGGCGTCCCTGGACTGCACGGGAGAAGAGAGATGTCACGGCTTACAGAGATTCTTCTTGATGAAGACACTTCCTGGCAAACGTGACAATGAAGCAAGCTGTCCTGTGGCACTTCAGACTCGAACGTGGAGGAACATTGAAGACTTTTGCAGGAACACAATGAAGCCCTATGGCCGTTCTAGTAAACGTTAAGGGTATTGTAGCGCAATGGTGTGCTTGTATACGCGAGTAAGCATAGCGCGTATGCAGCGAGCAGCTTGCTGCGAATTGTAGCAGCGCCCTCTTGTGGCCGGGCTATGCGCGCATTTTAGACAGTTGATTACAGCGCCTCGTAGGGAGTGGACGTGGTTGTGGCGAGCAGCGGAGACACGTGCAGGTACGAACCTTCAGGAGTTCGCCTTAGGACTTGGGTGGTCTGCCTGGAACCTTAAGGGAGTAACTTAAGGGGCGGGACTACCTGATACTGCAGAGGGAGGGATCGGTAGCCGTTGAGTACACTGGAGACCCGGAACGTCAGGGAACGTTGGTCGTGTGCGAGCTACACGCGTGGCATTCACCCACTGGGATCCCGGGATTCCTGCAGTTGGCAACCTTGAGTTGCCTGAGTCGCTGGCACAGGCGAGCAAGCGTGTGCATTGCGTGCGCCCCACCCTTAACGCAGGTGCTGTCTGGTGATTCATTAATTGACATCATACTGAATTAAGCCTGTTCGATATGACGATATTTCCCGATATTTCGATATTTGTTTCATATCGAAAATCGTATCGGCCCCTTAAAAAAAACCCGGAATATCGGGGAATTCGATATACCGAAGAATATCGCGATATATGTTCCTTTTGGCCGCATTACGTGTGGATTTGTCCAGTTTAGTTTGCTCGAAATTCCAGTTATTTCCAATTATTGGACGGTAGAATAGTATATAATGTATCATGATGTACCATGGAGGAATAAAAAAATACATACATGCACTAAATGTGTCTTTCTTTGACCGTTTTCTAAACCCCGACATGACATCTCCGCTCCGCGCGATTTACCTTCCGAGCGATTTACCTTCCGAGCGATTTACCCTCCGCGCCGTACGTTGTCATGTGCAAACAACGTCTTATTCCCAGTGTACAATGTACGTACCTACACGCTTGTGAACTCATCTTGAGATCGAGGGGTATGGCAATTGTTTGCAATAAGGTCAACCCCTGTAGCGCATCTGCGCGTGCGCGTTGCTTTGTTGCTAGCCTTGGTCAAGTGCAAGCAACCGCACTGAATGCCACCGTCTTTCCCCAGTGTACAAGGCACACGCAGTTTAGGTGTAGTTACGTGTAGCGAACTGCGCCGCGTCTTGAGAAAAGATTAAAACACGTGCCGCGCATACATTGTGCAATGTCATGTCGTCTTCACAAAATATACGACACGATCGTTTGTTGACAGCTGGCATGTGATCGTCCATGGTATTATCATCTGTGTTACTAATCAACAATGCTGAAATAGAAACAAACGCTAGTCTTTCTGGAGTGCCATAAAGTAGCCAACTGAAGGTAAATGTCGTAAAACTCCAAATACGTACTCAACGAGCGAAGGGAAGCTTTGTCAAACCGGCCCCCCGTTCATGCCGCTCAATCCCGGCGGGCCCGATCCCGGCGGTGGCCCCGATCTCATAATGCCGTGGTGACTTCCGTCATGTATTTTTTTATTCCTCCGTTCTTCCGGCAATGAAAAAGTGACGTCATCACGATAATATCGAATATCGCGATATTTTTCTGCCGATATTTCGGTATCAAAATAAATGGATATCGAACAGCCTTATACTGAATTAAGGATAATCAAGGGAATTAAAGGATCGGGATACATCTTTGTTGTTCCACTCAAGGTGTCAGTGTCAGTTCTTCACTCGTTTGTCTGTCTCGTCAGTCAGTTGGTTTCCGTCCTTGAAGTATTGTCCTTAAGGCAGCCTGATTTGTACGTGTTGGTGGCAGACGGCTTACCGAACGGACTCATTCCCTAGGTCACCCGGATAACCGCTCGTCTGGGCTTACCGTGGATTAGACTGGAGATCGATCGGGGCGACTTTGGTAGAGGTCACCTGGTCGGCGCGCCACATTGGTGTCAGAAGTGGGATATAAGCGTAGATCAGATACCTTGAGGATCAGAATTAAGGATAAAGGTCAGGGACTACATCATGGAACCACTGGACAGGGGTCAAATAGATGAGGAATTGGCTATTCTAAGAATGGAAGCACAACGAGGGGAAGAATTACTGCAGGGTGCCTTCGAGGAAAGGCAGCGCCTGAAGGAAGAACTTGACAAGGTGAGGCGGGAGTTGCTGGAGACTAAGGAGAGGGAACGAGACATGACACCAAGGATCACAACACCAGAGTTGTTTTTTACTACACCTAGGATGTCACCATTGGACTCAGTACCAGCAACCCCTGCGAACACAGCAGTAACCTCTTCGGTTAATGACAGTTGCAAAGCAGGAACATTAAAGGATGTACCTGCAGAAACTTCCCTGCAGGAGAAAACTGCAGAAGAAACGCGTAAGGAAAGGCTCCAGAGGCCGAACATTTGTCCAGACAGGTTTAACGGGAAGGTGCCTTGGAAGGATTATAAGGCACACTTCATGGCCTGCAGTGTGGCCAACGGATGGAAGGACGAGCAAGCTAAGGTATTCCTTGCTGCAAGCCTCCAGGGACCAGCACTAAGTGTACTGGGTTGTCAGCCGGAAGGCAAGAAATACTCCTTCCAGGAACTCATTCGATCACTGGACCAGAGGTTCGGGCCAGGCCAGCAGGCGGAGTACCACTTGATGGCGCTGCGACATCGCCGTCAGGGTGAGAAAGAGACACTACAGGAGTTAGGGCAAAGCATAAGGGAGCTTTCAGCTTTGGCGTACCCCGAATTCACAGATGAAGGAAGAGATCGTCTTTCAAGAGGACATTTCATGGACGCGGTGTCGGACCGGGCCATAAGAGAAGCGATCTTTAGGGCCAAACCGGACACCTTGGATGACTCCATTAAGGCTGCCCTGGCTGCTGATAGCTACCTCAAGACTGAGGAACAACGGGTAATGGACAAAACTAAGAAGTACGCAAGGATGGTCAAAAATGAGCAAACCTTGGAGGACAACGAAGTAGCTGTGAGTAATAAGGCAGTAGTGGAACAAACCGTACAACAGGTCCTTTCACGTTTAGGTGAAATATCGAGACCCAGGAGGGAAAACCGGCCGTACGGACGCAGGATGGCAAATCCTGAGGATGTTTGCCACAATTGTAAGCGAAAGGGGCATTTCGCGCGTGACTGCAGAGAGCCGAAGGTCGGGAGAACAAGGATGTCGGGAAACGACATGCAGCCATCTCAGGGACCCGTGAGAGGGCTGGAAGTAGTCAAGGGTCACGGAAGTTCCGAGGGAGCCGTTCCAAGGACAGAGATAACTCAGTAGTAGACTATGAAAGGAAAATCAACCAGGAACAACTTAGTAGGAATGGACAGCCTCAGGGGAAGGAAACACTTAAGGAATCCACCTTAAGTAATGGACGACCAACCCTTGGTGCGTCGCCCTTTAGGGAAACGCAAAGGAGTGGGCTGTTCGTACCTGCTATGGTTAGAGGAGTAAAGGCCCATATGTTAATTGATACTGGAGCAAGTAACACATTGCTTTCGTCAACGATGTACTACAACATGTCACCGGAGAGGAGGCCTGTACTCTGACACCGGATGGAATAAAGGTGCTCGGCGCTGATGGCAGTAAAATTGAGACCATGGGGAGCGCATGGTTGGAGATTCAGGTTGGGAGGTCCACCAGGATGGTGTGTGTTGTGTTCGCACACCTGGAGGTCGAAGGAATCCTAGGAATGGATTACTTGTTGCCGACAAATGGAAGGTTGGACTTCCAGGACCTGGTGCTCACCATAAATGGGGAACGGATTAAGTGCATTGACAGACAAGGATCAAATTTCTGCGCAAGAGTACTTGTTGAAGAGACAACATTGGTACCCCCTGGACACGAAGCCCTTGTACCAGGACGAGTAGTTACGAAGGTAACTGGCCTTGGAATACTTGAACCTGCGGAGGAAAGTGAATTGGCAGGCAGAGGACTGATAGTTGCAAGGCTATTAGTAAGACCCAACGGGAAGACGCTGCCTATTCGTGTGTTTAACCAAGGACGACGGGTGTGCGTATTAAAAGAAGGGAGCATGGCGGGATTTATAACAGCTGTACAAGAAGATGACGTGGAGAAACCCACACGAGAACAAGTTGAGGACCCGCAGGAATTGCCTGAACACCTGAGGGACCTTTACAGTAGGAGCGTCAAGGGAGTTGAGTCAGAGTTTCACCCACAGATTGCAGGGTTACTTGGTGAGTTCAGGGACGTCTTCTCCAGGGACAAGACCGACATAGGACGCACGGATTGCGTGAAGCATCGGATAGACACAGGCAATGAAAGGCCAAGGCGTGAAAGGCCACGAAGGTTCCCCACTTCCGAGCAAGAGGAGATAGAGCGGCAAGTCCAGGACTTACTGAAGGGAGGACAGATTGAGCCATCAAATAGCCCGTGGGCCTCAAATGTTGTTCTAGTAAGGAAAAAGGATGGAACAAAGCGGTTCTGTGTGGACTACAGGAGACTCAACGCAGTTACCATTAAGGACGCCTTCCCAATCCCTAGGATTGATGACTCATTGGATACCCTTTCAGGATCACGCTGGTTTCCAACCCTGGATCTAACGTCGGGTTACTGGCAAGTGGCTCTTGATGACGATGCCAGGGAGAAGTCAGCGTTCGTTGTAAGGGGAGGGCTCTATAACTGGCGCGTCATGCCCTTTGGCATGTGTAATGCACCCTCGACATTTGAAAGGCTCATGGAGCGAGTCCTTAGAGGCCTTCACTGGGAGACTCTCCTGGTCTATCTGGACGACGTCATAGTGTTTGGAAGGACGGTTCCCGAGGAGCTCAGCCGGCTTGGGGTAGTGTTCCAGCGTCTGAGGGACGCGGGACTGAAGCTTAAGCCGCAGAAATGCGAACTCTTTAAGAAGAAGGTTCGCTATCTGGGTCACTTTGTGTCGGAGAAGGGAGTCGAAACGGATCTGGAGAAAGTACAAGTAGTGAAGGACTGGCCGACTCCGCAGTCAGTGAAGGACGTTCGCAGTTTCCTGGGACTGGCGTCCTATTACAGGAGATTCATTGAAGGATTTTCGGGCATTGCCCGACCCCTGCACCGTCTGACTGAAAAGTCTCGACTGTTCGAATGGACAGAGGAGTGTCAGGAATCCTTTCTGGAACTGAAGGGGCGGCTTACCAGGGCACCTATCTTGACATATCCAGATCCTGAGGGTGTATTCGTCCTCGACACTGATGCTAGTGCTTCAGGAATAGGCGGAGTCCTGTCGCAGTTGAAGGACGGTGAAGAGAGGGTGGTCGCGTACGCGAGCAAGGTCCTGAAGAAAGCAGAGCAGAACTATTGCGTGACCCGTAGGGAACTGCTTGCGGTGGTTACGTTTATGAAGTACTTTAGGCTGTACATTTATGGACGAAGGATCACGGTCAGGACGGACCACGGAGCCTTAAGGTGGCTTCTTAACTTCAAGGACCCTGTAGGACAAATAGCACGTTGGCTGGAGACAATAGGACAATTTTACTACAGAATAGTTCACCGGGCTGGGAAATCCCACCAGAATGCAGATAGCCTGTCTCGCCGGCCCTGCTCACAGTGCGGAAGAGACGAGGGTATCAGTGACGCAGATCAAGGAAGATCTGCAGGCGGATGTGCAGTCGCTGCAGTCACCGACAATTCTGTTGAGGATACGGAAGCCCGAGCGGACCTACGAGTAGTAGGTGTATTACCCCACATCTCAAAGAAAGACTGGAGGAGGGCACAGCTCAAGGACGATCAGATGAACTGGCTCATCCAAGCGAAGGAGGGAGCAGGAGTTCGTCCTGACTGGGAGATAGTCTCCCCAAAATCAAAGGCTGCCAAGAATTACTGGTTACAGTGAGACCAGCTTGCAGTAAGGCAAGGAATCCTACAACGCCGTTGGGAATCTGATAATGGCCAAGAGGTGCGTTGGCAGACTGTTGTGCCACAGGAGTATCGAGAGGAGATACTGCAGGAGCTTCATGCAGGAAGGACAAGTGGACATCTAGGTACCAAGAGGACGATGGCTAAGGTGCGCCTTAAGTTCTATTGGTCAGGCCTGAGTGCAGATGTCAGATCCTTCATAAGGAGATGCGACTTATGTGCAAAGAGGAAGTCGCCGAGCAAGAAGCGAAGGGCACCTTTACGGCAACACTTAGTTGGGGCACCATTGGAGCGAGTGGCCATGGACATAGTGGGACCCTTCCCAGTGACTACGAGTGGCAACAGATACATACTAGTAGTCGGGGATTACTTCAGTAAATGGTTTGAGGCTTACCCCATCCAGGATGAGAAGGCAGCGACTGTAGCAGCTCGGTTTGTCGAGGAGTTCGTGTGCAGATTTGGAGTTCCTGAGACACTGCACACCGACCAAGGGAGAAACTTTGAGTCGAGGTTAATGGCCGAGGTATGCAGGATTCTAGGCATTCAGAAAACTCGGACGACGCCTTACAATCCGAAATCGGATGGCCTCGTTGAGCGTTTTAATCGGACCTTAGTGAACATCGTGTCGATCTTGATGAAGGATCAAGGAAACGAGAAGGACTGGGATAAGGAATTACCTTATGCAACAGCAGCATACCGTAGTACCCCGCAGGAATCGACAGGGGAAACTCCCAACATGGTGATGCTGGGGAGGGAAGTTTCCCTTCCCATTGACCTGACAATGGAGGAATCAACTTCAGAGGAGGAAGTGGAGGACTTGGATTACGCTCTGGCAATGCGGATGAGAATGCAACGTTCGCATGATAGAGCTCGCAAGCACTTGGTGAAAAGTGCCAGGAGACAAAAGCGTAATTACGACAGGAACACATGCAAGGAGCACTTCGTTGAGGGCAAGTTTACTTGGCTGCACAACCCAGCGAAGAAGAAGGGTGTCTCTCCCAAGCTGATGTGCAGATGGGAAGGTCCATACCTCATTGTGGACAAACTGTCTGACGTTACTTACAGGATCCAAAGGAAAAGAGGAGCGAAGATGAAGGTTGTCCACAGTGATCGCCTTAAGCCCTATCAAGGAAAACCATTGGAGCCTTGGGCCCAAGGGAGAGATGGTAGGCAGGAGACACAGGCGCAACCTCCAGGAAGTGATCTGCAGGAGACGAGAGAGTCGAGGGAAGACGGGTATCAGCATGAGAGCCAGGATTCACCAGAACTAATGTCGCCTGAAAGGAGCAACATACCTGAGACAGCAGAATTATCTGAGAAAGATGAAGTGCAAGAGGTTCAGGAACCAGTTGAAGGAAACTCAACTCAGGAAGTAGAGTCAGAGCCTGTGCAACCCTTATCCCCTAACACCACTGAGACAGCACCTGTCCCCTTAATACCAGGCCCTGCGCAGGCGAGAAGGAATCCTGTGCGTCAGCGGCAACGGCCACAGCGATATCGTTAAATTAGATGATCTGGACATTAATTAATTCAGGAATTAGTGGAAATTCAATGACAAATTGCATTATTGTTCCCTGTTCATTGCAGTTGAAACACTCGAGAGGAAGGAGACAGACTGGAGTCGACCCAAGGACTGGGACACAGTGAGGGTCCTTAAGTGTACCAAGTGTTGTGACACCTTCATCTTCAAGCGGAGATGAGCCTGAGGGGGGGGGGGGGATGTTCGCATCGTGCTTCCTAGAGGTTCAGGCAGTGCTGGAACCGAGACACCATCCCAGCAGATCAACCTTGGACGGGCCCTTGAAGGAAGTACCCTGAAAAGCCGGGATGATGAGAAGCGCAGCACCACGTTTCCTGCAACAATTGTAGAGCAAGACACCTCAATCCCCAAGCCTGTCCCAGCCAAGGTGTACAGAATCAGTGAAGATGACAGTGCAGTACCTGTGAGCACCCCCGACCTGGAGATCATGATGACTGGAAAGGTTCGTCGAGTGAAGGAGGTTCATACCCGTTCCAAGTTCCAGAACGGCTTGAAGGTTTCCGAGGAAGTCACCGAGAGGACCTACGAGGTCAAGTTTACTGCTGGTTTTGTTCTTCAGTAACTGTTACTGCATTGCTCCAGTTTCAACTTCTTCAGTTTTCATGAACACTTAGTTTTACACCAAAGATTATCGAGATTTTATGAATCTTAAAAACTGTATCTTAAGTTAAGTTGCAGTAAGGATAATTTATGTGAAGTTGTAATTTAATTTTGTTGTTTGAAGAGATCATTATGTATCGAGTTTTAAGATAAACCGTGTTGAGGATTTCAGTCAGTCAAATATGTATTTTTCTACTGAGAGCTCTATAAGGAAACTGCTTTGATGGAGCCTTATGTGAAACATTTGTATAATTTGTATAAATTGTTAAAAATATACGAAGCCAAATTTATGGGAAGAAAGTGTGTACTTAAGTATTCCTACAAATGTTATCTTAAGTTCACCTTAAGTTATTACCTTAAGTGACGTTTTTCAGTGTTGAGATAAGGACAAGCACATCCCTTGCTTAAGTTAGTCTTTCAGTTTTTAAGACCGAGGACGGCCTGAACTTGAGTGTGGGGCTGTGTAGCGCAATGGTGTGCTTGTATACGCGAGTAAGCATAGCGCGTATGCAGCGAGCAGCTTGCTGCGAATTGTAGCAGCGCCCTCTTGTGGCCGGGCTATGCGCGCATTTTAGACAGTTGATTACAGCGCCTCGTAGGGAGTGGACGTGGTTGTGGCGAGCAGCGGAGACACGTGCAGGTACGAACCTTCAGGAGTTCGCCTTAGGACTTGGGTGGTCTGCCTGGAACCTTAAGGGAGTAACTTAAGGGGCGGGACTACCTGATACTGCAGAGGGAGGGATCGGTAGCCGTTGAGTACACTGGAGACCCGGAACGTCAGGGAACGTTGGTCGTGTGCGAGCTACACGCGTGGCATTCACCCACTGGGATCCCGGGATTCCTGCAGTTGGCAACCTTGAGTTGCCTGAGTCGCTGGCACAGGCGAGCAAGCGTGTGCATTGCGTGCGCCCCACCCTTAACGCAGGTGCTGTCTGGTGATTCATTAATTGACATAATACTGAATTAAGGATAATCAAGGGAATTAAAGGATCGGGATACATCTTTGTTGTTCCACTCAAGGTGTCAGTGTCAGTTCTTCACTCGTTTGTCTGTCTTGTCAGTCAGTTGGTCAGTCAGTATTGTCCTTAAGGCAGCCTGAATTGTACGTGTTGGTGGCAGACGGCTTACCGAACGGACTCATTCCCTAGGTCACCCGGATAACCGCTCGTCTGGGCTTACCGTGGATTAGACTGGAGATCGATCGGGGCGACTTTGGTAGAGGTCACCTGGTCGGTGCGCCACAGTATTCTAAAAAAGTTTCAGTCGTAACATAATTAGTGCTCACGGTTGCTCTTGCAACCACAGAAATGCAAAGGGAACCACATAGCTAGGGATGCTCACTGATTTCAGAAGATATTACGAAAGCCATCAGACATGTATCATATTGAGGCCATCTTGTCAACCGGCTGGGAGGCAATTAAGTCTCGTGCCTATTTGGATTAGAAGAACAATGATCATCAGTTGAGCGCGATAGTCTGTTGAAATACGTTATTAAAATGGGACATGAAGTACCTTTCGTACAGTAAGATAATATCGAGAATCAAATGAGAAGACATGATGTCATACGCCTAAAGGGCCTCTAATTTTCACACACATGCCATTTTTGGTATGGTGTCATCAATTTGATAGACAACACTCGCATGATAAAAATGGCTTCTATTTGATAGAATACCAAGTATGTCCTCAATGTGCATGTATGCACATACATGAGTGTATGTGTTTGTGTTGGTAGGCGGTACGCATGCGCATTTGGAAACCACTAAAAAATGTGCCTAATTCAAAACCTGAGGCTGTTTTATGTCGGGAAAATTACATTCGATTCGTGAGGACGTGTTAGGTTTGTAATTTCATTCGGTTTTGGGAAATGCATTCGAATCGTAAAAACATGTTATGTTTGTGAAATTTCATTAGGTTTTGGAAAAGCATTCGAATCATAAGGATATTCGGTCTGTAAAATTTCATAATTGGGTTTTGGAAAATGCATTCGGGTGGTGAAAAAAAAAACACGTTTGGGTTTCAAAACACGTTCTTTTTAAAAATGCATTAGATTTAAAAACGCGTTCGATTTTCAAAAATACATTCTGTTTTTCAAAAAATATGTTCCAATCTTTTTTACTTCAATTCTGCTTCGTACTGCACGCGGAGTCAAGTACGCACATGAGCAGTTTATTCTGATCGTCTGCACCGCAGTCAAGTTTCTGGAATATATTATTAGAATGTGAAAAAATCCATTCATTTATTTTGTCTAGACACAGCGGAGCGCAGCATTTTACGAGAGGGGGAAAATTACATTTAATGGCAATTATGGAATGACAACGTGTCCAATAATTCTTAATGCATTCAGAGAGAATGACTCGTGAATCTTTATGTTGCGGTCCGTGACTCATGATAAATTAGTTCAAGACGTTTGCGGCCCCTTTAACGAATGGTGGGTTCTTTCGAGGGATAAAATTGCCCCGAATTTCCACATCCTCACATAGGACATGCATGTGTATTGTTTGCAAACAACAATGGTTCCGTGTGTTTGCCTTTTGTTATTTTGTGGTCGGCAGAGGTTAAAGCGATTTGCAGTTATAATTTGAAGGTCGGAAGTTTCAGGAGAAATGTAGTAAGTTTCCCAAGCTCTTCAGGTAAATTATTATTGGACTTTACGAAATAGACTAAGTAGTCTCAATCATGCTGTGAAATGATGGCACCAGGTGTGCTGTCGTTGTCAAGAAAAGTGGAAATTTATATCGTTTTCCAACGATTGCTACTTAATTTGATCAACTATGTCTTTTTCAACAAAACCAATTTTTTGCAGTAAAATGGTAGTTTTGCTTCCTGTAATTGTATAAAAGTTCATGTCAGTCTCGGCCTCACAAGTGACTCGTAGATTATTTTTTAACAGTTTTATGTTGTTAGATATATATATACATTATTAGAAAAATGTATTTACAGTACATACGACTAGTACATACAATTTCTATGACTTCTTTTTACCACAAATCCAGCGATGTAATTGTGTTACCGTCCTCGTGTAATTCCATTACCGGCATGAGTCTGATAAAATGTCAGTTTCTACAAAAGAAAATAATTTTTTTTGAAAATGTTTTTTGTTGCACATAATCCCTGATTTTCAAATCAATTTAATTAGTAATTTTATTGTGTTATTTAATAAAATATTTGAAAAGGCATTTTTGTTTACATAACGAAAGTGTTCAGTTTAGCTTTATCATACTATGGATAACCACCTAGCATAAAACATCTTTTGATATGATGCTAACTCTTTGTTTTTTACATAATTTTGTTACCGGAGAATTGCCCACATGCCTAATAGTGTCACTAACTGTTCAATACAATACAGATCTGTAATTGCACTCTTACTTGTTGAGATCCTGAATTACTTTGTCTTAGGATCACATCTTAGATGTTGACATCCTGACATAATTTTACTTGGGATGACGACATTTTCAGATAATTTACTTGGGAGATGATGACATTGTAAACTGTGATGTCATTATCCCATTGATAATAACATTTTCAATGTAGGATGTCGTCGTCGTGATATAATATTGTCATCATAATGAATTTTCTCAAAAAGTGTTGGTATCATTTTAACAGAATGTTGTCATCGCTGAATACATTTTCTCAGTCCGTGACAAATAGTGTGTGCAAGAAAACATCCTACATTTATGATGCTGTCATTCACGACTTAAATATCTTTCAAATATGAAATATCAACAGGATCTCAACATTCACTGTTTCATTTAATAATATCAAGCAAAGTATAATGCATAACTTAGCTATGCTACAAGTATAGCACTCATCATAGTGTAATATAAACATTGTGATATAATTTTATTTACACACATACACATTCTAATTCTGTGATTCCTTTATTCTGCATCTTCTCTAGCAAGTCCTCATCTCGGCATCGAGGCAAAGGCGATCTACTTTAGCTTCTGAGTGCAGAACTTTGATTTTGAGTCTTCATTTCAACTTCAAGGTGAAGGGAATCTACTTTATCTTCTTAAATCAGAACTTTGATTTGATAACACTGGACAATTATGATTATAGTGAGTCTTCATTTCAACCTCAAGGCGAAGGGGATCTACTTTATTTTCCCAGAGCAGAACATTGATGTGATAGCACCTGGTATGATGAGTGTAGCAAGTCATCATTTCAACTTCAACTTCAAGGTAAAGGGGGTGTACTTTACCTTCTCAAAGCAGAACTTTAATTTGATAACACTGGACAATTATGACTGTAGTGAGTCTTCATTTCAAATTCAAGGCAAAAGGGATCTACTTTATCTTCTATCTCTATTTTGATTTAATTGCAGGCATTATGATTACATTTCAAAGACAAAGAATTATATATATATGTCTCTTTAAACTTTTCCTAGGGGAACCATTGAAGGGCACTTTATATAATTCTATTTCAGGAATTATTTTAAATCTAGGAACATTCCTTTCTTTGTTTACACAGTGTGTACGAAGTATCTGAAGATACAATATATAGCACTTTTATGCCGACTGAGTCTTCACATAATCATTTGAGATCGTGCATGTCAACTTAAAAAGAATGCTTTGGTATAATTCTTTTGGGGGAGAAGTTGTTGGTAATATAAAGCTCAACACTTTTTTATGTGGAGTTGCATTTGCCTAACTAAAATCGAGTTGCAGTGAAAAGTTTGATTTTTGAAGTTCAAAATGAGTTGATTAAGTCACTGAATACCTTAATGAAAAAGCTATTTTGTATTATCAAATTACAACTTGGAGATTTGTTTATTTAACAATGAGATTACTTTTAGTCAAGGTCCTATTTCGGATATACCTAAGTCATGGCAATGACTGGAATGCTCTCAGCATGTAAAGGATAGGCTGTACTGATTTTTTTAATGACTTTAATTGGTTTTCATCAACAAAAATATCTTCTACATTCAGTGTTTGAGCTGTTTTACATTGAATAACATTTGTATATTTTCAAATAACTCTTGAAATGTTGTTACCTCTCAACAAATTCACACAAAAGGTGACATTTAAAACCAAATGTACGTATGTATCAAGTGATTTTCTACAATAAGAACTGATGAAATGCAAGAAGCTGCATGAAGAACTGAATTAAAGTTTTTGTTTTGTAAATTTTACATCATTTGCTTGAAATCTTTCTGAACTCCCCTTAGTCACCATGCAAATGCTGTTCAGCTCAGTGTTGCAATACATTTTATTGAGAAGGTCATGATATTCAAAGAAATCTTGAAAATAGTAAGTTTCCGTATGTTTTAAATTTTCTGACATTACAAAATAATGTACAATGTGTACCTTTAGCACTTCCTTTAGCACTTCTTAAATGTTATTCCAGCCTATACTTGTGTGTATGTTTTGTTTGTAATTTTGAGAGAGGTTACAGCCTTAAGTTGTCATTTTCAACTGCCATTGACAATCACACATAATTTGCAAGGGGGAGGGGCATTATCATGGTTGCTTACATTTGTCCAATTTGCTAGGGAGGCGCACAGAGGAAAAAAAAAGCAATCGCCTAAACTTTTTTGGCACAAGTGCACGCATTCTTCTTCCTAGTTGTGGGGACATACATTTTTTGTACGATAGATGTCGGTATCAAAAAACGTGGGGGGGGGGGGGGGGGGGGGATAATCAAAAACTCGGTTCTAGTTTGCCTAAAACAAAAAATTCATGACAACGCGGTCCCTGCCAGGGCAATCTGAAATGGGTGTGGGGGTGGGTATATCACTGCCTGTGTTTCTTATTTTCTTTGTTTTGACCAATTAAAATAAAAATTATTATATTTTGATTTCACCATTTTGCAATCTTGCATTTTCTTGACATTCTCCGTGTTCAAAACTTTGGGTACGTTTATCAAAGAAGCGCAAAATGTGACCTCTGAAATACTTTTGCCACGATTTCTTTTGAAGAACCCGGCGACCGTTGTAGATAATTTTTCAGGGCGAGTGGGGGCGCTATACAATGAAACGTTGTTAGTAGTGGATACAAAACAAAACTCGAGAACACGCGATTCTTTCGCGCGATCCTGCTTCATAAAACCTCGATGAACAGTGCCCCTGATTATATATGTATAATCATCATTCAGCATAGGCTAGAAACAACCTGTGTCGAACAGTTTTCTACACGATTCTTGAATTTTTCGTTTGATGAATCATCACACCCTGCATTTTATGTTATGTAAAGTTTTGATAAGGGCGTCACTTTTTAAGTATATACCTTGTGACCAGCAAACAATTTCTTATCTTTGTTCCTTTTTATTCAAACTGAACAAATAATGTAAAGTATTCTAACAAAATAACTAAGTATTATTTAACTTTTACTCTACTTTAATTCATACGCAAGATTGCCAACGCGACTAACTGAAGTGGAAGCAAATTAATGCTCCGTTTAGTTCGCATGCGACTCCGTCTGATTTGAAACAGGGCTCCCGTTAATGTTGAATTGCGCCCTCTGTTGACGTATAATTATAAAATAGAGCTAATAATTATTTTATCAATAGTACAATATGTAGTCGACAAAAACGCGTCACAAAAAATACACTATTAAAAACAAAACAATTATTATGAAAATGTAAACCATTATTGAAACTGTCAAAACATTGTGACCCCCAAAAGAAGGTATTTTGGGCTGAAATTTAATTCATAATAAAAATCAGCTATAAAGACGTCACTTCGCATTTTACCATAAAGTGAAATTGTAATAGTTTTTGTATTGTTTGTGACGTCATAGTGACATCACTACATTTTTTTTTTACATATAAACACATTTGCAACCTACAAAATATGTTGCCGCTTTCGGTCTTGAGATATGGCATTTACAAAATACATGTATACATTTCGGACTTTGACTTTGGAGTGACGTCAAGTGAGACGCGTTGACCGCATCATGATTACACTCCATTTTTTTCACATAACACATCCCCATCTGTATAGAAACAAAAGTTTACCCGGAGTTCGGTAGATATTGCACTTTGAAAGTAGCACCTTTAAGCTGACGTCATGTGACACTTCGTTATGACTTAAACCCATTCTTTATATATATATATTACACATCTCTATTTGTCTACAAACAAAATTTCGGCACGATTGTGCATTGAATTTGGTAGATATTAAGACTGACAATTGCACCCTTAAGGTGACGTCATGAGATTTGTGATGATATCATCATGACGTCGTCAATTGGGATACATTACTATTTGACCATCTTTATATGCGCAAAGATATTCGTTGATATATAATTTAAGATTATGTCGAAATTAGAATGGAAAAGAAAATTAGCAAACTTTGAAAATGCGTAAAAAATCAACTTATGAGGTCATCATGACTTCACTTCATATCTCGAATTTAGTAGCCATTTTGTCCACCTACTTTCATTGCGTTCACACGTTGTCTTACATGTGTTTTAAAAAAACTACAATTTTGATGACGTCATGATGACATCACATATTTTTCACATTGATATGAAAGAATATAGGAGCTAACAAAGCTATTATTTTTCTTAATTCAGCATGTTCTATGGCTTAAAGAAACTTTAAGGTTCAAAAACTTTAAAATTCCTATAAATTCGTATGATGATGTCATCATGACGTCACCTAAATTTTTCAACAAATGCTTGCCTACTTACATACCAGGTTTGAGCGCAATCGGACCTACGGTTCTCTAGATACGGGCCATTGAAAAATGCACATTTAAGATGACATCACGTGACACGTGATGACATCATCACCCGTCACTCTTCGGAATACAATTTCAGCTTAGGGTCTATCTTTGTGTTAAGTCTGATTAAGATCTGAGGTTGTTTAGTGATCAAAGTGCCTCGTACAAAATTCGTGTACAAAGTGTATGGGATTTGGGATAGAACTAAAAAAATCATAGAAAATCAGCCGATGACGTCATCATGACGTCACCTCGTATTTAACATGCTAGTAGTAGCACTATCTACCTCCCCACTAATGTTTATGACGATCGGACCTATCCTTATATGTGTTTCAAAAAAGCATATTTTTGATGACGTCATGATGACGTCACACATGTTTCACATTTATGTGAAAGAATATACGAGCTAACAAAGCTATTACAAAAAGAATTTTGAATTTAGCATGTTCTGTTGGTGAGATATGGCTTGAAGAAACTTTGAAGTTCAAAAACTTTAAAATTACTCTAAAATCGTATGATGCCGTCATCATGACGTCACCTCAATTTTCATCTATAACACGTACTTGTCTACCACCATACAATGCCATAGCAGGTTTGAATGCAATCGGACCTACGGTTCTCTAGATATGGGCCATTGAAAAATGCACCTTTAAGATGACGTCACACGACACGTGATGACGTCATCATGACGTCACGTTTCGGCATACATTTTCAGCTTAGGGTCTCTGTTTGTGTTAAGCCTGATTAAGATCTGATGTTATTTAGTGATCAAAGTGGCTCTTACAAAATTCGTGTACAAAGTCTATGAGATTTAGAATAGAACAAAAGAATTCATAGAAAATCAGCCGATGACGTCATCATGACGTCACCTCGGATTTTACATAGCACTATCTACCTGCGCACCAATTTTTATGACGATCGGACCTACCCTTATATGTGTTTCAAAAAAGCATATTTTTGATGACGTCATGATGACGTCACACATTGTTCACATTTATGTGAAAGAATATAGGAGCTAACAAAGCTATTACAAAAATAATTTTGAATTTAGCATGTTCTGTTGGTGAGATAAAGCTTGAAGAAACTTTGAAGTTCAAAAACTTAAAAATTACTACAAAATCGTATAATGACGTCATCATGACGTCACCTCAATTTTCATATATAACACGAGCTAGCCTACCAACGTGCCAGGTTTGAAGGAAAAATCAAGCCATCTAGGAAGAGCAGTGAACTGGTCTGGTCCCAGTTATTTAGGAAGAGCAATAAACCAGTCTGATCCAAGCACTAAAGTGGTCTGGTCCAATCCATGTAAAAAAGAGCAGTAAACCAGTCTGGTCTCAGTTGTTTAGGAAGAGCACTAACCTAGTCTGGTCCAATTCTAGGCAGAGGACTGAACTGGTCTGGTCCAAGCCACCGAGGAAGAGTACTGAACCACTCTGGTCCAAGCCACTGAGGAAGAGCACTGAACCTGGTCCAAGCCATCAAAGTACTGAACTCGTATCAGAGTACTGAACTCGTTTGGTCCAAGCCATGTAGGAGGAGCACCGAACCAATCTGCTCCTAACCATCTAGAAAGAGCACTTAGCCAGTGTGGTCCCAGTCATTTTGGAAGAGCACTGAACTGGTCTGGTCCAAGCCATCTAGAAAGAGCACTTAGCCAGTGTGGTCCCAGTCATTTTGGAAGAGCACTGAACTGGTCTGGTCCAAGCCATCTAGGAAGAGCACTGAACTGGTCTGGTCATGCTCCAAGCCATCTAGGAAGAGCACTGAACTGGTCTGGTCCAAACTATCTAGGAAGAGCACTCAGCCAGTGTGGTCCCAGTCATTTCGGAAGACCACTGAACTGGTCTGGTCTACGCCATCTAGAAAGAGCACTCAGCCAGTGTGGTCCCAGTTATTTCAGGAGAGCACTGGTCTGGTCCAAACCATCTAGGAAGAGCACTGAACTGGTCTGGTCCAAACTATCTAGGAAGAGCACTCAGCCAGTGTGGTCCCAGTCATTTCGGAAGACCACTGAACTGGTCTGGTCTACGCCATCTAGAAAGAGCACTCAGCCAGTGTGGTCCCAGTTATTTCAGGAGAGCACTGAACTGATGTGGTCTAAACCATCTAGGAAGAGCACTGAACTGGTCTGGTCCAAACCATCTAGGAAGAGCACTGAACTGGTCTGGTCCAAGCCATCTAGGAAGAGCACTCAGCCAGTGTGATCCCAGCCATCTAAGGAATATACAGGCAAAGTAAACTGAAGACTTGCTCACTGTTTCATAGCCATAAAGATAACTGGGCCAAAGCAGAGTTGATTGAAGTATATGGTGGTACATCTCAAAACAGCACAAGAGAAGTGGATAAAAGTCTCTAGCTCCCCCAACTCCTCATAGTGACATTTTGAACGGGTGTGCCAAAATGGGACTTATGCCAGATTTATAGTCGTTATATATGCCAGCATGTCTGGAGCGCGCCACTCGTCCGGCCAGCCAGTGTAGCCACGCGCGCCTTGACTAAAGGCTACATTTGTTATAGAGGGCAGTTTTCCAACGATTTCCTGCCGGCAATTGTTGGAAAACGATATAAATTTCCACTTTTCTTGACAACGACAGCACACCTGGTGCCATCATTTCACAGCATGATTGAGACTACTATTAACTTAGTCTATTTCGTCAAGTCCAATAATAATTTACCTGAAGAGCTTGGGAAACTTACTACATTTCTCCTGAAACTTCCGACCTTCAAATTATAACTGCAAATCGCTTTAACCTCTGCCGACCACAAAATAACAAAAGGCAAACACACGGAACCATTGTTGTTTGCAAACAATACACATGCATGTCCTATGTGAGGATGTGGAAATTCGGGGCAATTTTATCCCTCGAAAGAACCCACCATTCGTTAAAGGGGCCGCAAACGTCTTGAACTAATTTATCATGAGTCACGGACCGCAACATAAAGATTCACGAGTCATTCTCTCTGAATGCATTAAGAATTATTGGACACGTTGTCATTCCATAATTGCCATTAAATGTAATTTTCCCCCTCTCGTAAAATGCTGCGCTCCGCTGTGTCTAGACAAAATAAATGAATGGATTTTTTCACATTCTAATAATATATTCCAGAAACTTGACTGCGGTGCAGACGATCAGAATAAACTGCTCATGTGCGTACTTGACTTAAATTTAAAATTGAAGTAAAAAACATATGGAACATATTTTTTGAAAAACAGAATGTATTTTTGAAAATCGAACGCGTTTTTAAATCTAATGCATTTTTTAAAAGAACGTGTTTTGAAACTTAAACGTGTTTTTTTTTTCACCACCCGAATGCATTTTCCAAAACCCAATTATGAAATTTTACAGACCGAATATCCTTATGATTTGAATGCTTTTCCCAAAACCGAATGAAATTACAAACCTAACACGTCCTCACGAATCGAATGTAATTTTCCCGACATAAAACAGCCTCAGGTTTTGAATTAGGCACATTTTTTAGTGGTTTCCAAATGCGCATGCGTACCGCCTACCAACTGCCAATGAAATCAATCAGGATGCTGTGCAGGATGCAATACTGATTCCCATTTCATGCATAATGTATGGAGTTGATTCTGAACGGAATCGGGATTCCTGATTGGGAGCCGGAGTCAACTCCAAACCTGGCGGAGTCAACTCCAAACCTGGCTGAGTCAACTCCAAACATGTCACCAAACATCATCAGAGTCAACTCCAAACATGACGGAGTCAAGTCAACTGCAAACATGACGAAGTCACCCAAGCCTACTCCAGTGTTGGTGTCTTGTGCCAATACTTTGTACACAGATTACATGTGGTTTGTACATGTGGCAGAAGGGCCACAAACAATCACCTTGACTGATTTTGACCCATACAACAACATGGCTCAGAATGCATGTTATTGCTATGCTAAGCAAAGAACAGCTAAATTCCATTCTCGGCAAAATATATCACACAGAGTTTGGGCTGGTGACCCAATTTTATTAAGCAAGGTTTTTTGTTCTTCAGCAATTTTTTTGCTAACCCTAAGTGCAGAGATATGACACCCGACACATTTCAGTATTGGAAAAGGGGCTCTGAATTGATACATTACAATATATCAATTCCTGGGGGTACAATTACACTGAAAATGGCTTAAAGTTAAAGCTTACAGCCTAAGGAACCTAGACATACCTCATGTTGAAGCATTTTCGTGAGCATTTTTTTTCTTCTGAATTTAGCAGATAAAAAATTGCTCCCTGAATGAGAATGTCAGTGTTACATGCTGCACTGTTGCCTGCACATCTAAACTATGCACATGCGATCACTTTACAAAATATCAACGTCATAGAGGGCCTCGGAATCAGTGGCGAGCTTTAATGACTGGTTTCCCATCACTTTGATTTTGTGTTATGTACGCATTCCGTCACGCAATGCGGGCTTGCCGAAGTCAGAACACCCAATGTTGCAAATTTCTAGTAAGCTAGGGAGTTGTACTGTCATGTGGCCTGACCAAGGTTGGCCGTGATTGGTTGAGTTTTCTGAAGTGGTGCGTTGTGTCTTCGTGTCCGGTATCTGGACACAAGTTATGTACAGAATTGGGACAGGCATTGGTGAGTTTTTCGTGTCATCAGTGCCCACATTTCTTGAAATTCCGGGTTGCCAGAATGTTAAAACGTTATGCCACAAAATGGTAAATGTAGTTTTTCTTACTACGATGGGAAAATTTACATGTAGTGCTTCAAAACAACAACGAGAGGCTAAAGTGTTTTGGTTTTGGGGAAGTCCAGCCAATTTTCCGCTGATTTTTGTAAACATGGCAGCATGAATTTTTCGTCCGCGTTATGTTCGAATAGCGATTTTACTAGTTTTTTTGTTTTCTTGAGGATAAATTTTTCTTTTTCAGTTTTCGTAATGGTAGTCATCTAACTTAACTCGATTAAAAACAAGACATTTTGGAAGGAAAAAAAATTGACGGGGTTTAGCCTTTATTTCTGGCTAGGGCTGGGCGATACGGCGATAAAATCGCCATGATGCGATATTCGCCGCCCAAAAATCGAAATCGGCTACATGATTTATAAAATCGAAAAATCGAGATATCGCCGATATCGTTTTTAAAATCGGCGATTTTTTTCGCGATTGGATCACTCGGCTCGTGCGCCGATGAAGAACGCAGCCAGCTGCGAGAATCAGTGTGAATTGCAGAACGCAGTGATCATCGGCATTTCGAACGCTAAATACCGGCACGAGACCGATAGAGCACAAGTACCGTGAGGGAAAGTTGAAAAGCACTCTGAAGAGAGAGTTCAAGAGTACGTGAAGCCGTCGAGAAGCAAACGGGAGGGCCGCGCAGATCGGGCCCGGGAGATTCAGCGCGGTCGGCGCGGTGCCCGCCGCGGTCCCGCACCCCCCGATTCGGGGCGGGCGGGGCCCGGGGGCGCCTCCGCGTGCAGGCCGCGTGCACTTCTCCCGGGCGCGGCGCCCGCGACCGGTCGGACACGCCGGCAGAGGCCGTACCGGTCAGGGTTCCTCCGGCCACGCCGGCCCCCCGACGGGGGGGTCGGTCGGAGAGCCTATAGGACCGGCCGAGTTGCGCCGGCGGGCCGACCGAGGAAGGGACGACGGGCCGCGCCTGCCCGGCGGGGTGGTCTCCGGGCCGCCCCGCCTCGCTGAAAGGGCCGGGTCCCCCGGCCGGACGGAGAGCCCCGCCCGCCGCGACCGCCCCCGGTGGCGGCGGGTCGGAGAGTTCCCGGCGCCGGCCGGCGGGTCACCTCGCCAGGCGCCCCGGGTCCGCGGGCGATTGTCGCGAGCCCTGCCGACCCGTCTTGAAACACGGACCAAGGAGTCTATCGGGCCCGCGAGTCGGGGGGCCGCAGAGTCGAGGCCCCGAGGCGAAACGAGAGTGAAGGCCGGCCTGGGTCCGGCCGAGGCGGGATCCGGCCGCACGGCGGCCGGCGCACCGCCGCCCTGCCACGAGCCCCCGCGGCTGTGGCGGAGGAAGAGCGGGCACGCTAGGACCCGAAAGATGGTGAACTATGCCCGAGCAGGACGAAGCCAGAGGAAACTCTGGTGGAGGTCCGCAGCGATTCTGACGTGCAAATCGATCGTCCGACTTGGGTATAGGGGCGAAAGACTAATCGAACCGTCTAGTAGCTGGTTCCCTCCGAAGTTTCCCTCAGGATAGCTGGCGCCCGGGGAAGCAGTGGCATCCGGTAAAGCGAATGATTAGAGGCCTTGGGGCCGAAACGACCTCAACCTATTCTCAAACTTTAAATTGGTGCGAGGCCCGACCCGCCGGCTCGGGGCCGGGCTGTCTCGAGAGAATGCACGGGCGCTCAGTGGCCATTCTTGGTAAGCAGGACTGGCGCTGCGGGATGAACCGAACGCCGGGTTAGGGCGCCGCATTGCGGCCGACGCTCATCAGAGCCCAGAAAAGGCGTTGGTTGATACAGACAGCAGGACGGTGGCCATGGAAGTCGGAATCCGCCAAGGAGTGTGTAACAACTCACCTGCCGAATCAACTAGCCCTGAAAATGGATGGCGCTGAGCGTGCCGCCCATACCCGGCCGTCGGGGCAGAGTGCGAGGACCGCCCCCCGGGTGGTACGCCCCGACGAGTAGGAGGGCCGCCGCGGTGAGCGTCGAAGCGCCGGCCGTGAGGCCGCGTGGAGCCGCCGCGGGCGCAGATCTTGGTGGTAGTAGCAAATATTCGAGTGAGATCCTCGAGGGCCGAGTGGCGGAGAAGGGTTCCATGTGAACAGCAGTTGTACATGGGTCAGTCGATCCTAAGCCCCAGGGAAGTTCCGCTCCGAGCGGAGGCGGGCGCCCCCCTCCTCGCGAGGTTTGGGGCCTCGCCCCCCGGGCGAAAGGGTCAATATGGGTCAATATTCCCGAACCCGAAGGCGGAGCCCTCCGTCCTTCGTGGCGGTCCGAGCTGCAAAGCGAGCGAGCCCGCAGACGCCGGCCGGGGCCCCGGGAAGAGTTTTCTTTTCTTGGTAAGGGGCGGGATCCCTGGAATCGGCTTGTCCGGAGCTAGGGGCTGCGGCCCCGTAGAGCGCCGCGTCTCCGGCGGCGTCCGACGAGCTCCGGCCGGCCCTTGAAAATGCGGGGGAGAGCGTGGACCGTCGCCTCGGGTCGTACCCATAACCGCAGCCGGTCTCCAAGGTGAACAGCCTCTGGTCGATAGAACAATGTAGGTAAGGGAAGTCGGCAAGCCGGATCCGTAACTTCGGGAGAAGGATTGGCTCTGAGGGCTGGGTCGGTCGGGCCGGGGCTGGAAGCGGGTCGCGGCGCCCCGGCGCGGGCCGGGCGAGCGGGCGCCGGTCCTGGCGGAGGTCGGCCGGTCGCGTCGGGTCCGGGGCGGGAGTCACCCTCCCCGCCTCCGGCCCGCCGGGATGGGGCCCCGCTTCGCGGCGGGTGTTCCCTCCCCCGGCGGTGTCCGGGGCGGGCGGCGGGTCTCCCGTCCGCCGGCGCGTCGGCTCCCGAGCCTCCGGCGTCGGGCGAGCCCGGACCGGCGTGGGGCCCGCCTCGTGGACAGTCCTGGCTGCGCGGCCGCCTCGCTGCGGTCGCTTCGGCCGGCACCCAACAGCCGGCTCAGAACTGGTACGGACCAGGGGAATCCGACTGTCTAATTAAAACAGAGCATTGCGACGTCCGCAACCGGGGCGCTGACGCAATGTGATTTCTGCCCAGTGCTCTGAATGTCAAAGTGAAGAAATTCAGCGAAGCGCGGGTAAACGGCGGGAGTAACTATGACTCTCTTAAAGGTGAGATTTCAAAGGTACGGTTGTTGAAGGGATCTGCACGCGCCGTAGACGAGCAAATCTTTTCGACCAACACCTCACGGTGAAGGTCCAGCCTACTTCCATGCAAAAGGGAGAGATAAGACCTAAAGGGTATCCGGGTACTCTCCCTCAAAATTGGAAGATGAGTATCTAGAAAACCCAGAGACCTCTAGCACAGAGTAAACTGGAGAGGACCACTTTCCACATGGGGCTTTTGATCACGCATGTTCTTTGCGTCCATCGCTCGCGAAGGTTTGGCCCAACTCACCAAGGGGTGGCCTGGGGCGCGGTCACTCAACTCTTCTTACCTTATGGGAAGAGTATCCTCACTCCCAGCCTCTACGTGGCAAGAGAGATAAACATTCTAGGGGGGGAAGAAGGGGACATTTCGCCCCTGAAACCCCGCCTGGGATGGCAAATTGGACAGGAGGTAATCAGCCCAACCCGGATGCCCGCACCCAAACCAAACATGACAGCACAAATGAATACGTATGAGATACCGGCTGAGACGTCTCCCGGGTTAATAAGGTCTCCGCTCTTCTCTCCAACCGCTAGCAGAGGAGAGTGTAATACTTCCGCTTCGGCGGGGGTGGATGATACAGTCGGGGCCGCGACGACGACCCCCACTGGATCAACTACAAGTGGTTATTGCCCTGCTCCCCGGTGGGCAATGGACTGTGCAAGGGGAATACCTGCGCGCCCCCCCCCCCCCCCCCCCCCTGGCGCTCTTCCTTGGAATGATGCAAGTAGTCTTGTCCATCAGTTCATGGTTATGATTCCGTCATTTACCATCTGGAACTCCATTAGGTACTGCAAGAGCAAAGTACCGGACGAGGCACTAGCAATCGGTGAGGATATGTGCGAGGGAATGGGTACCCCACAAACGTGTCTAGCGATACCGGACGAGTCAGAAGCTGATTATGCAGTCATGGATATCCCAACTCCCTCCCAAGGGACAGCCCAAGATGAAGTGGATACCACAGACGGGGAAATACTAAGGACAACTGCGTGTTATCCGGTGCCATTCGTGGATACCGGATGTGTCCTCTGTCTAGAAATATTCCAAACGCGCAGACGTCTGGTGGAACACTATCGGTCTAAGCATCCCGAGGTGATAGTTACGGGCGAATGTACGAAGTGCCACCGCAGAAATAATAGGTTCCAAGCCTTAGCCGTGCATGCGGGTAAGTGTGATGGACCACGTACAATCGCTCGGTATCCCAATCGGTGTCAGAATTGCAGTCGCACGTTTAAGTCGAAATCTGGGTTAGGGCAGCACGAACGCCATGAACACCCAGATTTTCGGAATAACGAGAGATTGCGCCAGAAAGCAGCCGACGCTGAACGAAAGAGGATAGCAAGAGTTGCGGCCTCAACCTCGAGACCACCTAGGGTACAGGTTTGGACCGAGGAAGAGACCTACGTCCTCATGGACTTGGAGAAGCGATTTGTCGGTGAACGGTTTATTAATAAGCGCATAGCTGAGCACCTCCCGGGTAAGACCCATAAGCAGATTAGCGATAAACGAAGGGGATTGAAGAAGAGTAAGCAATTACCGATCGAATATCCCAAGGAAAAGGCGAGAAATGAAGTGCCAGGCAAGACGGTTTTAAACCCGAAAGCCTATTTGGAAAATGTCGGTCTAAACCCGGAGACTCAGCTAGGGATATGCGTAGCCAGAATTGCCCGAAATGGCGAAGGGCCCTTGGACTGGCAACGAGTAGATCAGGCAAGTGGTGCCCTACTCGACGGCTCTACGGGAAGGAGAAAAGGTTCGAAGAAAAGAGCTAGTAAACTGAGAAGGATACCGACAAACTCTGGCCGATCCAAGCCCTATGCAGCCAGGAAATGTGAGTTCAAACGAGTGCAAAATCTCTACAAGTACAAACGGCGAGCACTTGTAGCAGAGATTCTGGATGACAAGGAGCCCCAACCATGTCAGTTGGACCTCGGCGAAGTCGAAGACTTCTACAGGGCGCGGTTCGAAATACCGGGTAAAAACCATGGGACTGGGGACTGGCCAGGCATTCAGATATCTGAGGACCAGGGCGATATCGATGCACTCGTTGAACCGGTTACAGTGGGAGAAGTGAGGCACGGCCTCCGGGCCATGTCGAAGAACAGCTCCCCAGGTCCTGACGATCTCACGGTAACGGATCTGAGAGCAATTGAGGAAGAAGAGCTCGCTCGAATGTTCTCGGCATGGATCCTATGCGGGAAGATCCCAGAGAACCTGAAGCAGTCGAAGACGGTCTTACTGCCAAAGGTTTCCGAGGGTTTGGACCAAGTGGGAAACTGGAGACCAATCACCATTTCCTCAACGGTGATCAGGCTGTTTACCAAAATCCTGGTTGCAAGAATGAACAGGGTGGTCGTATTAAGTCCTCGACAGCGGGGATTCATTCCAGCCCAAGGGTGCGCTCAGAACTTGTTTTTGATTGACACCTTGGTAAAGGCTGCTAAGGAGAACCGTTTGCCTATCCACGTGGCATTTCTCGACCTGTCCAAGGCATTTGACTCTGTGAGCCACGCACACATATGGGGCGAGTTAGAGAAGGTACGTATGGAACCTCACTTCATCGGCCTTCTTAAGGCTCTATATGACCGCAGTTACACTAGAGTCAAAGTAGGAGCGGAGGTCACCGCACCAATATATTTTGAGAGGGGGGTGAAGGGAGAGGTTAGATACATGGCTAAAGAGGACTGCGAAGGCCCCTCTGAAGCCAGTCCAGAAGGTTGACATTGTCCGTAACCATGTCATCCCGAGGCTGCAGTACCAGCTTTCAGTGGTCGATGTGAGCGCTAGTGGTTAGTATCTCTGACTGTCACTCAGTAGATCGGGGTTCGATTCCATTTCGGTAATTGACATCAACTCTTTTGTTTTTACATCCCGTAGATATTAATTGAATAGCTATCATTGAACAATAAACACTTTGCAGAATGCCAGCAATGATTTCTCGGTAGTGTAGTGGGTCGTATCTCTAACTATTAGGCGGCTTGTCATTTGGTCCTGACCGTTCTTTCGCGAAAAGTTCGCTATAATACCGATAAGTTGGCAGTTGTTAAGGAAAGGAAAAGTCGCGAACAGCACGCCTGTGCGCAGTCGGGCGCAACGAGGTTTAATGAGCTAGCCCAACCGGGCCCTATTGTTGCCGAGAGATTACGTCTTGTGAATAAACATGAGCACGGGGAGCTATTTTAAATACTGCGTTCTGTCCGCTGACAAAACGTTGGGAACCTTGCATGTCGAAATGGCGAATTGGATGGTTTGTCGATGACGTTTACAAAAACAAACCAAGGACGAAAGGCCAACGTAAGGCGGCGAGGCGTGTTTTTTTGTGTTGTCATTGCAAAGTAGGCCTACATAAAAAATAATTAATGACAATGTAAAGACACATTTCTGCGAGTGAATAAATTCTGTAAAAGAGACAAAGCCGTATAGAAGGCTTACTGCTTTTATAAAGGTGTTATTTTAGGGAGGACGCAAAATTATTTTCCACGTTCCCACGCGTGCAGACGGGTTCCTTACCGTTCTTCACGGGAGGCAATAAAACTGAACAAAAGGACCGGATTCTTTTTTAGGAATTAAACAAAACTTCTCTTTGAATCTACAGAGAGGTTGTTTTGCCTTTTTAATTGTGCTGAGCAGTCGCTCTGAATAGTAAATAAGCCCTGATACGATCTCCGGCTTTAGCTATTGACGTAAAATGAACGTGGTTCACAAAACAAGTCATTTTATATTCCCTCGTTTTGAAAGTATTTTCGTCAGGTTTACTGCACGATTTCTGCCATCGGAGTAGGCTTATCTACGTTACGACCCTTTCTCTGTTCCGTACATTAAATTTTTTTAAATGTATATATAAAACGAAGTTTATTCATCACGCGTAGAAAAATCACGAAAGTACACAGTGAAAGCAAACCAAGATTACATTTTCAACACAATGCGACTTTTTTTCGAAGCCATATTCATGCGTGGACAGTAAATATGTTCTGATTATTGCTTTACTGATTGACAATGTTATTTTTTCCGAAGAATGTCTTAATTGATTTTGAAACGTCTTAACGTTTAGGCAATTTAGATATTCCGTGGGGCCTAAATATTCCAGACAGAATCCACAAGACTATTAATGATATTAACGAATTTTGTTTTTACTGTGTCTATGTTTGTGAGCAGTTATGTTAATACTTCATTGCAATCTACCCCGGGTACATATTCTTTTTCAATGGGAGGGTTTCGGTTCAGGTAAAATAAGAATTGAAGGGTTTTTTTGCCCTTGCGAAACTTACGTGTATGTGGTCCTACACTGTCCGTTGTTTTAAATCAGTTTCCATAACAGTTAATTGTATTATATTTGTCGAAATATTCCCTGGAAAATGTAGTTGACAAAAATTACATTTGCAACACTATCGTAAATATCGCAATTCTTTAGTTCTGTTGCCATGGTAATTATGTTGCCTGGGAACGGCGAGTTACTGCTCTGTCTGGTTTCATGCGCGTGGGAAATTCCCCAGTTGACTTTGAGACTTGCAACACGTGCACTGCGGCTGTTTCAGTCTCGGGTCAAGTTGATGTAAGACATTTGAGGAATGTACATAGAAGTAGTTTGTAGGGATGAACCTCACTGAACATAGACCTACATGCTATCAATGCACGTTAATCAAAAATTTAATTGAGCACATCGTAAGTTTATCTGGTTATGGTTTTAGGCCATCAGCCTGGGGGGTTGGTCGTATAGGGGAATAATGCTCATGGTGATTTTTGGCAAGGTATGCACCCCTGTAGTTGGAAAATATTTGATGGCTTTGCAGCGGTGACAGCTTTTTGGGTGCTATCACCCTTTTAAAAAAAATGGCCGCCAACATGCTTGTTACCACATATGAATAATCCGGTAACAGGCCTCTGCTCTATGTAACAGGCATATTGGCAGCCATTTTGAAGAAAAACAATTGAAAAAGGTGATAACACCAAAAAAAAAACTGCCACCGCTCACGCTGCAATGCTATAACACATTTTCTAACTCTAGGTGTGCATACCTTGTCAAAAATCGTTTTAAGTATTGCTCCTTTCGATCACGATACCCGTGGCCCGATGTTGATGGCCTTTTTGTAACTTTTGTTATGTGATGTATTTAAAAAAAATAGCCGTAGGGCAACCAAATAAGAAAGCAATGAACTCGTATCACGCACCAAGAGCGTGCGCGCCCCATTGTACTTTTTTGTACATGTTCTGGGCCAGCCGGCCCCATGCGCTATGCGTATGCACTGCACTAGATGCACAAAGTACAGTACACACACAACTGTACATATGTACAATGTGGGGCTGGGCTAGCTGTGCATGTGCGCGGTGTATACGGTCATGCTACCAGGCGCTACATCAACTCAACATGCAGCGCGCGGTGGTGGGACTCAGATTGCTGGCGTCACAGATGCCTTCTCGATCTCTTCAGAGTCCAGGCCTTGTGCCTATGAATTTGCAGGCAGATTTTGAGCTCTGTGTAGTTGCAAACAATGCTGCACCATCACGACGGGCTGATGAAGATAACTTGCAATGGACTCATGACACTGAAGTGTCAAGCCAAGAACCCCAACAGATGTTCCAGACCACATCACAACGTTTGTCGGCCTCTGCTCGGTACTACATTGTAATTGTATGGGCACGGACTCGTTCGTTCTTGACAATAGGATCGAGTTGTGGTTATACACTTCCAATTATTTTACCATTCCATTTTACTATTTCGAAGCCTTCTGTTATTATCAGGATTATTATCACTAGTAAACAATCATTTCTTTATGATTTTGACTTTGGCTTTACGTATACAACCTTGCTGAAAAAGAATTTGAAACTAAATGAAAGTGTGAACATGATTTCTGATATATGATTTGCTGAACGATGTACTTTTGCCAAATTTCTTTGTTGAGCTTAAAACATATCCAGTTAATTTTTGCTTCGTTTATGAAGATCTTAATGTGTCGACATTTTAGCATTAAAACAACCTAAGTCTGACAATAAAACAGACAATGGTAAGTTATCTTCCCTTGTGATTCAATAAAGTGTGTACTGTATATTAAATACAGATCAAGTGAACCCTGACAATGTGATTATTCAATTTTTCACAATACCCCACTAGTTGCACAGATTTAAAACTCCCCAAACTGCAGTACCAGAGGCAAACCCGAGTAATACGAATTATCCTCGGACGATTTATGTTACTTTAACATCTGCAACCATTCTTACTTTCTTTGATTAAATTATGAACGTGGTAATTAAAAAAAAATCGAAAATTCCTTTCCAAGTCTAAGTTGTGCACACTAAACAGCCGTTGGCAACTTAACTCAAAACAATCGTCTTGGCGCGTCAAAAGAAAGACGTAGGCAGTTTGGCCCATAGCCAAGAATACGTGTAGAAACTCTTCCCAGCACAAACAGTCAAGTCGTTATGACGACGACATTACTTCACCAATACTGTGTTATAACAATGTTAAGAATAACTAGAGGTTAAGCGTCTGTTGAGGTCAACAGACGCATGGCTTTTCCTGGTTTTTTTTTTATCAGCATTAAAGTTGTTAAGGGTTTTGTTTTCGCTGAGTTTTCTAAGATCTGAGATTATTTCATGATCTAGATTTCTTACTTGAAAGTTGACCTTTAAGTTTATATTACTTGACCTATGATGACATTATAAGGATAGTACTTATACATGGTGTTGGCCTGTGTCGAGATTGGAGTCAATCTGATCAATGACAGTAATATATAATAATATGTTAAATATTTAAAAATTCATAGAAAATCAGTTGATGACGTTATCATGATGGCACCTCAATTTTCATCTATAACACGAGATACACTAGCAACATACCAGGTTTGAAGGCAATCGGACCTACCGTTCTCTAGATATGGGCCCTTGAAAAACGCACCTTTAAGATGACGTCACATGACACGTGATGACGTCATCATGACGTCACGTTTCGGCATACATTTTCAGCTTAGGGTCTCTGTTTGTGTTAAGCCTGATTAAGATCTGATGTTGTTTAGTGACCAAAGTGTCCCGTACAAAATTCGTGTACAAAGTCTATGGGATTTGGGATAGAACTAAAATAATCATAGAAAATCAGCCGATGACGTCATCATGACGTCACCTCGGATTTAACATGCTAGTATCACTATCTACCTGCACACTAATTTTTATGACGATCGTCCCTACCCTTATATGTGTTTCAAAAAAGCATATTTTTGATGACGTCATGATGACGTCACACATTTTTCACATTTATGTGAAAGAATATAGGAGCTAACAAAGCTATTACAAAAAGAATTTTGAATTTAGCGTGTTCTATTGATGAGATATGGCTTTAGGAAACTTTGAAGTTCAAAAACTTTAATATTACTGTAAAATCGTGTGATGACGTCATCATGACGTCACCTCAATTTTCATCTATAACACGAGCTACCATACCAACATACCTGGTTTGAAGGCAATCGGACGTACCGTTCTCTAGATATGGGCCCTTGAAAAATGCACCTTTAAGATGACGTCACAAGACACGTGATGACGTCATCATGATATCACGTTTCGGCTTACATTTTCAGCTTAGGGTCTCTGTTTGTGTTAAGCCTGATTAAGATCTGATGTTGTTTAGTGACCAAAGTGTCCCGTACAAAATTCGTGTACCAAGTCTATGGGATTTGGGATAGAACTAAAATAAGCATAGAAAATCAGCCGATGACGTCATCATGACGTCACCTCGGATTTAACATGCTAGTATCACTATCTACCTGCACACTAATTTTTATGACGATCGTCCCTACCCTTATATGTGTTTCAAAAAAGCATATTTTTGATGACGTCATGATGACGTCACACATTTTTCACATTTATGTGAAAGAATATAGGAGCTAACAAAGCTATTACAAAAAGAATTTTGAATTTAGCGTGTTCTATTGATGAGATATGGCTTTAGGAAACTTTGAACTTCAAAAACTTTAATATTACTGTAAAATCGTATGATGACGTCATCATGACGTCACCTCAATTTTCATCTATAACACGAGCTACCATACCAACATACCTGGTTTGAAGGCAATCGGACGTACCGTTCTCTAGATATGGGCCCTTGAAAAATGCACCTTTAAGATGACGTCACAAGACACGTGATGACGTCATCATGACATCACGTTTCGGCATACATTTTCAGCTTAGGGTCTCTGTTTGTGTTAAGCCTGATTAAGATCTGATGTTGTTTAGTGACCAAAGTGTCCCGTACAAAATTCGTGTACCAAGTCTATGGGATTTGGGATAGAACTAAAATAAGCATAGAAAATCAGCCGATGACGTCATCATGACGTCACCTCGGATTTAACATGCTAGTATCACTATCTACCTGCACACTAATTTTTATGACGATCGTCCCTACCCTTATATGTGTTTCAAAAAAGCATATTTTTGATGACGTCATGATGACGTCACACATTGTTCACATTTATGTGAAAGAATATAGGAGCTAACAAAGCTATTACAAAAAGAATTTTGAATTTAGCGTGTTCTGTTGATGAGATATGGCTTTAGGAAACTTTGAAGTTCAAAAACTTTAATATTACTGTAAAACTGTATGATGACGTCATCATGACGTCACCTCAATTTTTATCTATAACACGAGCTACCATACCAACATACCTGGTTTGAAGGCAATCGGACGTACCGTTCTCTAGATATGGGCCCTTGAAAAATGCATCTTTAAGATGACGTCACATGACACGTGATGACGTCATCATGACGTCACGTTTCGGCATACATTTTCAGCTTAGGGTCTCTGTTTGTGTTAAGCCTGATTAAGATCTGATGTTGTTTAGTGACCAAAGTGTCCCGTACAAAATTCGTGTACAAAGTCTATGGGATTTGGGATAGAACTAAAATAATCATAGAAAATCAGCCGATGACGTCATCATGACGTTACCTCGGATTTAACATGCTAGTAGCACTATCTACCTGCACACTAATTTTTATAACGATCGGACCTACCCTTATATGTGTTTCAAAAAAGCATATTTTTGATGACGTCATGATGACGTCACACATTTTTCACATTTATGTGAAAGAATATAGGAGCTAACAAAGCTATTACAATAAGAATTTTGAATTTAGCATGTTCTGTTGATGAGATATGGCTTTAAGAAACTTTGAAGTTCAAAAACTTTAATATTACTGTAAAATCGTATGATGACGTCATCATGACGTCACCTCAATTTTCATCTATAACACGATCTACCATACCAACATACCTGGTTTGAAGGCAATCGGACGTACCGTTCTCTAGATATGGGCCCTTCCAAAATGCACCTTTAAGATGACGTCACATGACACGTGATGACGTCATCATGACGTCACGTTTCGGCATACATTTTCAGCTCAGGGTCTTTGTTTGTGTTAAGCCTGATTAAGATCTGAGGTTGTTTAGTGACCAAAGAGGCTCTTACAAAATTCGTGTACAAAGTCTATGGGATTTGGGATAGAACTAAAAAATTCATAGAAAATCAGCCGATGACGTCATCATGACGTCACCTCGGATTTTACATGCTAGTAGCACTATCTACCTGCCCACTAATTTTTATGACGATCGGACGTACCCTTATATGTGTTTCAAAAAAGCATATTTTTGATGACGTCATGATGACGTCACACATTTTTCACATTTATGTGAAAGAATATAGGAGCTAACAAAGCTATTACAAAAAGAATTTTGAATTTAGCATGTTCTGTTGATGAGATATGGCTTTAAGAAACTTTGAAGTTCAAAGTTTCCTAAAGCCATATCTCATCAATAGAACACGCTAAATTCAAAATTCTTTTTGTAATAGCTTTGTTAGCTCCTATATTCTTTCACATAAATGTGAAAAATGTGTGACGTCATCATGACGTCATCAAAAATATGCTTTTTTGAAACACATATAAGGGTAGGGACGATCGTCATAAAAATTAGTGTGCAGGTAGATAGTGATACTAGCATGTTAAATCCGAGGTGACGTCATGATGACGTCATCGGCTGATTTTCTATGCTTATTTTAGTTCTATCCCAAATCCCATAGACTTGGTACACGAATTTTGTACGGGACACTTTGGTCACTAAACAACATCAGATCTTAATCAGGCTTAACACAAACAGAGACCCTAAGCTGAAAATGTAAGCCGAAACGTGATATCATGATGACGTCATCACGTGTCTTGTGACGTCATCTTAAAGGTGCATTTTTCAAGGGCCCATATCTAGAGAACGGTACGTCCGATTGCCTTCAAACCAGGTATGTTGGTATGGTAGCTCGTGTTATAGATGAAAATTGAGGTGACGTCATGATGACGTCATCACACGATTTTACAGTAATATTAAAGTTTTTGAACTTCAAAGTTTCCTAAAGCCATATCTCATCAATAGAACACGCTAAATTCAAAATTCTTTTTGTAATAGCTTTGTTAGCTCCTATATTCTTTCACATAAATGTGAAAAATGTGTGACGTCATCATGACGTCATCAAAAATATGCTTTTTTGAAACACATATAAGGGTAGGGACGATCGTCATAACAATTAGTGTGCAGGTAGATAGTGATACTAGCATGTTAAATCCGAGGTGACGTCATGATGACGTCATCGGCTGATTTTCTATGATTATTTTAGTTCTATCCCAAATCCCATAGACTTTGTACACGAATTTTGTACGGGACACTTTGGTCACTAAACAACATCAGATCTTAATCAGGCTTAACACAAACACAGACCCTAAGCTGAAAATGTATGCCGAAACGTGACGTCATGATGACGTCATCACGTGTCATGTGACGTCATCTTAAAGATGCATTTTTCAAGGGCCCATATCTAGAGAACGGTACGTCCGATTGCCTTCAAACCAGGTATGTTGGTATGGTAGCTCGTGTTATAGATAAAAATTGAGGTGACGTCATGATGACGTCATCATACAGTTTTACAGTAATATTAAAGTTTTTGAACTTCAAAGTTTCCTAAAGCCATATCTCATCAACAGAACACGCTAAATTCAAAATTCTTTTTGTAATAGCTTTGTTAGCTCCTATATTCTTTCACATAAATGTGAACAATGTGTGACGTCATCATGACGTCATCAAAAATATGCTTTTTTGAAACACATATAAGGGTAGGGACGATCGTCATAAAAATTAGTGTGCAGGTAGATAGTGATACTAGCATGTTAAATCCGAGGTGACGTCATGATGACGTCATCGGCTGATTTTCTATGCTTATTTTAGTTCTATCCCAAATCCCATAGACTTGGTACACGAATTTTGTACGGGACACTTTGGTCACTAAACAACATCAGATCTTAATCAGGCTTAACACAAACAGAGACCCTAAGCTGAAAATGTATGCCGAAACGTGATGTCATGATGACGTCATCACGTGTCTTGTGACGTCATCTTAAAGGTGCATTTTTCAAGGGCCCATATCTAGAGAACGGTACGTCCGATTGCCTTCAAACCAGGTATGTTGGTATGGTAGCTCGTGTTATAGATGAAAATTGAGGTGACGTCATGATGACGTCATCATACGATTTTACAGTAATATTAAAGTTTTTGAACTTCAAAGTTTCCTAAAGCCATATCTCATCAATAGAACACGCTAAATTCAAAATTCTTTTTGTAATAGCTTTGTTAGCTCCTATATTCTTTCACATAAATGTGAAAAATGTGTGACGTCATCATGACGTCATCAAAAATATGCTTTTTTGAAACACATATAAGGGTAGGGACGATCGTCATAAAAATTAGTGTGCAGGTAGATAGTGATACTAGCATGTTAAATCCGAGGTGACGTCATGATGACGTCATCGGCTGATTTTCTATGCTTATTTTAGTTCTATCCCAAATCCCATAGACTTGGTACACGAATTTTGTACGGGACACTTTGGTCACTAAACAACATCAGATCTTAATCAGGCTTAACACAAACAGAGACCCTAAGCTGAAAATGTAAGCCGAAACGTGATATCATGATGACGTCATCACGTGTCTTGTGACGTCATCTTAAAGGTGCATTTTTCAAGGGCCCATATCTAGAGAACGGTACGTCCGATTGCCTTCAAACCAGGTATGTTGGTATGGTAGCTCGTGTTATAGATGAAAATTGAGGTGACGTCATGATGACGTCATCACACGATTTTACAGTAATATTAAAGTTTTTGAACTTCAAAGTTTCCTAAAGCCATATCTCATCAATAGAACACGCTAAATTCAAAATTCTTTTTGTAATAGCTTTGTTAGCTCCTATATTCTTTCACATAAATGTGAAAAATGTGTGACGTCATCATGACGTCATCAAAAATATGCTTTTTTGAAACACATATAAGGGTAGGGACGATCGTCATAAAAATTAGTGTGCAGGTAGATAGTGATACTAGCATGTTAAATCCGAGGTGACGTCATGATGACGTCATCGGCTGATTTTCTATGATTATTTTAGTTCTATCCCAAATCCCATAGACTTTGTACACGAATTTTGTACGGGACACTTTGGTCACTAAACAACATCAGATCTTAATCAGGCTTAACACAAACAGAGACCCTAAGCTGAAAATGTATGCCGAAACGTGACGTCATGATGACGTCATCACGTGTCATGTGACGTCATCTTAAAGGTGCGTTTTTCAAGGGCCCATATCTAGAGAACGGTAGGTCCGATTGCCTTCAAACCTGGTATGTTGCTAGTGTATCTCGTGTTATAGATGAAAATTGAGGTGCCATCATGATAACGTCATCAACTGATTTTCTATGAATTTTTAAATATTTAACATATTATTATATATTACTGTCATTGATCAGATTGACTCCAATCTCGACACAGGCCAACACCATGTATAAGTACTATCCTTATAATGTCATCATAGGTCAAGTAATATAAACTTAAAGGTCAACTTTCAAGTAAGAAATCTAGATCATGAAATAATCTCAGATCTTAGAAAACTCAGCGAAAACAAAACCCTTAACAACTTTAATGCTGATAAAAAAAAAACCAGGAAAAGCCATGCGTCTGTTGACCTCAACAGACGCTTAACCTCTAGTTATTCTTAACATTGTTATAACACAGTATTGGTGAAGTAATGTCGTCGTCATAACGACTTGACTGTTTGTGCTGGGAAGAGTTTCTACACGTATTCTTGGCTATGGGCCAAACTGCCTACGTCTTTCTTTTGACGCGCCAAGACGATTGTTTTGAGTTAAGTTGCCAACGGCTGTTTAGTGTGCACAACTTAGACTTGGAAAGGAATTTTCGATTTTTTTTTAATTACCACGTTCATAATTTAATCAAAGAAAGTAAGAATGGTTGCAGATGTTAAAGTAACATAAATCGTCCGAGGATAATTCGTATTACTCGGGTTTGCCTCTGGTACTGCAGTTTGGGGAGTTTTAAATCTGTGCAACTAGTGGGGTATTGTGAAAAATTGAATAATCACATTGTCAGAGTTCACTTGATCTGTATTTAATATACAGTACACACTTTATTGAATCACAAGGGAAGATAACTTACCATTGTCTGTTTTATTGTCAGACTTAGGTTGTTTTAATGCTAAAATGTCGACACATTAAGATCTTCATAAACGAAGCAAAAATTAACTGGATATGTTTTAAGCTCAACAAAGAAATTTGGCAAAAGTACATCGTTCAGCAAATCATATATCAGAAATCATGTTCACACTTTCATTTAGTTTCAAATTCTTTTTCAGCAAGGTTGTATACGTAAAGCCAAAGTCAAAATCATAAAGAAATGATTGTTTACTAGTGATAATAATCCTGATAATAACAGAAGGCTTCGAAATAGTAAAATGGAATGGTAAAATAATTGGAAGTGTATAACCACAACTCGATCCTATTGTCAAGAACGAACGAGTCCGTGCCCATACAATTACAATGTAGTACCGAGCAGAGGCCGACAAACGTTGTGATGTGGTCTGGAACATCTGTTGGGGTTCTTGGCTTGACACTTCAGTGTCATGAGTCCATTGCAAGTTATCTTCATCAGCCCGTCGTGATGGTGCAGCATTGTTTGCAACTACACAGAGCTCAAAATCTGCCTGCAAATTCATAGGCACAAGGCCTGGACTCTGAAGAGATCGAGAAGGCATCTGTGACGCCAGCAATCTGAGTCCCACCACCGCGCGCTGCATGTTGAGTTGATGTAGCGCCTGGTAGCATGACCGTATACACCGCGCACATGCACAGCTAGCCCAGCCCCACATTGTACATATGTACAGTTGTGTGTGTACTGTACTTTGTGCATCTAGTGCAGTGCATACGCATAGCGCATGGGGCCGGCTGGCCCAGAACATGTACAAAAAAGTACAATGGGGCGCGCACGCTCTTGGTGCGTGATACGAGTTCATTGCTTTCTTATTTGGTTGCCCTACGGCTATTTTTTTTAAATACATCACATAACAAAAGTTACAAAAAGGCCATCAACATCGGGCCACGGGTATCGTGATCGAAAGGAGCAATACTTAAAACGATTTTTGACAAGGTATGCACACCTAGAGTTAGAAAATGTGTTATAGCATTGCAGCGTGAGCGGTGGCAGTTTTTTTTTTGGTGTTATCACCTTTTTCAATTGTTTTTCTTCAAAATAGCTGCCAATATGCCTGTTACATAGAGCAGAGGCCTGTTACCGGATTATTCATATGTGGTAACAAGCATGTTGGCGGCCATTTTTTTTAAAAGGGTGATAGCACCCAAAAAGCTGTCACCGCTGCAAAGCCATCAAATATTTTCCAACTACAGGGGTGCATACCTTGCCAAAAATCACCATGAGCATTATTCCCCTATACGACCAACCCCCCAGGCTGATGGCCTAAAACCATAACCAGATAAACTTACGATGTGCTCAATTAAATTTTTGATTAACGTGCATTGATAGCATGTAGGTCTATGTTCAGTGAGGTTCATCCCTACAAACTACTTCTATGTACATTCCTCAAATGTCTTACATCAACTTGACCCGAGACTGAAACAGCCGCAGTGCACGTGTTGCAAGTCTCAAAGTCAACTGGGGAATTTCCCACGCGCATGAAACCAGACAGAGCAGTAACTCGCCGTTCCCAGGCAACATAATTACCATGGCAACAGAACTAAAGAATTGCGATATTTACGATAGTGTTGCAAATGTAATTTTTGTCAACTACATTTTCCAGGGAATATTTCGACAAATATAATACAATTAACTGTTATGGAAACTGATTTAAAACAACGGACAGTGTAGGACCACATACACGTAAGTTTCGCAAGGGCAAAAAAACCCTTCAATTCTTATTTTACCTGAACCGAAACCCTCCCATTGAAAAAGAATATGTACCCGGGGTAGATTGCAATGAAGTATTAACATAACTGCTCACAAACATAGACACAGTAAAAACAAAATTCGTTAATATCATTAATAGTCTTGTGGATTCTGTCTGGAATATTTAGGCCCCACGGAATATCTAAATTGCCTAAACGTTAAGACGTTTCAAAATCAATTAAGACATTCTTCGGAAAAAATAACATTGTCAATCAGTAAAGCAATAATCAGAACATATTTACTGTCCACGCATGAATATGGCTTCGAAAAAAAGTCGCATTGTGTTGAAAATGTAATCTTGGTTTGCTTTCACTGTGTACTTTCGTGATTTTTCTACGCGTGATGAATAAACTTCGTTTTATATATACATTTAAAAAAATTTAATGTACGGAACAGAGAAAGGGTCGTAACGTAGATAAGCCTACTCCGATGGCAGAAATCGTGCAGTAAACCTGACGAAAATACTTTCAAAACGAGGGAATATAAAATGACTTGTTTTGTGAACCACGTTCATTTTACGTCAATAGCTAAAGCCGGAGATCGTATCAGGGCTTATTTACTATTCAGAGCGACTGCTCAGCACAATTAAAAAGGCAAAACAACCTCTCTGTAGATTCAAAGAGAAGTTTTGTTTAATTCCTAAAAAAGAATCCGGTCCTTTTGTTCAGTTTTATTGCCTCCCGTGAAGAACGGTAAGGAACCCGTCTGCACGCGTGGGAACGGGGAAAATAATTTTGCGTCCTCCCTAAAATAACACCTTTATAAAAGCAGTAAGCCTTCTATACGGCTTTGTCTCTTTTACAGAATTTATTCACTCGCAGAAATGTGTCTTTACATTGTCATTAATTATTTTTTATGTAGGCCTACTTTGCAATGACAACACAAAAAAACACGCCTCGCCGCCTTACGTTGGCCTTTCGTCCTTGGTTTGTTTTTGTAAACGTCATCGACAAACCATCCAATTCGCCATTTCGACATGCAAGGTTCCCAACGTTTTGTCAGCGGACAGAACGCAGTATTTTAAATAGCTCCCCGTGCTCATGTTTATTCACAAGACGTAATCTCTCGGCAACAATAGGGCCCGGTTGGGCTAGCTCATTAAACCTCGTTGCGCCCGACTGCGCACAGGCGTGCTGTTCGCGACTTTTCCTTTCCTTAACAACTGCCAACTTATCGGTATTATAGCGAACTTTTCGCGAAAGAACGGTCAGGACCAAATGACAAGCCGCCTAATAGTTAGAGATACGACCCACTACACTACCGAGAAATCATTGCTGGCATTCTGCAAAGTGTTTATTGTTCAATGATAGCTATTCAATTAATATCTACGGGATGTAAAAACAAAAGAGTTGATGTCAATTACCGAAATGGAATCGAACCCCGATCTACTGAGTGACAGTCAGAGATACTAACCACTAGCGCTCACATCGACCACTGAAAGCTGGTACTGCAGCCTCGGGATGACATGGTTACGGACAATGTCAACCTTCTGGACTGGCTTCAGAGGGGCCTTCGCAGTCCTCTTTAGCCATGTATCTAACCTCTCCCTTCACCCCCCTCTCAAAATATATTGGTGCGGTGACCTCCGCTCCTACTTTGACTCTAGTGTAACTGCGGTCATATAGAGCCTTAAGAAGGCCGATGAAGTGAGGTTCCATACGTACCTTCTCTAACTCGCCCCATATGTGTGCGTGGCTCACAGAGTCAAATGCCTTGGACAGGTCGAGAAATGCCACGTGGATAGGCAAACGGTTCTCCTTAGCAGCCTTTACCAAGGTGTCAATCAAAAACAAGTTCTGAGCGCACCCTTGGGCTGGAATGAATCCCCGCTGTCGAGGACTTAATACGACCACCCTGTTCATTCTTGCAACCAGGATTTTGGTAAACAGCCTGATCACCGTTGAGGAAATGGTGATTGGTCTCCAGTTTCCCACTTGGTCCAAACCCTCGGAAACCTTTGGCAGTAAGACCGTCTTCGACTGCTTCAGGTTCTCTGGGATCTTCCCGCATAGGATCCATGCCGAGAACATTCGAGCGAGCTTTTACTGTGTCTATGTTTGTGAGCAGTTATGTTAATACTTCATTGCAATCTACCCCGGGTACATATTCTTTTTCAATGGGAGGGTTTCGGTTCAGGTAAAATAAGAATTGAAGGGTTTTTTTGCCCTTGCGAAACTTACGTGTATGTGGTCCTACACTGTCCGTTGTTTTAAATCAGTTTCCATAACAGTTAATTGTATTATATTTGTCGAAATATTCCCTGGAAAATGTAGTTGACAAAAATTACATTTGCAACACTATCGTAAATATCGCAATTCTTTAGTTCTGTTGCCATGGTAATTATGTTGCCTGGGAACGGCGAGTTACTGCTCTGTCTGGTTTCATGCGCGTGGGAAATTCCCCAGTTGACTTTGAGACTTGCAACACGTGCACTGCGGCTGTTTCAGTCTCGGGTCAAGTTGATGTAAGACATTTGAGGAATGTACATAGAAGTAGTTTGTAGGGATGAACCTCACTGAACATAGACCTACATGCTATCAATGCACGTTAATCAAAAATTTAATTGAGCACATCGTAAGTTTATCTGGTTATGGTTTTAGGCCATCAGCCTGGGGGGTTGGTCGTATAGGGGAATAATGCTCATGGTGATTTTTGGCAAGGTATGCACCCCTGTAGTTGGAAAATATTTGATGGCTTTGCAGCGGTGACAGCTTTTTGGGTGCTATCACCCTTTTAAAAAAAATGGCCGCCAACATGCTTGTTACCACATATGAATAATCCGGTAACAGGCCTCTGCTCTATGTAACAGGCATATTGGCAGCCATTTTGAAGAAAAACAATTGAAAAAGGTGATAACACCAAAAAAAAAACTGCCACCGCTCACGCTGCAATGCTATAACACATTTTCTAACTCTAGGTGTGCATACCTTGTCAAAAATCGTTTTAAGTATTGCTCCTTTCGATCACGATACCCGTGGCCCGATGTTGATGGCCTTTTTGTAACTTTTGTTATGTGATGTATTTAAAAAAAATAGCCGTAGGGCAACCAAATAAGAAAGCAATGAACTCGTATCACGCACCAAGAGCGTGCGCGCCCCATTGTACTTTTTTGTACATGTTCTGGGCCAGCCGGCCCCATGCGCTATGCGTATGCACTGCACTAGATGCACAAAGTACAGTACACACACAACTGTACATATGTACAATGTGGGGCTGGGCTAGCTGTGCATGTGCGCGGTGTATACGGTCATGCTACCAGGCGCTACATCAACTCAACATGCAGCGCGCGGTGGTGGGACTCAGATTGCTGGCGTCACAGATGCCTTCTCGATCTCTTCAGAGTCCAGGCCTTGTGCCTATGAATTTGCAGGCAGATTTTGAGCTCTGTGTAGTTGCAAACAATGCTGCACCATCACGACGGGCTGATGAAGATAACTTGCAATGGACTCATGACACTGAAGTGTCAAGCCAAGAACCCCAACAGATGTTCCAGACCACATCACAACGTTTGTCGGCCTCTGCTCGGTACTACATTGTAATTGTATGGGCACGGACTCGTTCGTTCTTGACAATAGGATCGAGTTGTGGTTATACACTTCCAATTATTTTACGATTACATTTTACTATTTCGAAGCCTTCTGTTATTATCAGGATTATTATCACTAGTAAACAATCATTTCTTTATGATTTTGACTTTGGCTTTACGTATACAACCTTGCTGAAAAAGAATTTGAAACTAAATGAAAGTGTGAACATGATTTCTGATATATGATTTGCTGAACGATGTACTTTTGCCAAATTTCTTTGTTGAGCTTAAAACATATCCAGTTAATTTTTGCTTCGTTTATGAAGATCTTAATGTGTCGACATTTTAGCATTAAAACAACCTAAGTCTGACAATAAAACAGACAATGGTAAGTTATCTTCCCTTGTGATTCAATAAAGTGTGTACTGTATATTAAATACAGATCAAGTGAACCCTGACAATGTGATTATTCAATTTTTCACAATACCCCACTAGTTGCACAGATTTAAAACTCCCCAAACTGCAGTACCAGAGGCAAACCCGAGTAATACGAATTATCCTCGGACGATTTATGTTACTTTAACATCTGCAACCATTCTTACTTTCTTTGATTAAATTATGAACGTGGTAATTAAAAAAAAATCGAAAATTCCTTTCCAAGTCTAAGTTGTGCACACTAAACAGCCGTTGGCAACTTAACTCAAAACAATCGTCTTGGCGCGTCAAAAGAAAGACGTAGGCAGTTTGGCCCATAGCCAAGAATACGTGTAGAAACTCTTCCCAGCACAAACAGTCAAGTCGTTATGACGACGACATTACTTCACCAATACTGTGTTATAACAATGTTAAGAATAACTAGAGGTTAAGCGTCTGTTGAGGTCAACAGACGCATGGCTTTTCCTGGGTTTTTTTTTATCAGCATTAAAGTTGTTAAGGGTTTTGTTTTCGCTGAGTTTTCTAAGATCTGAGATTATTTCATGATCTAGATTTCTTACTTGAAAGTTGACCTTTAAGTTTATATTACTTGACCTATGATGACATTATAAGGATAGTACTTATACATGGTGTTGGCCTGTGTCGAGATTGGAGTCAATCTGATCAATGACAGTAATATATAATAATATGTTAAATATTTAAAAATTCATAGAAAATCAGTTGATGACGTTATCATGATGGCACCTCAATTTTCATCTATAACACGAGATACACTAGCAACATACCAGGTTTGAAGGCAATCGGACCTACCGTTCTCTAGATATGGGCCCTTGAAAAACGCACCTTTAAGATGACGTCACATGACACGTGATGACGTCATCATGACGTCACGTTTCGGCATACATTTTCAGCTTAGGGTCTCTGTTTGTGTTAAGCCTGATTAAGATCTGATGTTGTTTAGTGACCAAAGTGTCCCGTACAAAATTCGTGTACCAAGTCTATGGGATTTGGGATAGAACTAAAATAAGCATAGAAAATCAGCCGATGACGTCATCATGACGTCACCTCGGATTTAACATGCTAGTATCACTATCTACCTGCACACTAATTTTTATGACGATCGTCCCTACCCTTATATGTGTTTCAAAAAAGCATATTTTTGATGACGTCATGATGACGTCACACATTGTTCACATTTATGTGAAAGAATATAGGAGCTAACAAAGCTATTACAAAAAGAATTTTGAATTTAGCGTGTTCTGTTGATGAGATATGGCTTTAGGAAACTTTGAAGTTCAAAAACTTTAATATTACTGTAAAACTGTATGATGACGTCATCATGACGTCACCTCAATTTTTATCTATAACACGAGCTACCATACCAACATACCTGGTTTGAAGGCAATCGGACGTACCGTTCTCTAGATATGGGCCCTTGAAAAATGCATCTTTAAGATGACGTCACATGACACGTGATGACGTCATCATGACGTCACGTTTCGGCATACATTTTCAGCTTAGGGTCTCTGTTTGTGTTAAGCCTGATTAAGATCTGATGTTGCTTAGTGACCAAAGTGTCCCGTACAAAATTCGTGTACAAAGTCTATGGGATTTGGGATAGAACTAAAATAATCATAGAAAATCAGCCGATGACGTCATCATGACGTTACCTCGGATTTAACATGCTAGTAGCACTATCTACCTGCACACTAATTTTTATAACGATCGGACCTACCCTTATATGTGTTTCAAAAAAGCATATTTTTGATGACGTCATGATGACGTCACACATTTTTCACATTTATGTGAAAGAATATAGGAGCTAACAAAGCTATTACAATAAGAATTTTGAATTTAGCATGTTCTGTTGATGAGATATGGCTTTAAGAAACTTTGAAGTTCAAAAACTTTAATATTACTGTAAAATCGTATGATGACGTCATCATGACGTCACCTCAATTTTCATCTATAACACGATCTACCATACCAACATACCTGGTTTGAAGGCAATCGGACGTACCGTTCTCTAGATATGGGCCCTTCCAAAATGCACCTTTAAGATGACGTCACATGACACGTGATGACGTCATCATGACGTCACGTTTCGGCATACATTTTCAGCTCAGGGTCTTTGTTTGTGTTAAGCCTGATTAAGATCTGAGGTTGTTTAGTGACCAAAGAGGCTCTTACAAAATTAGTGTACAAAGTCTATGGGATTTGGGATAGAACTAAAAAATTCATAGAAAATCAGCCGATGACGTCATCATGACGTCACCTCGGATTTTACATGCTAGTAGCACTATCTACCTGCCCACTAATTTTTATGACGATCGGACGTACCCTTATATGTGTTTCAAAAAAGCATATTTTTGATGACGTCATGATGACGTCACACATTTTTCACATTTATGTGAAAGAATATAGGAGCTAACAAAGCTATTACAAAAAGAATTTTGAATTTAGCATGTTCTGTTGATGAGATATGGCTTTAAGAAACTTTGAAGTTCAAAGTTTCCTAAAGCCATATCTCATCAATAGAACACGCTAAATTCAAAATTCTTTTTGTAATAGCTTTGTTAGCTCCTATATTCTTTCACATAAATGTGAAAAATGTGTGACGTCATCATGACGTCATCAAAAATATGCTTTTTTGAAACACATATAAGGGTAGGGACGATCGTCATAAAAATTAGTGTGCAGGTAGATAGTGATACTAGCATGTTAAATCCGAGGTGACGTCATGATGACGTCATCGGCTGATTTTCTATGCTTATTTTAGTTCTATCCCAAATCCCATAGACTTGGTACACGAATTTTGTACGGGACACTTTGGTCACTAAACAACATCAGATCTTAATCAGGCTTAACACAAACAGAGACCCTAAGCTGAAAATGTATGCCGAAACGTGATGTCATGATGACGTCATCACGTGTCTTGTGACGTCATCTTAAAGGTGCATTTTTCAAGGGCCCATATCTAGAGAACGGTACGTCCGATTGCCTTCAAACCAGGTATGTTGGTATGGTAGCTCGTGTTATAGATGAAAATTGAGGTGACGTCATGATGACGTCATCATACGATTTTACAGTAATATTAAAGTTTTTGAACTTCAAAGTTTCCTAAAGCCATATCTCATCAATAGAACACGCTAAATTCAAAATTTTTTTTGTAATAGCTTTGTTAGCTCCTATATTCTTTCACATAAATGTGAAAAATGTGTGACGTCATCATGACGTCATCAAAAATATGCTTTTTTGAAACACATATAAGGGTAGGGACGATCGTCATAAAAATTAGTGTGCAGGTAGACAATGTGTCTACACTTCTGTCAGTATGCCTAGCTGGGGTTGATATGGCGTCCTAGCGCCCAAGTATGCAAAACAGTCCTTTGCTAGAAACCGAAGATCAAAAATCACACTTTACCTGCATAAATATTCTTGGCATCATCTTCGTCAAACAGTTCAACAGCCCATCTCCCCGTTCGGATAGAAATATTCCTCCAAGAATGTCAAGAACAGGAGATATTTGCGGCGCAAAATCGTCTTCTAGGGCTAGGGTTGTTTGTAGCCTTACTTTGGGGGGAGTGACTCCTGCCAAGGGTTGGGACGAGGGTGACATAAACTCGTTGTGGCTGTACATGTTGGTAAACTTCTTGTCACACCACTCTGATAAGTAGAGCTTGCCTTTACCATCATCTTTGTAGGATGTCATGTGTTGGAAGTAGTTGCGTCCAATACACTACAGGAAAGTACCGGTAATAAACAATATAAATTATTAGGTACATGTAGTACGGTACCAATATTATTATTAACAAACATGAAATGCTTAACTTAAAAGCTGTGAATAAAGCCTTTACTGGGACTATTCATACATTTGGTTATTTAATGTATTGTCTTAACCTAGTCCCAGTAACTAGGACCTTACTTATCGCTTTTTTAACATCTGGACATGATCTGGCGATAGTAGGGTCCTGGCGATAGTAGTAGGGTCGTCTACAACTTGGGTGTATTAAAAGCCCATACTGTCGCAAGTACATGTATTGCACCATGAAACAGTCGTTGATAAAGCGTGATTTGTTTGCATGACTGTGACAAAGCGTGATTTGTTTGCATGACTGTGACGTCAGACGCGCCCTCCCGAGCTAGCTAGCTGAGCCGGCCGAGTCCGAAACGGGCTTAACCAAAAAGTCGATGGCGAACGGCGCCTGGCAGATTTCAGCTGTAAGCTTGTCAGAACATTATTTTTTTTCAAATTACCGGTTGTTGTGAACAATTTAAGCGGCCTTAGGGAATGCCATAAATGTATAGATCTAATAGGGGTAACTTTCTTTCTCGTTTGGAATGCTTTTACCATGTTTTTGGAGCCTAAATGTCATCTGATGTTGTCGGTTTTGTAACCGTGCCGTTTTTTGTACACAATTCGCTAGGACCCTACTATCGCCAGATCATGTCCCGATGTTAAAAAAGCGGACGAATCTGGAGAGTGATAGTCAGAGATACTAACCACTACACAACCGAGGAATCCTTACTGGCATTCTGCGAAGTGTTTATTGTTCAATGATAGCTATTCAATGAAAATAAACCGGATGTAAAAACGAAAGAGTTAATCTTCCCGGGATGGAATTGAACCCCGCTCTTATAAGTAATAGTTAGAGATACGACCCGCTACACTACCGAGAAATCATTGCTGGCATTCTGCAAAGTGTTTATTGTTCAATGATAGCTATTCAATTCATATCTACGGGATGTAAAAACAAAAGAGTTGATGTCAATTACCGAAATGGAATCGAACCCCGATCTACTGAGTGACAGTCAGAGATACTAACCACTACACTACCGATGAATCATTGCTGTTATTTTGCGAAGTGTTTATTGTTCAATGATAGCTATTCAATGAAATTAAGCAGGATGTAAAAACAAAAGAGTTTATCTCCCCGGGATGGAATCGAACCCAGATCTACTGAGTGACAGTCAGAGGTACTACCGAGGAATCCTTACTGGCATTCTGCGAAGTGTCTATTGTTCAATGATAGCTATTCAATGAAAATATGCGGGATGTAAAAACGAAAGAGTTATTCTCCCAGGAATGGAATCAAACGCCGATCTCCTGAGTAACAGTCAGAGATACTAACGACTACACTACCGAGGAATCCTTGCTGGTATTCTGCGAAGTGTTTATTGTTCAATAATAGCTATTCAATGAAAATAACCCGGATGTAAAAACGAAAGAGTTAATCTCCCTGGGATATAATCGAACCCCGATCTTCTGAGTGATAGTGAGAGATAGAAACCACTACTCTACCGAGGAATCCTTGCTGGTATTTTGCGAAGTGGTTATTGTTCAATGATAGCTATTCAATGAAAATATACCGGATGTAAAAACGAAAATGTTAATCTCCCCGGGATGGAAGCGAACCCGGACGAACCTGGAGAGTGATAGTCAGAGATACTAACCACTACACTACCGAGGAACACTTGCTGGCGTTCTGCGAAGTGTGTATTGTTAAATGATAGCTATTCAATGAAAAAAGACGGGATGTAAAAACGAAAGAGTTAATCTCCCTGGGATATAATCGAACCCCGATCTTCTGAGTGATAGTGAGAGATATAAACCACTACTCTACCGAGGAATCCTTGTTTGTATTCTGCGAAGTGTTTATTGTTCAATGATAGTTATTCAATGAAAATATGCAGGATGTAAAAAGGAAAGAGTTTAACTGCCCGGGATGGAATCAAACCCCGATCTCCAGAGTGTTAGTCAGAGATACTAACCACTACACTACCGCGGAATCATTACTGGTTTTCTGCGAAGTGTTTATTGTTTAATGATAGCTATTCAATGAAAATAGACCGGAAGTAAAATCGAAAGAGTTAATCTCCCCGGGATGGAATTGAACCCCGATCTGATAAGTAATAGTTTGAGATACGAACCACTGCACTATCGAGGAATCATTGCTTGCATTCTGCGAAGTGTTTATTGTTCAATGATAGCTATTCAATTAATATCAACGGGATGTAAAAACAAACGAGTCGATCTCCCCGGGATGGAATCGAACACCGATCTACTGAGTGACAGTCAGAGATACTAACCACTACACTACCGAGGAATCCTTACTGGCATTCTGGGAAGTGTTTATTGTTCAATGATAGCTATTCAATTAGAATCAACGGGATGTAAAAACAAAAGAGTTGATCTCCACGGGATGGAATCGAACCCCGATCTACTGAGTGACAGTCACAGAGGAATCCTTACTGGCATTCTGCTAAGTGTCTATTGTTCAATGATAGCTATACAATACAAATAAACGGGATGTAAAAACTAAAGAGTCAATCTCCCCTGGATGGAATCGAACCCCGATCTCCTGGGTGAACGTCAGTGACACTAACCACAACACTACATGGGAATCCTTGCTGTTATTCTGCGAAGTGTCTATTTGTTAATGATAGCTATTCAATAAAAATAAGAAGGATGTAAAAACGAAAGAGTTATTCTCCCAGGAATGGAATCAAACGCCGATCTCCTGAGATACTAACGACTAAACTACCGAGGAATCCTTGCTGGTATTCTGCGAAGTGTTTATTGTTCAATGATAGCTATTCAATGAAAATAAACCGGATGTAAAAAACGAAAGAGTTAATCTTCCTGGGATATAATCGAACCCGGAATCGAACCTGGAGAGTGATAGTCAGAGATACTAACCACTACACTACCGAGGAACACTTGCTTGCATTCTGCGAAGTGTGTATTGTTCAATGATAGCTATTCAATGAAAAATGACGGGATGTAAAAACGAAAGAGTTAATCTCCCTGGGATATAATCGAACCCCGATCTTCTGAGTAATAGTGAGAGATAGAAACCACTACTCTATCGAGGAATCCTTGTTGGTATTCTGCGAAGTGTTTATTGTTCAATGATAGTTATTCAATGAAAATATACAGGATGTAAAAACGAAAGAGTTTAACTCCCCGGGATGGAATCGAACCCCGATCTCCAGAGTGATAGTCAGAGATACTAACCACTACACTACCGCGGAATCATTACTGTTCTGCTGCGAAGTGTTTATTGTTTAATGATAGCTATTCAATGAAAATAAACCGGAAGTAAAAGCGAAAGAGTTAATCTCTCCGGGATGGAATTGAACCCCGATCTTATAAGTAATAGTTTGAGATACGAACCACTACACTACCGAGGAATCATTGCTTGCATTCTGCGAAGTGTTTATTGTTCAATGATAGCTATTCAATTAATATCAACGGGATGTAAAAACAAACGAGTTGATCTCCCCGGGATGGAATCGAACACCGATCTACTGAGTGACAGTCAGAGATACTAACCACTACACTACCGAGGAATCCTTTCTAGTATTCAGCGAAGTGTTTATTGTTCAATGATAGCTATTCGATGAAAATATACAGGATGTAAAAACAAGAGTGTTTAATCTCCCTGGGATAGAATCGAACCCCGATCTACTGATTGACAGTCAGAGATACTAACCACTACACTACCGAGGAATCCTTACTGGCTTTCTGCAAAGTGTTTATTGTTAAATGATAGCTATTCAATTAATACCAACGGGATGTAAAAACAAAAGAGTTGATCTTTCCGAGGTGGAATCAACCCCGATCGACTGAGCGACAGTCAGAGATACTAACCACTACACAACCGAGGAATCCTTACTGGCTTTCTGCAAAGTGTTTATTGTTCAATGATAGCTATTCAATTAGAATCAACGGGATGTAAAAACAAAAGAGTTGATCTCCACGGGATGGAATCGAACCCCGATCTACTGAGTGACAGTCACAGAGGAATCCTTACTGGCATTCTGCTAAGTGTCTACTGTTCAATGATAGCTATACAATAAAAATAAACGGGATGTAAAAACTAAAGAGTCAATCTCCCCTGGATGGAATCGAACCCTGATCTCCTGGGTGACAGTCAGTGACACTAACCACAACACTACATGGGAATCCTTGCTGTTATTCTGCGAAGTGTCTATTTGTTAATGATAGCTATTCAATAAAAATAAGAAGGATGTAAAAACGAAAGAGTTATTCTCCCAGGAATGGAATCAAACGCCGATCTCCTGAGATACTAACGACTAAACTACCGAGGAATCCTTGCTGGTATTCTGCGAAGTGTTTATTGTTCAATGATAGCTATTCAATGAAAATAAACCGGATGTAAAAACGAAAGAGTTAATCTCCCTGGGATATAATCGAACCCGGAATCGAACCTGGAGAGTGATAGTCAGAGATACTAACCACTACACTACCGAGGAACACTTGCTGGCATTCTGCGAAGTGTGTATTGTTCAATGATAGCTATTCAATGACAAAAGACGGGATGTAAAAACGAAAGAGTTAATCTCCCTGGGATATAATCGAACCCCGATCTTCTGAGTGACAGTGAGAGATAGAAACCACTACTCTACCGAGGAATCCTTGTTGGTATTCTGCGAAGTGTGTATTGTTCAATGATAGTTATTCAATGAAAATATACTGGATGTAAAAACGAAAGAGTTTAACTCCCCGGGATGGAATTGAACCCCGATCTTATAAGTAATAGTTTGAGATACGAACCACTACACTACCGAGAAATCATTGCTTGCATTCTGCGAAGTGTTTATTGTTCAATGATAGCTATTCAATTAATATCAACGGGATGTAAAAACAAACGAGTTGATCTCCCCGGGATGGAATCGAACACCGATCTACTGAGTGACAGTCAGAGATACTAACCACTACACTACCGAGGAATCCTTTCTAGTATTCAGCGAAGTGTTTATTGTTCAATGATAGCTATTCGATGAAAATATACAGGATGTAAAAACAAGAGTGTTTAATCTCCCTGGGATAGAATCGAACCCCGATCTACTGATTGACAGTCAGAGATACTAACCACTACACTACCGAGGAATCCTTACTGGCTTTCTGCAAAGTGTTTATTGTTAAATGATAGCTATTCAATTAATACCAACGGGATGTAAAAACAAAAGAGTTGATCTTTCCGAGGTGGAATCAACCCCGATCGACTGAGCGACAGTCAGAGATACTAACCACTACACAACCGAGGAATCCTTACTGGCTTTCTGCAAAGTGTTTATTGTTCAATGATAGCTATTCAATTAGAATCAACGGGATGTAAAAACAAAAGAGTTGATCTCCACGGGATGGAATCGAACCCCGATCTACTGAGTGACAGTCACAGAGGAATCCTTACTGGCATTCTGCTAAGTGTCTACTGTTCAATGATAGCTATACAATAAAAATAAACGGGATGTAAAAACTAAAGAGTCAATCTCCCCTGGATGGAATCGAACCCTGATCTCCTGGGTGACAGTCAGTGACACTAACCACAACACTACATGGGAATCCTTGCTGTTATTCTGCGAAGTGTCTATTTGTTAATGATAGCTATTCAATAAAAATAAGAAGGATGTAAAAACGAAAGAGTTATTCTCCCAGGAATGGAATCAAACGCCGATCTCCTGAGATACTAACGACTAAACTACCGAGGAATCCTTGCTGGTATTCTGCGAAGTGTTTATTGTTCAATGATAGCTATTCAATGAAAATAAACCGGATGTAAAAACGAAAGAGTTAATCTCCCTGGGATATAATCGAACCCGGAATCGAACCTGGAGAGTGATAGTCAGAGATACTAACCACTACACTACCGAGGAACACTTGCTGGCATTCTGCGAAGTGTGTATTGTTCAATGATAGCTATTCAATGACAAAAGACGGGATGTAAAAACGAAAGAGTTAATCTCCCTGGGATATAATCGAACCCCGATCTTCTGAGTGACAGTGAGAGATAGAAACCACTACTCTACCGAGGAATCCTTGTTGGTATTCTGCGAAGTGTTTATTGTTCAATGATAGTTATTCAATGAAAATATACTGGATGTAAAAACGAAAGAGTTTAACTCCCCGGGATGGAATTGAACCCCGATCTTATAAGTAATAGTTTGAGATACGAACCACCACACTACCGAGAAATCATTGCTTGCATTCTGCGAAGTGTTTATTGTTCAATGATAGCTATTCAATTAATATCAACGGGATGTAAAAACAAACGAGTTGATCTCCCCGGGATGGAATCGAACACCGATCTACTGAGTGACAGTCAGAGATACTAACCACTACACTACCGAGGAATCCTTTCTGGTATTCAGCGAAGTGTTTATTGTTCAATGATAGCTATTCAATGAAAATAAACAGGATGTAAAAACGAAAGAGTTAATCTCCCTGGGATATAATCGAACCACGATCTTCTGAGTGATAGTGAGAGATAGAAACCACTACTCTACCGAGGAATCCTTGCTGGTATTCTGCGAAGTGTTTATTGTTAATGATAGCTATTCAATTAAAATCAACGGGATGTAAACAAAAAAAGAGTTCATCTCCCTGGGATTTAATCGAACCCCGATCTACTCAATGACAGTCAGAGATGCTATCGAGGAATCCTTGCTGGCATTCTGCGAAGTGTCTATTGTTCAATAATAGCTATTCAATAAAAATAGACGGGATGTAAAAACGAAAGGGTTAATCTCCCCTGGATGGAATCGAACCCCGATCTCCTGAGTGACAGTCAGGGACACTAACCACTACACTACTAAGGAATCATTGCTGGTATTCTGCGAAGTGTTTATTGTTCAATGATAACTATTCAATGAAAATAGACCAGTTGTAAAAACGAGAGAGTTAATCTCCCCGGGATGGAATCGATAGTTTGAGAAAATAGCCACTACACTACCGAGGAATCCTTGCAGGTATTCTGCGAAGTGTATAATGTTCAATGATAGCTATTCAATGAAAATAAACCAGATGTAAAAACGAGAGAGTTAATCTCCCCGGGATGGAATCGAACCACGATCTCCAGAGTGATAGTTTGAGAAAATAGCCCCTACACTACCGAGGAATCCTTGCAGGTATTCTGCGAAGTGTATAATGTTCAATGATAGCTGTTCAATGAAAATAAATAGGATGTAAAAAACGAAAGAGTTATTCTCCTAGAGATGGAATCGAACCCCGATGTCCTAAGTGACAGTCCGCAATACTAACCACTACTCTACCGAGGAATCCTTGCTGGTATTCTGCGAAGTGTTTATTGTTCAATGATAGCTATTTAATGAAAATAAGCCGGATGTAAAAACGAAAGAGTTAATCTCCCCGGGATGGAATCGAACCCCGATCTCCAGAGTTACAGTCAGAGATACTTACCATTAAACTACCGAGGAATCAATGCTGGTACTCTGCGAAGTGTGTATTGTTCAATGATAGCCATTGAATGAAAATACACCGGATGTAAAAAAAAAACACGAAAGAGTTCAACTCCCCGGGATGAAAGCGAACCCTGATCTCCTGAGTAACAGTCAGAGATACTTATCCACTACACTACCGATGAATCCTTGCTGGTATTCTGCGAAGTGTTTATTGTTCAATGATAGCTATTCAATGAAAATAAACCGGATATTAAAACGAAAGAGTTAATCCCCCCGGAATGAAATCGAACCCCGATCTCTTGAGTGATAGTGAGATATAAAAACCACTACTCTATCGAGGAATCCTTGCTGGTATTCTGCTTAGTGTTTATTGTTCAATGATAGATATTCAATGAAAATAAGCAGTATGTAAAAACAAAAAAGTTAATCTCCCCGGGATGGAAGCGAACAACGATCCCACGAGTGACAGTCAGAGATACTACCAAGAAATCGTTGCTGGGATTCTGCGAAGTGTTTATTGTTCAATGATAGCTATTCAATAAAAATATACCGGATGTAAAAACGAATGAGCCAAATCTCCCCGGGATGGAATCGAACCCCGATCTCCAGAGTGGTAGTTAGACTAACCACTACACTACCGAGGAATCATTGCTGGTCTTCTGCGAAATGTTATTGTTCAATGAAAATAAGCAGGATGTAAAAACGAAAGAATTATTCTCCCAGGAATGGAATCGAACCCTGATCTCCTGAGTAACAGTCAGAGATACTAACCACTACACCTACCGATGAATCCTTGCTGGTATTCTGCGAAGTGTATATTGTTCAATGATAGCTATTCAATGGAAATAAAAAGGATGTAAAAACAAAAGCAGGGGTGAATCGAACTCCGGTCTCTTGAGAGATTGTTAGAGAATCATTGATGGTCTTCTGCGAAGTGTTTATTGTTCAATGATAGCTATTTAATGAAAATAAACCGGATGTAAAAAACGAAAGTGTTAATCTCCCCGGAATGAAATCGAACCCCGGAATCAAACCTTGAGAGTGATAGTCAGATATACTAACCACTACACTACCGAGGACCCCCGTTGCTGGCATTCTGCGAAGTGTGTATTGTTAAATGATAGCTATTCAATGAAAAATAAACCGGGATGTAAAAACGAAAAAATTAATCTCCCCTGGATGGAATCGAACCCCGATCTCCTAAGTGATAGTCAGGGACACTGACCACTACACTAATAAGGAAGCCTTGCTGGTATTCTGCGAAGTGTTTATTGTTCAATGATAGCTATTTGATGAAAATATACAGGATGTAAAAACAAAAGTGTTTATCTCCCCGGGATAGAATCGAACCCCGATCTCTAGAGTGATAGTCAGATATACTAACCACTACACTACCAAGGAATCATTACTAGTCTTCTGCGAAGTGTTATTGTTCAATGATAGCTATTCAATAAAAGTACACGGGATGTAAAAACGAAAGAGTTAATCTCCCCTGGATGGAATCAAACCCCGGTGTCCCGAGTAACAGTCAGAGATACCAACCACTACTCCACCGAGGAATCCTTGCTGGTATTCTGCGAAGTGTTTGTTGTTCAATGATAGCTATTCAATGAAAATAAGCGGAATGTAAAAAACGAAAAAGGTATTCTCCCAGGTATGGAATCGAACCCGATCTCCAGAGTTATAGTCAGAGATACTTACCATTACACTACCGAGGAATCAATGCTGGTACTCTGCGAAGTGTGTATTGTTCAATGATAGCTATTGACTGAAAATACCCCGGATGTTAAAAAAAAACGAAAGAGTTAAACTCCCCGGGATGAAAGCGAACCCTGATCTCCTGAGTAACAGTCAGAGATACTAATCCACTACACTACCGATGAATCCTTGCTGGTATTCTGCGAAGTGTTTATTGTTCAATGATAGCTATTCAATAAAAATATACCGGAAGTAAAAACGAAAGAGCCAAATCTCCCCGGGATGGAATCGAACCCCGATCTCCAAAATGGTAGTCAGAGATACTAACCACTACACCACCAAGAAATCGTTGCTGGTCTTCTGCGAAGTGTTATTGTTCAATAATAGCTATTCAATGGAAATAAAAAGGATGTAAAAACAAAAGCATTTATCTCCACAGGGTGTTAATCGAACTGCGGTCTCTTGAGAGATTGTTAGAGAATCCTTGATGGTCTTCTGCGAAGTGTTTATTGTTCAATGATAGCTATTCAATGAATATAAACCCGATATAAAAAACGAAAGAGTTAATCTCCCTGGGATGGAATTGAACCCCGATCTTATAAGTAATAGTTTAAAATACGAACCACTACACTACCGAGGAATCATTGCTTGATTCTGCGAAGTGTTTATTGTTCAATGATAGCTATTCAATTAATATCAACGGGATGTAAAAACAAACGAGTTGATCTCCCCGGGATGGAATCGAACACCGATCTACTGAGTGACAGTCAGAGATACTAACCACTACACTACCGCGGAATCCTTACTGGCATTCCGGGAAGTGTTTATTGTTCAATGATAGCTATTCAATTAGAATCAACGGGATGTAAAAACAAAAGAGTTGATCTCCACGGGATGGAATCGAACCCCGATCTACTGAGTGACAGTCAGAGAGGAATCCTTACTGGCATTCTGCTAAGTGTCTATTGTTCAATGATAGCTATACAATAAAAATAGACGCGATGTAAAAACTAAAGAGTTAAACTCCCCTGGATGGAATCGAACCGTGATCTCCTGAGTGACAGTCAGTGACACTAACCACTACACTACATGGGAATCCTTGCTGTTATTCTGCGAAGTGTCTATTTGTTAATGATAGCTATTCAATAAAAATAAGAAGGATGTAAAAACGAAAGAGTTATTCTCCCAGGAATGGAATCAAACGCCGATCTCCTGAGATACTAACGACTAAACTACCGAGGAATCCTTGCTGGTATTCTGCGAAGTGTTTATTGTTCAATGATAGCTATTCAATGAAAATAAACCGGATGTAAAAACGAAAGAGTTAATCTCCCTGGGATATAATCGAACCCGGAATCGAACCTGGAGAGTGATAGTCAGAGATACTAACCACTACACTACCGAGGAACACTTGCTGGCATTCTGCGAAGTGTGTATTGTTCAATGATAGCTATTCAATGACAAAAGACGGGATGTAAAAACGAAAGAGTTAATCTCCCTGGGATATAATCGAACCCCGATCTTCTGAGTGACAGTGAGAGATAGAAACCACTACTCTACCGAGGAATCCTTGTTGGTATTCTGCGAAGTGTGTATTGTTCAATGATAGTTATTCAATGAAAATATACTGGATGTAAAAACGAAAGAGTTTAACTCCCCGGGATGGAATTGAACCCCGATCTTATAAGTAATAGTTTGAGATACGAACCACTACACTACCGAGAAATCATTGCTTGCATTCTGCGAAGTGTTTATTGTTCAATGATAGCTATTCAATTAATATCAACGGGATGTAAAAACAAACGAGTTGATCTCCCCGGGATGGAATCGAACACCGATCTACTGAGTGACAGTCAGAGATACTAACCACTACACTACCGAGGAATCCTTTCTGGTATTCAGCGAAGTGTTTATTGTTCAATGATAGCTATTCAATGAAAATAAACAGGATGTAAAAACGAAAGAGTTAATCTCCCTGGGATATAATCGAACCACGATCTTCTGAGTGATAGTGAGAGATAGAAACCACTACTCTACCGAGGAATCCTTGCTGGTATTCTGCGAAGTGTTTATTGTTCAATGATAGCTATTCAATTAAAATCAACGGGATGTAAACAAAAAAAGAGTTCATCTCCCTGGGATTTAATCGAACCCCGATCTACTCAATGACAGTCAGAGATGCTATCGAGGAATCCTTGCTGGCATTCTGCGAAGTGTCTATTGTTCAATAATAGCTATTCAATAAAAATAGACGGGATGTAAAAACAAAAGAGTTGATCTCCACGGGATGGAATCGAACCCCGATCTACTGAGTGACAGTCAGAGAGGAATCCTTACTGGCATTCTGCTAAGTGTCTATTGTTCAATGATAGCTATACAATAAAAATAGACGCGATGTAAAAACTAAAGAGTTATTCTCCCAGGAATGGAATCGAACCCCGATCTCCTGAATAACAGTCAGAGATACTAAACACTACACTACCGAGGAATCCTTGCTGGTATTCAGCGAAGTGTGTATTGTTAAATGATAGCTATTCAATGAAAAATAAACCGGGATGTAAAAACGAAAAAATCAATCTCCCCTGGATGGAATCGAACCCCTATCTCCTGAGTGATAGTCAGGGACACTGACCACTACACTAGTAAGGAAGCCTTGCTGGTATTTTGCGAAGTGTGTATTGTTCAATGATAGCTATTCGATGAAAATATACAGGATGTAAAAACAAGAGTGTTTAATCTCCCCGCGATAGAATCGAACCCCGATCTACTGATTGACAGTCAGAGATACTAACCACTACACTACCGAGGAATCAGCGAAGTGTTTATTGTTCAATGATAGCTATTCCATGAAAATAACCCCGATGTAAAAACGAAAGAGTTAATCTCCCTGGGATATAATCGAACCACGATCTTCTGAGTGATAGCGAGAGATAGAAACAACTACTCTACCGAGGAATCCTTGCTGGTATTCTGCGAAGTGTTTATTGTTCAATGATAGCTATTTAATGAAAATAAGCCGGATGTAAAAACGAAAGAGTTAATCTCCCCGGGATGAAATTGAACCCCGATCTTATAAGTAATAGTTAGAGATACGAACCACTACACTACCGAGGAATCATTGCTGGCATTCTTCGAAGTGTCTATTGTTCAATGATAGCTATTCAATGAAAATAAGCAGGATGTAAAAACAAAAGAGTTATTCTCCCAGGAATGGAAACAAACCCCGATCTCCTGAATAACAGTCAGAGATACTAACCACTACACTACCGAGGAATCCTTGCTGGTATTCAGCGAAGTGTGTATTGTTAAATGATAGCTATTCTATGAAAAATAAACCGGGATGTAAAAACGAGAGTGTTTAATCTCCCCTGGATGGAATCGAACCCCTATCTCCTGAGTGATAGTCAGGGACACTGACCACTACACTAGTAAGGAAGCCTTGCTGGTATTCTGCGAAGTGTTTATTGTTCAATGATAGCTATTCAATGAAAATATACAGGATGTAAAAACAAGAGTGTTTAATCTCCCCGGGATAGAATCGAACCCCGATCTACTGATTGACAGTCAGAGATACTAACCACTACACTACCGAGGAATCCTTGCAGGTATTCAGCGAAGTGTGTATTGTTAAATGATAGCTATTCAATGAAAAATAAACCGGGGTGTAAAAACGAAAAAAATTAATCTCCCCTGGATGGAATCGAACCCCTATCTCCTGAGTGATAGTCAGGGACACTGACCACTACACTAGTAAGGAAGCCTTGCTGGTATTCTGCGAAGTGTTTATTGTTCAATGATAGCTATTCGATGAAAATATACAGGATGTAAAAACAAGAGTGTTTAATCTCCCCGGGAGAGAGTCGAACCCCGATCTACTGATTGACAGTCAGAGATACTAACCACTACACTACCGAGGAATCCTTACTGGCTTTCTGCAAAGTGTTTATTGTTCAATGATAGCTATTCAATTAATACAAACGGGATGTAAAAACAAAAGAGTTGATCTCTCCGGGGTGGAATCAACCCCGATCGACTGAGTGACAGTCAGAGATACTAACCACTACACTACCGAGGTATCCTTAATGGCATTCTGCGAAGTGTTTATTGTTCAATGATAGCTATTCAATTAGAATCAATGGGATGTAAAAACAAAGGATTTGATCTCCCCGGGATGGATTCGAACCCCGATCTACTGAGTGACAGTCAGAGATACTACCGAGGAATCATTACTGGCATTCTGCAAAGTGTGTATTGTTCAATGATAGCTATTCGATGAAAATATACAGGATGTAAAAACAAGAGTGTTTAATCTCCCCGCGATAGAATCGAACCCCGATCTACTGATTGACAGTCAGAGATACTAACCACTACACTACCGAGGAATCAGCGAAGTGTTTATTGTTCAATGATAGCTATTCCATGAAAATAACCCCGATGTAAAAACGAAAGAGTTAATCTCCCTGGGATATAATCGAACCACGATCTTCTGAGTGATAGCGAGAGATAGAAACAACTACTCTACCGAGGAATCCTTGCTGGTATTCTGCGAAGTGTTTATTGTTCAATGATAGCTATTTAATGAAAATAAGCCGGATGTAAAAACGAAAGAGTTAATCTCCCCGGGATGGAATTGAACCCCGATCTTATAAGTAATAGTTAGAGATACGAACCACTACACTACCGAGGAATCATTGCTGGCATTCTTCGAAGTGTCTATTGTTCAATGATAGCTATTCAATGAAAATAAGCAGGATGTAAAAACAAAAGAGTTATTCTCCCAGGAATGGAAACAAACCCCGATCTCCTGAATAACAGTCAGAGATACTAACCACTACACTACCGAGGAATCCTTGCTGGTATTCAGCGAAGTGTGTATTGTTAAATGATAGCTATTCTATGAAAAATAAACCGGGATGTAAAAACGAGAGTGTTTAATCTCCCCTGGATGGAATCGAACCCCTATCTCCTGAGTGATAGTCAGGGACACTGACCACTACACTAGTAAGGAAGCCTTGCTGGTATTCTGCGAAGTGTTTATTGTTCAATGATAGCTATTCGATGAAAATATACAGGATGTAAAAACAAGAGTGTTTAATCTCCCCGGGATAGAATCGAACCCCGATCTACTGATTGACAGTCAGAGATACTAACCACTACACTACCGAGGAATCCTTGCAGGTATTCAGCGAAGTGTGTATTGTTAAATGATAGCTATTCAATGAAAAATAAACCGGGGTGTAAAAACGAAAAAAATTAATCTCCCCTGGATGGAATCGAACCCCTATCTCCTGAGTGATAGTCAGGGACACTGACCACTACACTAGTAAGGAAGCCTTGCTGGTATTCTGCGAAGTGTTTATTGTTCAATGATAGCTATTCGATGAAAATATACAGGATGTAAAAACAAGAGTGTTTAATCTCCCCGGGAGAGAGTCGAACCCCGATCTACTGTTTGACAGTCAGAGATACTAACCACTACACTACCGAGGAATCCTTACTGGCTTTCTGCAAAGTGTTTATTGTTCAATGATAGCTATTCAATTAATACAAACGGGATGTAAAAACAAAAGAGTTGATCTCTCCGGGGTGGAATCAACCCCGATCGACTGAGTGACAGTCAGAGATACTAACCACTACACTACCGAGGTATCCTTAATGGCATTCTGCGAAGTGTTTATTGTTCAATGATAGCTATTCAATTAGAATCAATGGGATGTAAAAACAAAGGATTTGATCTCCCCGGGATGGATTCGAACCCCGATCTACTGAGTGACAGTCAGAGATACTACCGAGGAATCATTACAGGCATTCTGCAAAGTGTTTATTGTTCAGCGATAGCTATTCAATGAAAATAAACGGGAAGTAAAAACAAAAGATTTAATCTCCCCTGGATGAAATCGAACCCCGATCTCCTGAGTTACAGTCAGGGACACCAACCACTACACTACTAAGGAATCCTTGCTGGTATTCTGCGAAGTGTTTATTGTTCAATGATAGCTATTCAATAAAAATACACGGGATGTAAAAACGGAAGAGTTAATTTCCCCGGGATGGAATCAAACCGCGATGTCCTGAGTGACAGTCAGCAATACAAACCACTACACTACATGGGAATCCTTGCTGTTATTCTACTGTCAATCAGTAGATCGGGGTTCGATTCTATCCCGGGGAGATTAAACACTCTTGTTTTTACATCCTGTATATTTTCATCGAATAGCTATCATTGAACAATAAACACTTCGCAGAATACCAGCAAGGCTTCCTTACTAGTGTAGTGGTCAGTGTCCCTGACTATCACTCAGGAGATAGAGGTTCGATTCCATCCAGGGGAGATTAATTGTTTCGTTTTTACATCCCGGTTTATTTTTCATTGAATAGCTATCATTTAACAACACACACTTCGCTGAATACCAAGGATTCCTCGGTAGTGTAGATTCCTCAGTCAGAGATACTAACCACTACACTACCGAGGAATCAGCGAAGTGTTTATTGTTCAATGATAGCTATTCCATGAAAATAACCCCGATGTAAAAACGAAAGAGTTAATCGAACCACGATCTTCTGAGTGATAGCGAGAGATAGAAACCGCTACTCTACCGAGGAATCCTTGCTGGTATTCTGCGAAGTGTTTATTGTTCAATGATAGCTATTTAATGAAAATAAGCCGGATGTAAAAACGAAAGAGTTAATCTCCCCGGGATGGAATTGAACCCCGATCTTATAAGTAAGAGTTAGAGATACGAACCACTGCACTACCGAGGAATCATTGCTGGCATTCTTCGAAGTGTCTATTGTTCAATGATAGCTATTTAATGAAAATAAGCAGGATGTAAAAACAAAAGAGATATTCTCCCAGGAATGGAATCAAACCCCGATCTACCGAGTGACAGTCAGAGATACTACCGAGGAATCCTAACTGGCATTCTGCGAAGTGTATATTGTTCAATGATAGCTATTCAATTAAAATCAACGGGATATAAAAACAAAAGAGTTAATCTCCCTGGGATGGAATCGAACCCGATCTACTCAGTGACAGTTGCTGGTATTCTGCGAAGTGTTTATTGTTTAATGATAGCTATTTAATAAAAAAAATCTACGAGATGTAAAAACGAAAGAGTTAATCTCCCCGGGATGGAATCGAACCCCGATCTCCTGAGTGATGATAGTGAGAGATGAAAGCCAATACTCTATCGAGGAATCTTTGCTGGTAATGAAAATACACGTGATGTAAAAAAGAAAAAGTTAATCACCCCGGGATGGAAGCGAACAACGATCTCACGATTGACAGTCAGAGACTACCAAGGCATCCTTGCTGGTATTCTGCAAAGTGTATATTGTTCAATGATAGCTATTGAATGAAAATAGACCGGATGTAAAAACAATAAAGTTAATCTCCCCGGGATGGAATCGAACCCCGATCTACTCAGTGACAGTCAGAGATACTAACCACTACACAACCGAGGAATCCTTACTGGCATTATGCGAAGTGTTTATTGTTCAATGATAGCTATTCAATGAAAATAGACAGGATGTAAAAACGAAAGAGTTAATCTCCCCGGGATGGAAGCGAACCCTGATCTCCTGAGTAACAGTCAGAGATACTAACTACCAAGGCATCCTTGCTGGTATTCTGCGAAGTGAATATTGTTCAATGATAGCTATTCAAAGAAAATAAACAGGATGTAAAAACGAAAGAGTTAATCTTCCTGTGATGGAATCGAACCCCGATCTCCAGAGCGATAGTCAGGGACACTGACCACTACACTACCGAGGAATCATTATTGGTTTTCTGCGAAGTGTTTATTGTTCAATAATAGCTATTCAATGAAAATAAACCGGATGTAAAAACGAAAGAGTTAATCTTCCCGGGATGGAATTGAACCCCGCTCTTATAAGTAATAGTTAGAGATACGACCCACTACACTACCGAGAAATCATTGCTGGCATTCTGCAAAGTGTTTATTGTTCAATGATAGCTATTCAATTAATATCTACGGGATGTAAAAACAAAAGAGTTGATGTCAATTACCGAAATGGAATAGAACCCCGATCTACTGAGTGACAGTCAGAGATACTAACCACTACACTACCGATGAATCATTGCTGTTATTCTGCGAAGTGTCTATTGTTCAATGATAGCTATTCAATGAAATTAAGCAGGATGTAAAAACAAAAGAGTTTATCTCCCCGGGATGGAATCGAACCCAGATCTACTGAGTGACAGTCAGAGGTACTACCGAGGAATCCTTACTGGCATTCTGCGAAGTGTCTATTGTTCAATGATAGCTATACAATAAAAATAAACGGGATGTAAAAACGAAAGAGTTATTCTCCTAGGAATGGAATCAAACGCCGATCTCCTGAGTAACAGTCAGAGATACTAACGACTACACTACCGAGGAATCCTTGCTGGTATTCTGCGAAGTGTTTATTGTTCAATAATAGCTATTCAATGAAAATAACCCGGATGTAAAAACGAAAGAGTTAATCTCCCTGGGATATAATCGAACCCCGATATTCTGAGTGATAGTGAGAGATAGAAACCACTACTCTACCGAGGAATCCTTACTGGTATTTTGCGAAGTGGTTATTGTTCAATGATAGCTATTCAATGAAAATAAACCGGATGTAAAAACGAAAATGTTAATCTCCCCGGGATGGAAGCGAACCCGGACGAATCTGGAGAGTGATAGTCAGAGATACAAACCACTACACTACCGAGGAACACTTGCTGGCATTCTGCGAAGTGTGTATTGTTAAATGATAGCTATTCAATGAAAAAAGACGGGATGTAAAAACGAAAGAGTTAATCTCCCTGGGATATAATCGAACCCCGATCTTCTGAGTGATAGTGAAAGATATAAACCACTACTCTACCGAGGAATACTTGTTGGTATTCTGCGAAGTGTTTATTGTTCAATGATAGTTATTCAATGAAAATATACAGGATGTAAAAAGGAAAGAGTTTAACTGCCCTGGATGGAATCGAACCCCGATCTCCAGAGTGATAGTCAGAGATACTAACCACTACACTACCGCGGAATCATTACTGGTTTTCTGCGAAGTGTTTATTGTTTAATGATAGCTATTCAATGAAAATAGACCGGAAGTAAAATCGAAAGAGTTAATCTCCCCGGGATGGAATTGAACCCCGATCTGATAAGTAATAGTTTGAGATACGAACCACTGCACTACCGAGGAATCATTGCTTGCATTCTGCGAAGTGTTTATTGTTCAATGATAGCTATTCAATTAATATCAACGGGATGTAAAAACAAACGAGTCGATCTCCCCGGGATGGAATCGAACACCGATCTACTGAGTGGCAGTCAGAGATACTAACCACTACACTACCGAGGAATCCTTACTGGCATTTGGGAAGTGTTTATTGTTCAATGATAGCTATTCAATTAGAATCAACGGGATGTTAAAACAAAAGAGTTGATCTCCACGGGATGGAATCGAACCCCGATCTACTGAGTGACAGTCACAGAGGAATCCTTACTGGCATTCTGCTAAGTGTCTATTGCTCAATGATAGCTACACAATAAAAATAAACGGGATGTAAAAACTAAAGAGTCAATCTCCCCTGGATGGAATCGAACCCTGATCTCCTGGGTGACAGTCAGTGACACTAACCACAACACTACATGGGAATTCTTGCTGTTATTCTGCGAAGTGTCTATTTGTTAATGATAGCTATTCAATAAAAATAAGAAGGATGTAAAAACGAAAGAGTTATTCTCCCAGGAATGGAATCAAACGCCGATCTCCTGAGATACTAACGACTAAACTACCGAGGAATCCTTGCTGGTATTCTGCGAAGTGTTTATTGTTCAATGATAGCTATTCAATGAAAATAACCCGGAAAGAGTTAATCTCCCTGGGATATAATCGAACCCCGATTTCCAGAGTGATAGTCAGACATACTAACCACTACACTACCGAGGAATCCTTTCTGGTATTCAGCGAAGTGTTTATTGTTCAATGATAGCTATTCAATGAAAATACACAGGATGTAAAAACGAAAGAGTTAATCTCCCCTCAATAGAACCCAGATTTCCTGAGTGACAGTGAGCGATAGAAACTACTACTCTACCGAGGAATCCTAGATGGTTTTCTGCGAAGTGTTTATTGTTCAATGATAGCTATTCAATGAAAATAACCCGGATGTAAAAACGAAAGAGTTAATCTTCCTGGGATATAATCGAACCCGGAATCGAACCTGGAGAGTGATAGTCAGAGATACTAACCACTACACTACCGAGGAACACTTGCTGGCATTCTGCGAAGTGTCTATTGTTCAATGATAGCTATTCAATGAAAATAACCCCGATGTAAAAACGAAAGAGTTAATCTCCCCTGGATGGAATCGAACCTCTATCTCCTGAGTGATAGACAGGGACACTGACCACTACACTAGTAAGGAAGCCTTGCTGGTATTCTGCGAAGTGTTTATTGTTCAATGATAGCTATTCGATGAAAATATACAGGATGTAAAAACAAGAGTGTTTAATCTCCCCGGGATAGAATCGAACCCCGATCTACTGATTGTCAGTCAGAGATACTAACCACTACACTACCGAGGAATCCTTACTGGCTTTCTGCAAAGTGTTTATTGTTCAATGATAGCTATTCAATTAATACCAACGGGATGTAAAAACAAAAGAGTTGATCTCTCCGAGGTGGAATCAACCCCGATCGACTGAGCGACAGTCAGAGATACTAACCACTACACTACCGAGGTATCCTTAATGGCATTCTGCGAAGTGTTTATTGTTCAATGATAGCTATTCAATTAGAATCAACGGGATGTAAAAACAAAGGATTTGATCTCCCCGGGATGGAATAGAACCCCGATCTACTGAGTGACAGTCAGAGATACTACCGAGGAATCATTACTGGCATTCTGCGAAGTGCTTATTGTTCAATGATAGCTTTTCAATGAAATACACGGGATGTAAAAACAAAAGAGTTAATCCCCCTCGATGGAATCGAACCCCGATCTCATGAGTTACAGTCAGGGACACCAACCACTACACTACTAAGGAATCCTTGCTGGTATTCTGCGAAGTGTTTATTGTTCAATGATAGCTATTTAATGAAAATAAGCCTGATGTAAAAACGAAAGAGTTAATCTCCCCGGGATGGAATTGAACCCCGATCTCCTGAATAACAGTCAGAGATACTAACCACTACACTACCGAGGAATCCTTGCTGGTATTCTTCGAAGTGTCTATTGTTCAATGATAGCTATTCAATGAAAATAAGCAGGATGTAAAAACAAAAGAGTTATTCTCCCCGGAATGGAATCAAACCCCGATCTCCTGAATAACAGTCAGAGATACTAACCACTACACTACCGAGGAATCCTTGCTGGTATTCAGCGAAGTGTGTATTGTTAAATGATAGCTATTCAATGAAAAATAAACCGGGATGTAAAAACGAGAGTGTTTAATCTCTCCTGGATGGAATCGAACCCCTATCTCCTGAGTGATAGTCAGGGACACTGACCACTACACTAGTAAGGAAGCCTTGCTGGTATTCTTCGAAGTGTTTATTGTTCAATGATAGCTATTCGATGAAAATATACAGGATGTAAAAACAAGAGTGTTTAATCTCCCAGGGATAGAATCGAACCCCGATCTACTGATTGACAGTCAGAGATACTAACCACTACACTACCGAGGAATCCTTGCTGGTATTCAGTGAAGTATGTATTGTTAAATGATAGCTATTCAATGAAAAATAAACCGGGATGTAAAAACGAAAAAATTAATCTCCCCTGGATGGAATCGAACCACTATCTCCTGAATGATAGTCAGGGACACTGACCACTACACTAGTAAGGAAGCCTTGCTGGTATTCTGCGAAGTGTTTATTGTTCAATGATAGCTATTCGATGAAAATATACAGGATGTAAAAACAAGAGTGTTTAATCTCCCCGGGATAGAATCGAACCCCGATCTACTGATTGACAGTCAGAGATACTAACCACTACACTACCGAGGAATCCTTGCAGGTATTCAGCGAAGTGTGTATTGTTAAATGATAGCTATTCAATGAAAAATAAACCGGGGTGTAAAAACGAAAAATGTAATCTCCCCTGGATGGAATCGAACCCCTATCTCCTGAGTGATAGTCAGGGACACTGACCACTACACTAGTAAGGAAGCCTTGCTGGTATTCTGCGAAGTGTTTATTGTTCAATGATAGCTATTCGATGAAAATATACAGGATGTAAAAACAAGAGTGTTTAATCTCCCCGGGATAGAGTCGAACCCCGATCTACTCAGTGACAGTCAGAGATACTAACCACTACACAACCGAGGAATCCTTACTGAATTTCTGCGAAGTGTTTATTGTTCAATGATAGCTATTCAATTAATACAAACGGGATGTAAAAACAAAAGAGTTGATCTCTCCCGGGTGGAATCAACTCCGATCGACTGAGTGACAGTCAGAGATACTAACCACTACACTACCGAGGTATCCTTAATGGCATTCTGCGAAGTGTTTATTGTTCAATGATAGCTATTCAATTAGAATCAATGGGATGTAAAAACAAAGGATTTGATCTCCCCGGGATGGAATCGAACCCCGATCTCCTGAGTGACAGTCAGAGATACTACCGAGGAATCATTACTGGCATTCTGCGAAGTGTTTATTGTTCAACGATAGCTATTCAATGAAAATAATCGGGAAGTAAAAACAAAAGAGTTAATCTCCCCTGGATGAAATCGAACCCCGATCTCCTGAGTTACAGTCAGGGACACCAACCACTACACTACTAAGGAATCCTTGCTGGTATTCTGCGAAGTGTTTATTGTTCAATGATAGCTATTCAATAAAAATACACGGGATGTAAAAACGGAAGAGTTAATTTCCCCGGGATGGAATCAAACCGCGATGTCCTGAGTGACAGTCAGCAATACAAACCACTACACTACATGGGAATCCTTGCTGTTATTCTGCGAAGTGTCTATTGTTCAATTATAGCTATTCAATGAAAATAAGCAGGATGTAAAAACGAAATAGTTATTCTGCCAGGAATGAAATCGAACCCCGATCTCCTGAGTAACAGTCAGAGATACTAACCACTACACTACCGAGGAATCCTTACTGGTATTCAGCGAAGTGTTTATTGTTCAATGATAGCTATTCAATGAAAATAATCGGGATGTAAAAACGAAAAAGTTAATCTCCCCGGGATGGAAGCGAACAACGATCTCACGAGTGACAGTCAGAGATACTAACCACTACACTACCAAGAAATCGTTGCTGGGATTCTGCGAAGTGTTTATTGTTCAATGATAGCTATTCAATGAAAATAAACCAGATGTAAAAACGAGAGAGTTAATCTCTCCGGGATGGAATCGAACCACGATCTCCAGAGTGATAGTTTGAGAAAATAGCCACTACACTACCGAGGAATCCTTGCAGGTATTCTGCGAAGTGTATAATGTTCAATGATAGCTATTCAATGAAAATAAGCAGGATGTAAAAACAAAAGAGTTATTCTCCCAGGAATGGAATCAAACCCCGATCTCCTGAATAACAGTCAGAGATACTAACCACTACACTACCGAGGAATCCTTGCTGGCATTCTTCGAAGTGTCTATTGTTCAATGATAGCTATTCAATGAAAATAAGCAGGATGTAAAAACAAAAGAGTTATTCTCCCAGGAATGGAATCAAACCCCGATCTCCTGAATAACAGTCAGAGATACTAACCACTACACTACCGAGGAATCCTTGCTGGTATTCAGCGAAGTGTGTATTGTTAAATGATAGCTATTCAATGAAAAATAAACCGGGATGTAAAAACGAGAGTGTTTAATCTCTCCTGGATGGAATCGAACCCCTATCTCCTGAGTGATAGTCAGGGACACTGACCACTACACTAGTAAGGAAGCCTTGCTGGTATTCTGCGAAGTGTTTATTGTTCAATGATAGCTATTCGATGAAAATATACAGGATGTAAAAACAAGAGTGTTTAATCTCCCAGGGATAGAATCGAACCCCGATCTATTGATTGACAGTCAGAGATACTAACCACTACACTACCGAGGAATCCTTGCTGGTATTTAGTGAAGTATGTATTGTTAAATGATAGCTATTCAATGAAAAATAAACCGGGATGTAAAAACGAAAAAATTAATCTCCCCTGGATGGAATCGAACCACTATCTCCTGAATGATAGTCAGGGACACTGACCACTACACTAGTAAGGAAGCCTTGCTGGTATTCTGCGAAGTGTTTATTGTTCAATGATAGCTATTCGATGAAAATATACAGGATGTAAAAACAAGAGTGTTTAATCTCCCCGGGATGGAATTGAACCCCGATCTCCTGAATAACAGTCAGAGATACTAACCACTACACTACCGAGGAATCCTTGCTGGCATTCTTCGAAGTGTCTATTGTTCAATGATAGCTATTCAATGAAAATAAGCAGGATGTAAAAACAAAAGAGTTATTCTCCCAGGAATGGAATCAAACCCCGATCTCCTGAATAACAGTCAGAGATACTAACCACTACACTACCGAGGAATCCTTGCTGGTATTCAGCGAAGTGTGTATTGTTAAATGATAGCTATTCAATGAAAAATAAACCGGGATGTAAAAACGAGAGTGTTTAATCTCTCCTGGATGGAATCGAACCCCTATCTCCTGAGTGATAGTCAGGGACACTGACCACTACACTAGTAAGGAAGCCTTCCTGGTATTCTTCGAAGTGTTTATTGTTCAATGATAGCTATTCGATGAAAATATACAGGATGTAAAAACAAGAGTGTTTAATCTCCCAGGGATAGAATCGAACCCCGATCTACTGATTGACAGTCAGAGATACTAACCACTACACTACCGAGGAATCCTTGCTGGTATTCAGTGAAGTATGTATTGTTAAATGATAGCTATTCAATGAAAAATAAACCGGGATGTAAAAACGAAAAAATTAATCTCCCCTGGATGGAATCGAACCACTATCTCCTGAATGATAGTCAGGGACACTGACCACTACACTAGTAAGGAAGCCTTGCTGGTATTCTGCGAAGTGTTTATTGTTCAATGATAGCTATTCGATGAAAATATACAGGATGTAAAAACAAGAGTGTTTAATCTCCCCGGGATAGAATCGAACCCCGATCTACTGATTGACAGTCAGAGATACTAACCACTACACTACCGAGGAATCCTTGCAGGTATTCAGCGAAGTGTGTATTGTTAAATGATAGCTATTCAATGAAAAATAAACCGGGGTGTAAAAACGAAAAATGTAATCTCCCCTGGATGGAATCGAACCCCTATCTCCTGAGTGATAGTCAGGGACACTGACCACTACACTAGTAAGGAAGCCTTGCTGGTATTCTGCGAAGTGTTTATTGTTCAATGATAGCTATTCGATGAAAATATACAGGATGTAAAAACAAGAGTGTTTAATCTCCCCGGGATAGAGTCGAACCCCGATCTACTCAGTGACAGTCAGAGATACTAACCACTACACAACCGAGGAATCCTTACTGAATTTCTGCGAAGTGTTTATTGTTCAATGATAGCTATTCAATTAATACAAACGGGATGTAAAAACAAAAGAGTTGATCTCTCCGGGGTGGAATCAACTCCGATCGACTGAGTGACAGTCAGAGATACTAACCACTACACTACCGAGGTATCCTTAATGGCATTCTGCGAAGTGTTTATTGTTCAATGATAGCTATTCAATTAGAATCAATGGGATGTAAAAACAAAGGATTTGATCTCCCCGGGATGGAATCGAACCCCGATCTCCTGAGTGACAGTCAGAGATACTACCGAGGAATCATTACTGGCATTCTGCGAAGTGTTTATTGTTCAACGATAGCTATTCAATGAAAATAATCGGGAAGTAAAAACAAAAGAGTTAATCTCCCCTGGATGAAATCGAACCCCGATCTCCTGAGTTACAGTCAGGGACACCAACCACTACACTACTAAGGAATCCTTGCTGGTATTCTGCGAAGTGTTTATTGTTCAATGATAGCTATTCAATAAAAATACACGGGATGTAAAAACGGAAGAGTTAATTTCCCCGGGATGGAATCAAACCGCGATGTCCTGAGTGACAGTCAGCAATACAAACCACTACACTACATGGGAATCCTTGCTGTTATTCTGCGAAGTGTCTATTGTTCAATTATAGCTATTCAATGAAAATAAGCAGGATGTAAAAACGAAATAGTTATTCTGCCAGGAATGAAATCGAACCCCGATCTCCTGAGTAACAGTCAGAGATACTAACCACTACACTACCGAGGAATCCTTACTGGTATTCAGCGAAGTGTTTATTGTTCAATGATAGCTATTCAATGAAAATAATCAGGATGTAAAAACGAAAAAGTTAATCTCCCCGGGATGGAAGCGAACAACGATCTCACGAGTGACAGTCAGAGATACTAACCACTACACTACCAAGAAATCGTTGCTGGGATTCTGCGAAGTGTTTATTGTTCAATGATAGCTATTCAATGAAAATAAACCAGATGTAAAAACGAGAGAGTTAATCTCTCCGGGATGGAATCGAACCACGATCTCCAGAGTGATAGTTTGAGAAAATAGCCACTACACTACCGAGGAATCCTTGCAGGTATTCTGCGAAGTGTATAATGTTCAATGATAGCTATTCAATGAAAATAAGCAGGATGTAAAAACAAAAGAGTTATTCTCCCAGGAATGGAATCAAACCCCGATCTCCTGAATAACAGTCAGAGATACTAACCACTACACTACCGAGGAATCCTTGCTGGCATTCTTCGAAGTGTCTATTGTTCAATGATAGCTATTCAATGAAAATAAGCAGGATGTAAAAACAAAAGAGTTATTCTCCCAGGAATGGAATCAAACCCCGATCTCCTGAATAACAGTCAGAGATACTAACCACTACACTACCGAGGAATCCTTGCTGGTATTCAGCGAAGTGTGTATTGTTAAATGATAGCTATTCAATGAAAAATAAACCGGGATGTAAAAACGAGAGTGTTTAATCTCTCCTGGATGGAATCGAACCCCTATCTCCTGAGTGATAGTCAGGGACACTGACCACTACACTAGTAAGGAAGCCTTGCTGGTATTCTGCGAAGTGTTTATTGTTCAATGATAGCTATTCAATAAAAATACACGGGATGTAAAAACGGAAGAGTTAATTTCCCCGGGATGGAATCAAACCGCGATGTCCTGAGTGACAGTCAGCAATACAAACCACTACACTACATGGGAATCCTTGCTGTTATTCTGCGAAGTGTCTATTGTTCAATTATAGCTATTCAATGAAAATAAGCAGGATGTAAAAACGAAATAGTTATTCTGCCAGGAATGAAATCGAACCCCGATCTCCTGAGTAACAGTCAGAGATACTAACCACTACACTACCGAGGAATCCTTACTGGTATTCAGCGAAGTGTTTATTGTTCAATGATAGCTATTCAATGAAAATAATCAGGATGTAAAAACGAAAAAGTTAATCTCCCCGGGATGGAAGCGAACAACGATCTCACGAGTGACAGTCAGAGATACTAACCACTACACTACCAAGAAATCGTTGCTGGGATTCTGCGAAGTGTTTATTGTTCAATGATAGCTATTCAATGAAAATAAACCAGATGTAAAAACGAGAGAGTTAATCTCTCCGGGATGGAATCGAACCACGATCTCCAGAGTGATAGTTTGAGAAAATAGCCACTACACTACCGAGGAATCCTTGCAGGTATTCTGCGAAGTGTATAATGTTCAATGATAGCTATTCAATGAAAATAAGCAGGATGTAAAAACAAAAGAGTTATTCTCCCAGGAATGCAATCAAACCCCGATCTCCTGAATAACAGTCAGAGATACTAACCACTACACTACCGAGGAATCCTTGCTGGTATTCAGCGAAGTGTGTATTGTTAAATGATAGCTATTCAATGAAAAATAAACCGGGATGTAAAAACGAGAGTGTTTAATCTCTCCTGGATGGAATCGAACCCCTATCTCCTGAGTGATAGTCAGGGACACTGACCACTACACTAGTAAGGAAGCCTTGCTGGTATTCTTCGAAGTGTTTATTGTTCAATGATAGCTATTCGATGAAAATATACAGGATGTAAAAACAAGAGTGTTTAATCTCCCAGGGATAGAATCGAACCCCGATCTACTGATTGACAGTCAGAGATACTAACCACTACACTACCGAGGAATCCTTGCTGGTATTCAGTGAAGTATGTATTGTTAAATGATAGCTATTCAATGAAAAATAAACCGGGATGTAAAAACGAAAAAATTAATCTCCCCTGGATGGAATCGAACCACTATCTCCTGAATGATAGTCAGGGACACTGACCACTACACTAGTAAGGAAGCCTTGCTGGTATTCTGCGAAGTGTTTATTGTTCAATGATAGCTATTCGATGAAAATATACAGGATGTAAAAACAAGAGTGTTTAATCTCCCCGGGATAGAATCGAACCCCGATCTACTGATTGACAGTCAGAGATACTAACCACTACACTACCGAGGAATCCTTGCAGGTATTCAGCGAAGTGTGTATTGTTAAATGATAGCTATTCAATGAAAAATAAACCGGGGTGTAAAAACGAAAAATGTAATCTCCCCTGGATGGAATCGAACCCCTATCTCCTGAGTGATAGTCAGGGACACTGACCACTACACTAGTAAGGAAGCCTTGCTGGTATTCTGCGAAGTGTTTATTGTTCAATGATAGCTATTCGATGAAAATATACAGGATGTAAAAACAAGAGTGTTTAATCTCCCCGGGATAGAGTCGAACCCCGATCTACTCAGTGACAGTCAGAGATACTAACCACTACACAACCGAGGAATCCTTACTGAATTTCTGCGAAGTGTTTATTGTTCAATGATAGCTATTCAATTAATACAAACGGGATGTAAAAACAAAAGAGTTGATCTCTCCCGGGTGGAATCAACTCCGATCGACTGAGTGACAGTCAGAGATACTAACCACTACACTACCGAGGTATCCTTAATGGCATTCTGCGAAGTGTTTATTGTTCAATGATAGCTATTCAATTAGAATCAATGGGATGTAAAAACAAAGGATTTGATCTCCCCGGGATGGAATCGAACCCCGATCTCCTGAGTGACAGTCAGAGATACTACCGAGGAATCATTACTGGCATTCTGCGAAGTGTTTATTGTTCAACGATAGCTATTCAATGAAAATAATCGGGAAGTAAAAACAAAAGAGTTAATCTCCCCTGGATGAAATCGAACCCCGATCTCCTGAGTTACAGTCAGGGACACCAACCACTACACTACTAAGGAATCCTTGCTGGTATTCTGCGAAGTGTTTATTGTTCAATGATAGCTATTCAATAAAAATACACGGGATGTAAAAACGGAAGAGTTAATTTCCCCGGGATGGAATCAAACCGCGATGTCCTGAGTGACAGTCAGCAATACAAACCACTACACTACATGGGAATCCTTGCTGTTATTCTGCGAAGTGTCTATTGTTCAATTATAGCTATTCAATGAAAATAAGCAGGATGTAAAAACGAAATAGTTATTCTGCCAGGAATGAAATCGAACCCCGATCTCCTGAGTAACAGTCAGAGATACTAACCACTACACTACCGAGGAATCCTTACTGGTATTCAGCGAAGTGTTTATTGTTCAATGATAGCTATTCAATGAAAATAATCAGGATGTAAAAACGAAAAAGTTAATCTCCCCGGGATGGAAGCGAACAACGATCTCACGAGTGACAGTCAGAGATACTAACCACTACACTACCAAGAAATCGTTGCTGGGATTCTGCGAAGTGTTTATTGTTCAATGATAGCTATTCAATGAAAATAAACCAGATGTAAAAACGAGAGAGTTAATCTCTCCGGGATGGAATCGAACCACGATCTCCAGAGTGATAGTTTGAGAAAATAGCCACTACACTACCGAGGAATCCTTGCAGGTATTCTGCGAAGTGTATAATGTTCAATGATAGCTATTCAATGAAAATAAGCAGGATGTAAAAACAAAAGAGTTATTCTCCCAGGAATGGAATCAAACCCCGATCTCCTGAATAACAGTCAGAGATACTAACCACTACACTACCGAGGAATCCTTGCTGGCATTCTTCGAAGTGTCTATTGTTCAATGATAGCTATTCAATGAAAATAAGCAGGATGTAAAAACAAAAGAGTTATTCTCCCAGGAATGGAATCAAACCCCGATCTCCTGAATAACAGTCAGAGATACTAACCACTACACTACCGAGGAATCCTTGCTGGTATTCAGCGAAGTGTGTATTGTTAAATGATAGCTATTCAATGAAAAATAAACCGGGATGTAAAAACGAGAGTGTTTAATCTCTCCTGGATGGAATCGAACCCCTATCTCCTGAGTGATAGTCAGGGACACTGACCACTACACTAGTAAGGAAGCCTTGCTGGTATTCTGCGAAGTGTTTATTGTTCAATGATAGCTATTCGATGAAAATATACAGGATGTAAAAACAAGAGTGTTTAATCTCCCAGGGATAGAATCGAACCCCGATCTATTGATTGACAGTCAGAGATACTAACCACTACACTACCGAGGAATCCTTGCTGGTATTCAGTGAAGTATGTATTGTTAAATGATAGCTATTCAATGAAAAATAAACCGGGATGTAAAAACGAAAAAATTAATCTCCCCTGGATGGAATCGAACCACTATCTCCTGAATGATAGTCAGGGACACTGACCACTACACTAGTAAGGAAGCCTTGCTGGTATTCTGCGAAGTGTTTATTGTTCAATGATAGCTATTCGATGAAAATATACAGGATGTAAAAACAAGAGTGTTTAATCTCCCCGGGATGGAATTGAACCCCGATCTCCTGAATAACAGTCAGAGATACTAACCACTACACTACCGAGGAATCCTTGCTGGCATTCTTCGAAGTGTCTATTGTTCAATGATAGCTATTCAATGAAAATAAGCAGGATGTAAAAACAAAAGAGTTATTCTCCCAGGAATGGAATCAAACCCCGATCTCCTGAATAACAGTCAGAGATACTAACCACTACACTACCGAGGAATCCTTGCTGGTATTCAGCGAAGTGTGTATTGTTAAATGATAGCTATTCAATGAAAAATAAACCGGGATGTAAAAACGAGAGTGTTTAATCTCTCCTGGATGGAATCGAACCCCTATCTCCTGAGTGATAGTCAGGGACACTGACCACTACACTAGTAAGGAAGCCTTCCTGGTATTCTTCGAAGTGTTTATTGTTCAATGATAGCTATTCGATGAAAATATACAGGATGTAAAAACAAGAGTGTTTAATCTCCCAGGGATAGAATCGAACCCCGATCTACTGATTGACAGTCAGAGATACTAACCACTACACTACCGAGGAATCCTTGCTGGTATTCAGTGAAGTATGTATTGTTAAATGATAGCTATTCAATGAAAAATAAACCGGGATGTAAAAACGAAAAAATTAATCTCCCCTGGATGGAATCGAACCACTATCTCCTGAATGATAGTCAGGGACACTGACCACTACACTAGTAAGGAAGCCTTGCTGGTATTCTGCGAAGTGTTTATTGTTCAATGATAGCTATTCGATGAAAATATACAGGATGTAAAAACAAGAGTGTTTAATCTCCCCGGGATAGAATCGAACCCCGATCTACTGATTGACAGTCAGAGATACTAACCACTACACTACCGAGGAATCCTTGCAGGTATTCAGCGAAGTGTGTATTGTTAAATGATAGCTATTCAATGAAAAATAAACCGGGGTGTAAAAACGAAAAATGTAATCTCCCCTGGATGGAATCGAACCCCTATCTCCTGAGTGATAGTCAGGGACACTGACCACTACACTAGTAAGGAAGCCTTGCTGGTATTCTGCGAAGTGTTTATTGTTCAATGATAGCTATTCGATGAAAATATACAGGATGTAAAAACAAGAGTGTTTAATCTCCCCGGGATAGAGTCGAACCCCGATCTACTCAGTGACAGTCAGAGATACTAACCACTACACAACCGAGGAATCCTTACTGAATTTCTGCGAAGTGTTTATTGTTCAATGATAGCTATTCAATTAATACAAACGGGATGTAAAAACAAAAGAGTTGATCTCTCCGGGGTGGAATCAACTCCGATCGACTGAGTGACAGTCAGAGATACTAACCACTACACTACCGAGGTATCCTTAATGGCATTCTGCGAAGTGTTTATTGTTCAATGATAGCTATTCAATTAGAATCAATGGGATGTAAAAACAAAGGATTTGATCTCCCCGGGATGGAATCGAACCCCGATCTCCTGAGTGACAGTCAGAGATACTACCGAGGAATCATTACTGGCATTCTGCGAAGTGTTTATTGTTCAACGATAGCTATTCAATGAAAATAATCGGGAAGTAAAAACAAAAGAGTTAATCTCCCCTGGATGAAATCGAACCCCGATCTCCTGAGTTACAGTCAGGGACACCAACCACTACACTACTAAGGAATCCTTGCTGGTATTCTGCGAAGTGTTTATTGTTCAATGATAGCTATTCAATAAAAATACACGGGATGTAAAAACGGAAGAGTTAATTTCCCCGGGATGGAATCAAACCGCGATGTCCTGAGTGACAGTCAGCAATACAAACCACTACACTACATGGGAATCCTTGCTGTTATTCTGCGAAGTGTCTATTGTTCAATTATAGCTATTCAATGAAAATAAGCAGGATGTAAAAACGAAATAGTTATTCTGCCAGGAATGAAATCGAACCCCGATCTCCTGAGTAACAGTCAGAGATACTAACCACTACACTACCGAGGAATCCTTACTGGTATTCAGCGAAGTGTTTATTGTTCAATGATAGCTATTCAATGAAAATAATCAGGATGTAAAAACGAAAAAGTTAATCTCCCCGGGATGGAAGCGAACAACGATCTCACGAGTGACAGTCAGAGATACTAACCACTACACTACCAAGAAATCGTTGCTGGGATTCTGCGAAGTGTTTATTGTTCAATGATAGCTATTCAATGAAAATAAACCAGATGTAAAAACGAGAGAGTTAATCTCTCCGGGATGGAATCGAACCACGATCTCCAGAGTGATAGTTTGAGAAAATAGCCACTACACTACCGAGGAATCCTTGCAGGTATTCTGCGAAGTGTATAATGTTCAATGATAGCTATTCAATGAAAATAAGCAGGATGTAAAAACAAAAGAGTTATTCTCCCAGGAATGGAATCAAACCCCGATCTCCTGAATAACAGTCAGAGATACTAACCACTACACTACCGAGGAATCCTTGCTGGCATTCTTCGAAGTGTCTATTGTTCAATGATAGCTATTCAATGAAAATAAGCAGGATGTAAAAACAAAAGAGTTATTCTCCCAGGAATGGAATCAAACCCCGATCTCCTGAATAACAGTCAGAGATACTAACCACTACACTACCGAGGAATCCTTGCTGGTATTCAGCGAAGTGTGTATTGTTAAATGATAGCTATTCAATGAAAAATAAACCGGGATGTAAAAACGAGAGTGTTTAATCTCTCCTGGATGGAATCGAACCCCTATCTCCTGAGTGATAGTCAGGGACACTGACCACTACACTAGTAAGGAAGCCTTGCTGGTATTCTGCGAAGTGTTTATTGTTCAATGATAGCTATTCAATAAAAATACACGGGATGTAAAAACGGAAGAGTTAATTTCCCCGGGATGGAATCAAACCGCGATGTCCTGAGTGACAGTCAGCAATACAAACCACTACACTACATGGGAATCCTTGCTGTTATTCTGCGAAGTGTCTATTGTTCAATTATAGCTATTCAATGAAAATAAGCAGGATGTAAAAACGAAATAGTTATTCTGCCAGGAATGAAATCGAACCCCGATCTCCTGAGTAACAGTCAGAGATACTAACCACTACACTACCGAGGAATCCTTACTGGTATTCAGCGAAGTGTTTATTGTTCAATGATAGCTATTCAATGAAAATAATCAGGATGTAAAAACGAAAAAGTTAATCTCCCCGGGATGGAAGCGAACAACGATCTCACGAGTGACAGTCAGAGATACTAACCACTACACTACCAAGAAATCGTTGCTGGGATTCTGCGAAGTGTTTATTGTTCAATGATAGCTATTCAATGAAAATAAACCAGATGTAAAAACGAGAGAGTTAATCTCTCCGGGATGGAATCGAACCACGATCTCCAGAGTGATAGTTTGAGAAAATAGCCACTACACTACCGAGGAATCCTTGCAGGTATTCTGCGAAGTGTATAATGTTCAATGATAGCTATTCAATGAAAATAAGCAGGATGTAAAAACAAAAGAGTTATTCTCCCAGGAATGGAATCAAACCCCGATCTCCTGAATAACAGTCAGAGATACTAACCACTACACTACCGAGGAATCCTTGCTGGCATTCTTCGAAGTGTCTATTGTTCAATGATAGCTATTCAATGAAAATAAGCAGGATGTAAAAACAAAAGAGTTATTCTCCCAGGAATGGAATCAAACCCCGATCTCCTGAATAACAGTCAGAGATACTAACCACTACACTACCGAGGAATCCTTGCTGGTATTCAGCGAAGTGTGTATTGTTAAATGATAGCTATTCAATGAAAAATAAACCGGGATGTAAAAACGAGAGTGTTTAATCTCTCCTGGATGGAATCGAACCCCTATCTCCTGAGTGATAGTCAGGGACACTGACCACTACACTAGTAAGGAAGCCTTGCTGGTATTCTGCGAAGTGTTTATTGTTCAATGATAGCTATTCGATGAAAATATACAGGATGTAAAAACAAGAGTGTTTAATCTCCCAGGGATAGAATCGAACCCCGATCTATTGATTGACAGTCAGAGATACTAACCACTGCACTACCGAGGAATCCTTGCTGGTATTCAGTGAAGTATGTATTGTTAAATGATAGCTATTCAATGAAAAATAAACCGGGATGTAAAAACGAAAAAATTAATCTCCCCTGGATGGAATCGAACCACTATCTCCTGAATGATAGTCAGGGACACTGACCACTACACTAGTAAGGAAGCCTTGCTGGTATTCTGCGAAGTGTTTATTGTTCAATGATAGCTATTCGATGAAAATATACAGGATGTAAAAACAAGAGTGTTTAATCTCCCCGGGATGGAATTGAACCCCGATCTCCTGAATAACAGTCAGAGATACTAACCACTACACTACCGAGGAATCCTTGCTGGCATTCTTCGAAGTGTCTATTGTTCAATGATAGCTATTCAATGAAAATAAGCAGGATGTAAAAACAAAAGAGTTATTCTCCCAGGAATGGAATCAAACCCCGATCTCCTGAATAACAGTCAGAGATACTAACCACTACACTACCGAGGAATCCTTGCTGGTATTCAGCGAAGTGTGTATTGTTAAATGATAGCTATTCAATGAAAAATAAACCGGGATGTAAAAACGAGAGTGTTTAATCTCTCCTGGATGGAATCGAACCCCTATCTCCTGAGTGATAGTCAGGGACACTGACCACTACACTAGTAAGGAAGCCTTGCTGGTATTCTTCGAAGTGTTTATTGTTCAATGATAGCTATTCGATGAAAATATACAGGATGTAAAAACAAGAGTGTTTAATCTCCCAGGGATAGAATCGAACCCCGATCTACTGATTGACAGTCAGAGATACTAACCACTACACTACCGAGGAATCCTTGCTGGTATTCAGTGAAGTATGTATTGTTAAATGATAGCTATTCAATGAAAAATAAACCGGGATGTAAAAACGAAAAAATTAATCTCCCCTGGATGGAATCGAACCACTATCTCCTGAATGATAGTCAGGGACACTGACCACTACACTAGTAAGGAAGCCTTGCTGGTATTCTGCGAAGTGTTTATTGTTCAATGATAGCTATTCGATGAAAATATACAGGATGTAAAAACAAGAGTGTTTAATCTCCCCGGGATAGAATCGAACCCCGATCTACTGATTGACAGTCAGAGATACTAACCACTACACTACCGAGGAATCCTTGCAGGTATTCAGCGAAGTGTGTATTGTTAAATGATAGCTATTCAATGAAAAATAAACCGGGGTGTAAAAACGAAAAATGTAATCTCCCCTGGATGGAATCGAACCCCTATCTCCTGAGTGATAGTCAGGGACACTGACCACTACACTAGTAAGGAAGCCTTGCTGGTATTCTGCGAAGTGTTTATTGTTCAATGATAGCTATTCGATGAAAATATACAGGATGTAAAAACAAGAGTGTTTAATCTCCCCGGGATAGAGTCGAACCCCGATCTACTCAGTGACAGTCAGAGATACTAACCACTACACAACCGAGGAATCCTTACTGAATTTCTGCGAAGTGTTTATTGTTCAATGATAGCTATTCAATTAATACAAACGGGATGTAAAAACAAAAGAGTTGATCTCTCCGGGGTGGAATCAACTCCGATCGACTGAGTGACAGTCAGAGATACTAACCACTACACTACCGAGGTATCCTTAATGGCATTCTGCGAAGTGTTTATTGTTCAATGATAGCTATTCAATTAGAATCAATGGGATGTAAAAACAAAGGATTTGATCTCCCCGGGATGGAATCGAACCCCGATCTCCTGAGTGACAGTCAGAGATACTACCGAGGAATCATTACTGGCATTCTGCGAAGTGTTTATTGTTCAACGATAGCTATTCAATGAAAATAATCGGGAAGTAAAAACAAAAGAGTTAATCTCCCCTGGATGAAATCGAACCCCGATCTCCTGAGTTACAGTCAGGGACACCAACCACTACACTACTAAGGAATCCTTGCTGGTATTCTGCGAAGTGTTTATTGTTCAATGATAGCTATTCAATAAAAATACACGGGATGTAAAAACGGAAGAGTTAATTTCCCCGGGATGGAATCAAACCGCGATGTCCTGAGTGACAGTCAGCAATACAAACCACTACACTACATGGGAATCCTTGCTGTTATTCTGCGAAGTGTCTATTGTTCAATTATAGCTATTCAATGAAAATAAGCAGGATGTAAAAACGAAATAGTTATTCTGCCAGGAATGAAATCGAACCCCGATCTCCTGAGTAACAGTCAGAGATACTAACCACTACACTACCGAGGAATCCTTACTGGTATTCAGCGAAGTGTTTATTGTTCAATGATAGCTATTCAATGAAAATAATCAGGATGTAAAAACGAAAAAGTTAATCTCCCCGGGATGGAAGCGAACAACGATCTCACGAGTGACAGTCAGAGATACTAACCACTACACTACCAAGAAATCGTTGCTGGGATTCTGCGAAGTGTTTATTGTTCAATGATAGCTATTCAATGAAAATAAACCAGATGTAAAAACGAGAGAGTTAATCTCTCCGGGATGGAATCGAACCACGATCTCCAGAGTGATAGTTTGAGAAAATAGCCACTACACTACCGAGGAATCCTTGCAGGTATTCTGCGAAGTGTATAATGTTCAATGATAGCTATTCAATGAAAATAAGCAGGATGTAAAAACAAAAGAGTTATTCTCCCAGGAATGGAATCAAACCCCGATCTCCTGAATAACAGTCAGAGATACTAACCACTACACTACCGAGGAATCCTTGCTGGCATTCTTCGAAGTGTCTATTGTTCAATGATAGCTATTCAATGAAAATAAGCAGGATGTAAAAACAAAAGAGTTATTCTCCCAGGAATGGAATCAAACCCCGATCTCCTGAATAACAGTCAGAGATACTAACCACTACACTACCGAGGAATCCTTGCTGGTATTCAGCGAAGTGTGTATTGTTAAATGATAGCTATTCAATGAAAAATAAACCGGGATGTAAAAACGAGAGTGTTTAATCTCTCCTGGATGGAATCGAACCCCTATCTCCTGAGTGATAGTCAGGGACACTGACCACTACACTAGTAAGGAAGCCTTGCTGGTATTCTGCGAAGTGTTTATTGTTCAATGATAGCTATTCGATGAAAATATACAGGATGTAAAAACAAGAGTGTTTAATCTCCCAGGGATAGAATCGAACCCCGATCTATTGATTGACAGTCAGAGATACTAACCACTACACTACCGAGGAATCCTTGCTGGTATTCAGTGAAGTATGTATTGTTAAATGATAGCTATTCAATGAAAAATAAACCGGGATGTAAAAACGAAAAAATTAATCTCCCCTGGATGGAATCGAACCACTATCTCCTGAATGATAGTCAGGGACACTGACCACTACACTAGTAAGGAAGCCTTGCTGGTATTCTGCGAAGTGTTTATTGTTCAATGATAGCTATTCGATGAAAATATACAGGATGTAAAAACAAGAGTGTTTAATCTCCCCGGGATAGAATCGAACCCCGATCTACTGATTGACAGTCAGAGATACTAACCACTACACTACCGAGGAATCCTTGCAGGTATTCAGCGAAGTGTGTATTGTTAAATGATAGCTATTCAATGAAAAATAAACCGGGGTGTAAAAACGAAAAATGTAATCTCCCCTGGATGGAATCGAACCCCTATCTCCTGAGTGATAGTCAGGGACACTGACCACTACACTAGTAAGGAAGCCTTGCTGGTATTCTGCGAAGTGTTTATTGTTCAATGATAGCTATTCGATGAAAATATACAGGATGTAAAAACAAGAGTGTTTAATCTCCCCGGGATAGAGTCGAACCCCGATCTACTCAGTGACAGTCAGAGATACTAACCACTACACAACCGAGGAATCCTTACTGAATTTCTGCGAAGTGTTTATTGTTCAATGATAGCTATTCAATTAATACAAACGGGATGTAAAAACAAAAGAGTTGATCTCTCCGGGGTGGAATCAACCCCGATCGACTGAGTGACAGTCAGAGATACTAACCACTACACTACCGAGGTATCCTTAATGGCATTCTGCGAAGTGTTTATTGTTCAATGATAGCTATTCAATTAGAATCAATGGGATGTAAAAACAAAGGATTTGATCTCCCCGGGATGGAATCGAACCCCGATCTCCTGAGTGACAGTCAGAGATACTACCGAGGAATCATTACTGGCATTCTGCGAAGTGTTTATTGTTCAACGATAGCTATTCAATGAAAATAATCGGGAAGTAAAAACAAAAGAGTTAATCTCCCCTGGATGAAATCGAACCCCGATCTCCTGAGTTACAGTCAGGGACACCAACCACTACACTACTAAGGAATCCTTGCTGGTATTCTGCGAAGTGTTTATTGTTCAATGATAGCTATTCAATAAAAATACACGGGATGTAAAAACGGAAGAGTTAATTTCCCCGGGATGGAATCAAACCGCGATGTCCTGAGTGACAGTCAGCAATACAAACCACTACACTACATGGGAATCCTTGCTGTTATTCTGCGAAGTGTCTATTGTTCAATTATAGCTATTCAATGAAAATAAGCAGGATGTAAAAACGAAATAGTTATTCTGCCAGGAATGAAATCGAACCCCGATCTCCTGAGTAACAGTCAGAGATACTATCCACTACACTACCGAGGAATCCTTACTGGTATTCAGCGAAGTGTTTATTGTTCAATGATAGCTATTCAATGAAAATAATCAGGATGTAAAAACGAAAAAGTTAATCTCCCCGGGATGGAAGCGAACAACGATCTCACGAGTGACAGTCAGAGATACTAACCACTACACTACCAAGAAATCGTTGCTGGGATTCTGCGAAGTGTTTATTGTTCAATGATAGCTATTCAATGAAAATAAACCAGATGTAAAAACGAGAGAGTTAATCTCTCCGGGATGGAATCGAACCACGATCTCCAGAGTGATAGTTTGAGAAAATAGCCACTACACTACCGAGGAATCCTTGCAGGTATTCTGCGAAGTGTATAATGTTCAATGATAGCTATTCAATGAAAATAACCCCGATGTAAAAGCGAAAGAGTTAATCTCCCTAGGATATAATCGAACCACGATCTTCTGAGTGATAGTGAGAGATAGAAACCACTACTCTACCGAGGAATCCTTGCTGGTATTCTGCGAAGTGTTTATTGTTCAATGATAGCTATTCAATTAAAATCAACGGGATGTAAACAAAAAAAGAGTTCATCTCCCTGGGATTTAATCGAACCCCGATCTACTCAATGACAGTCAGAGATGCTATCGAGGAATCCTTGCTGGCATTCTGCGAAGTGTCTATTGTTCAATAATAGCTATTCAATAAAAATAGACGGGATGTAAAAACGAAAGGGTTAATCTCCCCTGGATGGAATCGAACCCCGATCTCCTGAGTGACAGTCAGGGACACTAACCACTACACTACTAAGGAATCATTGCTGGTATTCTGCGAAGTGTTTATTGTTCAATGATAACTATTCAATGAAAATAGACCAGTTGTAAAAACGAGAGAGTTAATCTCCCCGGGATGGAATCGATAGTTTGAGAAAATAGCCACTACACTACCGAGGAATCCTTGCAGGTATTCTGCGAAGTGTATAATGTTCAATGATAGCTATTCAATGAAAATAAACCAGATGTAAAAACGAGAGAGTTAATCTCCGCGGGATGGAATCGAACCACGATCTCCAGAGTGATAGTTTGAGAAAATAGCCCCTACACTACCGAGGAATCCTTGCAGGTATTCTGCGAAGTGTATAATGTTCAATGATAGCTGTTCAATGAAAATAAATAGGATGTAAAAAACGAAAGAGTTATTCTCCTAGGGATGGAAACGAACCCCGATGTCCTGAGTGACAGTCCGCAATACTAACCACTACTCTACTGAGGAATCCTTGCTGGTATTCTGCGAAGTGTTTATTGTTCAATGATAGCTATTTAATGAAAATAAGCCGGATGTAAAAACGAAAGAGTTAATCTCCCCGGGATGGAATTGAACCCCGATCTTATAAGTAATAGTTAGAGATACGAACCACTACACTACCGAGGAATCATTGCTGGCATTCTTCGAAGTGTCTATAGCTAGTCAATGAAAATAAGCAGGATGTAAAAACAAAAGAGTTATTCTCCCAGGAATGGAATCAAACCCCGATCTCCTGAATAACAGTCAGAGATACTAACCACTACACTACCGAGGAATCCTTGCTGGTATTCAGCGAAGTGTGTATTGTTAAATGATAGCTATTCAATGAAAAATAAACCGGGATGTAAAAACGAAAAAATTAATCTCCCCCGGATGGAATCGAACCCCTATCTCCTGAGTGATAGTCAGGGACACTTACCACTACACTAGTAAGGAAGCCTTGCTGGTATTCTGCGAAGTGTTTATTGTTCAATGATAGCTATTCGATGAAAATATACAGAATGTAAAAACAAGAGTGTTTAATCTCCCCGGGATAGAATCGAACCCCGATCTACTGATTGACAGTCAGAGATACTAACCACTACACTACCGAGGAATCCTTGCAGGTATTCAGCGAAGTGTGTATTGTTAAATGATAGCTATTCAATGAAAAATAAACCGGGATGTAAAAACGAAAAAATTAATCTCCCCAGGATGGAATCGAACCCCGATCTACTGAGAGACAGTCAGAGATACTACCGAGGAATCATTACTGGCATTCTGCTATTCAATGAAAATAAACGGGAAGTAAAAACAAAAGAGTTAATCTCCCCTGGATGAAATCGAACCCCGATCTCCTGAGTTACAGTCAGGGACACCAACCACTACACTACTAAAGAATCCTGGTATTCTGCGAAGTGTTTATTGTTCAATGATAGCTATTCAATAAAAATACACGGGATGTAAAAACGGAAGAGTTAATTTCCCCGGGATGGAATCAAACCGCGATGTCCTGAGTGACAGTCAGCAATACAAACCACTACACTACTTGGGAATCCTTGCTGTTACTCTGCGAAGTGTCTATTGTTCAATTATAGCTATTCAATGAAAATAAGCAGGATGTAAAAACGAAAGAGTTATTCTGCAAGGAATGAAATCGAACCCCGATCTCCTGAGTAACAGTCAGAGATACTAACCACTACACTACCGAGGAATCCTTACTGGTATTCAGCGAAGTGTTTATTGTTCAATGATAGCTATTCAATGAAAATAATCAATATGTAAAAACGAAAAAGTGAATCTCCCCGGGATGGAAGCGAACAACGATCTCACGAGTGACAGTCAGAGATACTAACCACTACACTACCAAGAAATCGTTGCTGGGATTCTGCGAAGTGTCTATTGTTCAATGATAGCTATTCAATGAAAATAAACCAGATGTAAAAACGAGAGAGTTAATCTCCCCGGAATGGAATCGAATCACGATCTCCAGAGTGATAGTTTGAGAAAATAGCCACTACACTACCGAGGAATCCTTGCAGGTATTCTGCGAAGTGTATAATGTTCAATGATAGCTGTTCAATGAAAATAAGCAGGATTTAAAAACGAAAGAGTTATTCTCTCAGGAATGGAATCGAACCCCGTTTTCCTGAGTAACAGTTCGAGATACGAACCACTACACTACCGATGAATCCTTACTGGTATTTTGCGAAGTGTTTATTGTTCAATGATAGCTATTCAATGAAAATAACCCCGATGTAAAAGCGAAAGAGTTAATCTCCCTGGGATATAATCGAACCACGATCTTCTGAGTGATAGTCAGGGACACTGACCACTACACTAGTAAGGAAGCCTTGATGGTATTCTGCGAAGTGTTTATTGTTCAATGATAACTATTCAATGAAAATAGACCAGTTGTAAATACGAGAGAGTTAATCTCCCCTGGATGGAATCGAACCCCGATCTACTCAATGACAGTCAGAGATGCTATCGAGGAATCCTTGCTGGCATTCTGCGAAGTGTCTATTGTTCAATGATAGCTATTTAATGAAAATAAGCCGGATGTAAAAACGAAAGAGTTAATCTCCCCGGGATGGAATTGAACCCCGATCTTATAAGTAATAGTTAGAGATACGAACCACTACACTACCGAGGAATCATTGCTGGCATTCTTCGAAGTGTCTATTGTTCAATGATAGCTATTCAATGAAATTAAGCAGGATGTAAAAACAAAAGAGTTATTCTCCCAGGAATGGAATCGAACCCCTGAATAACAGTCAGAGATACTAACCACTACACTACCGAGGAATCCTTGCTGGTATTCAGCGAAGTGTGTATTGTTAAATGATAGCTATTCAATGAAAAATAAACCGGGATGTAAAAACGAAAAAATTAATCTCCCCTGGATGGAATCGAACCCCGATCTCCTGAGTGATAGTCAGGGACACTGACCACTACACTAATAAGGAAGCCTTGCTGGTATTCTGCGAAGCGTTTATTGTTTAATGATAGCTATTCAATTAATATCAACGGGATGTAAAAACAGAAGAGTTGATCTCCCCGGGATGGAATCAAACCCCGGTGTCCTGAGTAACAGTCAGAGATACCAACCACTACTCTACCGAGGAATCCTTGCTGGTATTCTGCGAAGTGTTTATTGTTCAATGATAGCTATTTAATGAAAAAAGCGGAATGCAAAAAACCAAAAAGTTAATCTCCCCGGGATGGTAGCGAACCCTGATCTCCTGAGTAACAGTCAGAGATACTAACCACTACACTACCGATGAATCCTTGCTGGTATTCTGCGAAGTGCTTATTGTTCAATGATAGATATTCAATGAAAATAAACAGTATGTAAACACGAAAAAGTTAATCTCCCCGGGATGGAATCGAACAACGATCCCACGAGTGACAGTCAGAGATACTAACCACTACACTACCAAGAAGTCGTTGCTGGTCTTCTGCGAAGTGTTATTGTTCAATAATAGCTATTCAATGGAAATAAAAAGGATGTAAAAACAAAAGCATTCATCTCCACAGGGGGTTTATCGAACTCCGGTCTCTTGAGAGATTGTTAGAGAATCCTTGATGGTCTTCTGCGAAGTGTTTATTGTTCAATGATAGCTATTTAATGAAAATAAACCGGATATAAAAAACGAAAGAGTTAATCTCCCCGGAATGAAACATTGAGAGTGATAGTCAGAGATACTAACCACTACACTACCGAGAAACCCTTGCTGGCATTCTGCGGAGTGTGTATTGTTAAATGATAGCTATTCAATGAAAAATAAACCGGGATGTAAAAACGAAAAATTTAATCTCCCCTGGATGGAATCGAACACCTATCTCCTAAGTGACAGTCAGGGACACTGACCAGTACACTAATAAGGAAGCCTTGTTGGTATTCTGCGAAGCGTTTCTTGTTCAATGATAGCTATTCGATGAAAATATACAGGATGTAAAAACAAAAGTGTTTATCGAACGCCGATCTCCAGAGTGATTTTCAGAGATACTAACCACTACACTACCAAAGAATAATTACTGGTCTTTTGCGAAGTGTTTATTGTTCAATGATAGCTATTCAAAAAAAATAAACCGGATATAAAAACGAAAGAGCTAATCACCCCGGGATGGAATTGAACCCCAATCTTATAAGTAATAGTTAGAGATACGAACGACTACACTACCGAGGAATCATTGCTGGCGTTCTGCGAAGTGTTTATTGTTCAATGATGGTAGTGGTTAGTATCTCTGACTGCCAATCAGTAGATCGGGGTGCGATTCCATCCCGGGGAGATCAACTCTTCTGTTTTTACATCCCGTTGATTCTAATTGAATAGCTATCATTGAACAATAAACAATTCGCAGAATACCAGTAAGGATTCCTCGGTAGTGTAGTGGTTAGTATCTCTGACTGTCAATCAGTAGATCGGGGTTCGATTCGATCCCGGGGAGATTAAACACTCTTGTTTTTACATCCTGTATATTTTCATCGAATAGCTATCATTGAACAATAAACACTTCGCAGAACGCCAGCAATGATTCCTCGGTAGTGCAGTCGTTCGTATCTCTAACTATTAGACCTACTTATAAGATTGGGGTTCAATTCCATCCCGGGGAGATTAACTCTTTCGTTTTTATATCCGGTTTATTTTCATTGAATAGCTATCATTTAACAATACACACTTCGCTGAATACCAGCAAGGCTTCCTTATTAGTGTAGTGGTCAGCGTCCCTGACTATCACTCAGGAGATAGGGGTTCCATCCAGGGGAGATTAATTTTTTCGTTTTTACATCCCGGTTTATTTTTCATTGAATAGCTATCATTTAACAATACACACTTCGCTGAATACCAGTAAGGATTCCTCGGTAGTGTAGTGGTTAGTATCTCTGACTGTCAATCAGTAGTTCGGGGTTCGATTCTATCCCGGGGAGATTAAACACTCTTGTTATTACATCCTGTATATTTCCATCGAATAGCTATCATTGAACAATAAACACTTCGCAGAATACCAGCAAGGCTTCCTTACTAGTGTAGTGGTCAGTGTCCCTGACTATCACTCAGGAGATAGAGGTTCGATTCCATCTAGGGGAGATTACTTTTTTCGTTTTTACATCCCGGTATATTTTTCATTGAATAGCTATCATTTAACAATACACACTTCGCTGAATACCAGCAAGGATTCCTCGGTAGTGTAGTGGTTAGTATCTCTGACTGTTATTTAGGAGATCGGGGTTCGATTCCATTCCTGGCAGAATAACTCTTTCGTTTTTACATCCTGCTTATTTTCATTGAATAGCTATCATTGAACAATAGACACTTCGCAGAATAACAGCAAGGATTCCCATGTAGTGTAGTGGTTTGTATTGCTGACTGTCACTCAGGACATCGCGGTTTGATTCCATCCCGGGGAAATTAACTCTTCCGTTTTTACATCCCGTGTATTTTTATTGAATAGCTATCATTGAACAATAAACACTTCGCAGAATACCAGCAAGGATTCCTTAGTAGTGTAGTGGTTGGTGTCCCTGACTGTAAACTCAGGAGATCGGGGTTCGATTTCATCCAGGGGAGATTAACTCTTTTGTTTTTACTTCCCGTTTATTTTCATTGAATAGCTATCGTTGAACAATAAACACTTCGCAGAAAGCCAGTAAGGATTCCTCGGTAGTGTAGTGGTTAGTATCTCTGACTGTCAATCAGTAGATCGGGGTGCGATTCCATCCCGGGGAGATCAACTCTTCTGTTTTTACATCCCGTTGATTCTAATTGAATAGCTATCATTGAACAATAAACACTTCGCAGAACGCCAGCAATGATTCCTCGGTAGTGCAGTCGTTCGTATCTCTAACTATTAGACCTACTTATAAGATTGGGGTTCAATTCCATCCCGGGGAGATTAACTCTTTCGTTTTTATATCCGGTTTATTTTCATTGAATAGCTATCATTGAACAATAAACACTTCGCAGAATACCAGCAAGGCTTCCTTACTAGTGTAGTGGTCAGTGTCCCTGACTATCACTCAGGAGATAGAGGTTCGATTCCATCCAGGGGAGATTAATTTTTTCGTTTTTACATCCCGGTATATTTTTCATTGAATAGCTATCATTTAACAATACACACTTCGCTGAATACCAGCAAGGCTTCCTTATTAGTGTAGTGGTCAGCGTCCCTGACTATCACTCAGGAGATCGGGGTTCGATTCTATCCAGGGGGAGATTATTTTTTTTCGTTTTTACATCCCGGTTTATTTTTCATTGAATAGCTATCATTTAACAATACACACTTCGCAAAATGCCAGCAAGGGTTCCTCGGTAGTGTAGTGGTTAGTATCTCTGACTATCACTCTCAAGGTTCGATTCCGGGGTTCGATTTCATTCCGGGGAGTATAACTCTTTTGCTTTTTATATCCGGTTTATTTTCATTAAATAGCTATCATTGAACAATAAACACTTCGCAGAAACTAGCAAGGATTCCTCGGTAGAGTAGTGGTTATATATCGGGGTTCGATTCCATCCCTAGGAGAATAACTCATTCGTGTTTTACATCCTATTTATTTTCATTGAACAGCTATCATTGAACAATAAACACTTCGCAGAATACCAGCAAGGCTTCCTTACTAGTGTAGTGGTCAGTGTCCCTGACTATCACTCAGGAGATAGAGGTTCGATTCCATCTAGGGGAGATTAATTTTTTCGTTTTTACATCCCGGTATATTTTTCATTGAATAGCTATCATTTAACAATACACACTTCGCTGAATACCAGCAAGGATTCCTCGGTAGTGTAGTGGTTAGTATCTCTGACTGTTATTTAGGAGATCGGGGTTCGATTCCATTCCTGGCAGAATAACTCTTTCGTTTTTACATCCTGCTTATTTTCATTGAATAGCTATCATTGAACAATAGACACTTCGCAGAATAACAGCAAGGATTCCCATGTAGTGTAGTGGTTTGTATTGCTGACTGTCACTCAGGACATCGCGGTTTGATTCCATCCCGGGGAAATTAACTCTTCCGTTTTTACATCCCGTGTATTTTTATTGAATAGCTATCATTGAACAATAAACACTTCGCAGAATACCAGCAAGGATTCCTTAGTAGTGTAGTGGTTGGTGTCCCTGACTGTAAACTCAGGAGATCGGGGTTCGATTTCATCCAGGGGAGATTAACTCTTTTGTTTTTACTTCCCGTTTATTTTCATTGAATAGCTATCGTTGAACAATAAACACTTCGCAGAAAGCCAGTAAGGATTCCTCGGTAGTGTAGTGGTTAGTATCTCTGACTGTCAATCAGTAGATCGGGGTGCGATTCCATCCCGGGGAGATCAACTCTTCTGTTTTTACATCCCGTTGATTCTAATTGAATAGCTATCATTGAACAATAAACACTTCGCAGAACGCCAGCAATGATTCCTCGGTAGTGCAGTCGTTCGTATCTCTAACTATTAGACCTACTTATAAGATTGGGGTTCAATTCCATCCCGGGGAGATTAACTCTTTCGTTTTTATATCCGGTTTATTTTCATTGAATAGCTATCATTGAACAATAAACACTTCGCAGAATACCAGCAAGGCTTCCTTACTAGTGTAGTGGTCAGTGTCCCTGACTATCACTCAGGAGATAGAGGTTCGATTCCATCCAGGGGAGATTAATTTTTTCGTTTTTACATCCCGGTATATTTTTCATTGAATAGCTATCATTTAACAATACACACTTCGCTGAATACCAGCAAGGCTTCCTTATTAGTGTAGTGGTCAGCGTCCCTGACTATCACTCAGGAGATCGGGGTTCGATTCTATCCAGGGGGAGATTATTTTTTTTCGTTTTTACATCCCGGTTTATTTTTCATTGAATAGCTATCATTTAACAATACACACTTCGCAAAATGCCAGCAAGGGTTCCTCGGTAGTGTAGTGGTTAGTATCTCTGACTATCACTCTCAAGGTTCGATTCCGGGGTTCGATTTCATTCCGGGGAGTATAACTCTTTTGCTTTTTATATCCGGTTTATTTTCATTAAATAGCTATCATTGAACAATAAACACTTCGCAGAAACTAGCAAGGATTCCTCGGTAGAGTAGTGGTTATATATCGGGGTTCGATTCCATCCCTAGGAGAATAACTCATTCGTGTTTTACATCCTATTTATTTTCATTGAACAGCTATCATTGAACAATATACACTTCGCAGAATACCTGCAAGGATTCCTCGGTAGTGTAGTGGCTATTTTCTCAAACTATCGATTCCATCCCGGGGAGATTAACTCTCTCGTTTTTACAACTGGTCTATTTTCATTGAATAGTTATCATTGAACAATAAACACTTCGCAGAATACCAGCAATGATTCCTTAGTAGTGTAGTGGTTAGTGTCCCTGACTGTTACTCAGGAGATCGGGGTTCGATTTCATCCTGGGGAGATTAACTCTTTCGTTTTTACATCCAGTCTATTATTATTGAATAGCTATTATTGAACAATAGACACTTCGCAGAATGCCAGCAAGGATTCCTCGATAGCATCTCTGACTGTCATTGAGTAGATCGGGGTTCGATTCCATCCCAGGGAGATGAACTCTTTTTTTTTTACATCCCGTTGATTTTAATTGAATAGCTATCATTGAACAATAAACACTTCGCAGAATACCAGCAAGGATTCCTCGGTAGAGTAGTGGTTTCTATCTCTCACTATCACTCAGAAGATCGTGGTTCGATTATATCCCAGGGAGATTAACTCTTTCGCTTTTACATCGGGGTTATTTTCATTGAATAGCTATCATTGAACAATAAACACTTCGCAAAATACCATTATGGATTCACGGTAGTGTAGTGGTTCGTATTTCGAACTGTTACTCAGGAAAACGGGGTTCGATTCCATTCCTGGGAGAATAACTCTTTCGTTTTTTACATCCTATTTATTTTCATTGAACAGCTATCATTGAACATTATACACTTCGCAGAATAACAGCATGGATTCCCAGGTAGTGCAGTGGTTAGTATTGCTGACTGTCACTCAGGACATCAGGGTTCGATTCCATCCCTAGGAGAATAACTCTTTCGTTTTTTACATCCTATTTATTTTCATTGAACAGCTATCATTGAACATTATACACTTCGCAGAATACCTGCAAGGATTCCTCGGTAGTGTAGTGGCTATTTTCTCTGACTGCAGAGTAGTGGTTTCTATCTCTCACTATCACTCAGGAGATCGGGGTTCGATTATATCCCGGGGAGATTAACTCTTTCGTTTTTACATCCGGGTTATTTTCATTGAATATCTATCATTGAACAATAAACACTTCGCAGAATACCAACAAGGATTCCTCGGTAGTGTAGTGGTTAGTATCTCTGACAATTACTCAGAAGATCGGGGTTCGATTCCATTCCTGGGAGAATAACTCTTTCGTTTTTACATCCTGCTTATTTTCGTTGAATAGCTATCATTGAACAATAGACACTTCGCAGAATAACAGCAAGGATTCCCAGGTAGTGCAGTGGTTTGTATTGCTGACTGTCACCCAGGACATCGGGGTTTGATTTCATCCCGAGGAGATTAACTCTTCCGTTTTTACATCCCGTGTATTTTCATTGAATAGCTATCATTGAACAATAAACACTTCGCAGAATACCAGCAAGGATTCCTCGGTAGAGTAGTGGTTTGTATTGCTGACTGTCACCCAGGACATCGGGGTTTGATTTCATCCCGGGGAGATTAACTCTTCCGTTTTTACATCCCGTGTATTTTCATTGAATAGCTATCATTGAACAATAAACACTTCGCAGAAAGCCAGTAAGGATTCCTTGGTAGTGTAGTGGTTAGTATCTCTGACTGTCAATTAGTAGATCGGGGTTCGATTCCATTCCGGGGAGATCAACTCTTCTGTTTTTACATCCCGTTGATATTAATTGAATAGCTATCATTGAACAATAAACACTTCGCAGAACGCCAGCAATGATTCCTTCGTAGTGTAGTCGTTCGTATCTCTAACTATTACTTATAAGATTGGGGTTCAATTCCATCCCGGGGAGATTAACTCTTTCGTATTTATATCCGGTTTATTTTCATTGAATAGCTATCATTGAACAATAAGCACTTCGCAGAAGACCCGTAATGATTCCTAGGTAGTGTAGTGGTTAGTATCTCTGACTTTCACTCTGGAGATCGGGGTTCGATTCTATCCCGGGGAGATAAACACTTTTGTTTTTACATCCTGTATATTTTCATCGAATAGCTATCATTAAACAATAAACACTTCGCAGAATACCAGCAAGGCTTCCTTATTAGTGTAGTGGTCAGTGTCCCTGACTATCACTCAGGAGATCGGGGTTCGATTCCATCCAGGGGAGATTAATTTTTTCGTTTTTACATCCCGGTATATTTTTCATTGAATAGCTATCATTTAACAATACACACTTGGCAGAATGCCAGCAAGGGTTCCCCGGTAGTGTAGTGGTGGTTAGTATCTCTGACTATCACTCTCAAGGTTTGATTTCGGGGTTCGATTTCGTTCCGGGGAGATTAACTCTGTCGTTTTTTATATCCGGTTTATTTTCATTAAATAGCTATCATTGAACAATAAACACTTCGCAGAATGACAACAAGGATTCCCAGGTAGTGCAGTGGTTAGTATTGCTGACTGTCAATCAGGAGATCGGGGTTCGATTCCATCCCGGGGATATTTGGCTCTTTCGTTTTTACATCACGTATATTTTCATTGAATAGCTATCATTGAACAATAAGCACTTCGCAGAAGACCATCAAGGATTCTCTAACAATCTCTCAAGAGACCGGAGTTCGATTAACCCCCTGTGGAGATAAATGCTCTTGTTTTTACATCCTGTTTATTTCCATTGAATAGCTATCATTGAACAATAAACACTTCGCAAAATACTAGCAAGGATTCCTAGGTAGTGTAGTGGTTAGTATATCTGACTGTCACTCGTGGGATCGTTGTTCGCTTCCATCCCGGGGAGATTAACTTTTTCGTTTTTACATACTGTTTATTTTCATTGAATATCTATCATTGAACAATAAACACTTAGCAGAATACCAGCAAGGATTCCTCGGTAGAGTAGTGGTTTTTATCTCTCACTATCACTCAAGAGATCGGGGTTCGATTCCATCCCGGGGAGATTAACTCTTTCGTTTTAATATCCGGTGTATTTTCATTGCATAGCTATCACTGAACAATAAACACTTCGCAGAATACGAGCAAGGATTCTTCGGTAGAGTAGTGGTTTTTATCTCTCACTATCACTCAAGAGATCGGGGTTCGATTCCATCCCGGGGAGATTAACTCTTTCGTTTTAATATCCGGTTTATTTTCATTGAATAGCTATCATTGAACAATACACACTTCGCAGAGTACTAGCATTGATTCCTCGGTAGTGTAATGGTAAGTATCTCTGACTATAACTCTGGAGATCGGGGTTCGATTCCATTCCTGGGAGAATAACCCTTTCGTTTTTTACATTAAGCTTATTTTCATTGAATAGCTATCATTGAACAATAAACACTTCGCAGAATACCAGCAAGGATTCCTCGGTAGAGTAGTGGTTGGTATCTCTGACTGTTACTCAGGACACCGGGGTTTGATTCCATCCAGGGGAGATTAACTCTTTCGTTTTTACATCCCGTGTATTTTTATTGAATAGCTATCATTGAACAATAAACACTTCGCAGAAAGCCAGTAAGGCTTTTATTTTCTCAAACAATCACTCAAGAGACCGGAGTTCGATTACCACCTGGGGAGATAAACACTTTTGATTTTACATCCTGTATATTTTCATTGAATAGCTATCATTGAACAATAACCACTTCGCAGAATACCAGCAACGATGCCTTAGTAGTTTAGTGGTTAGGACCTCTGACTGTCACTCGTGAGATCGTTGTTCGCTTCCATCCCGTGGAGATTAACTATTTCGATTTTACATCAAGGGGAGATTAACTCTTTTGTTTTTACAACCCGTTTATTTTCATTGAATAGCTATCATTGAACAATAAACACTTCGCAGAATACCATCAAGGATTCTCTAACAATCTCTCAAGAGACCGGAGTTCGATTAACTCCCTGTGGAGATAAATGCTTTTGTTTTTACATCCTGTTTATTCCCATTGAATAGCTATATCATTGAACAATAAACACTTCGCAAAATACTAGCAAGGATTCCTCGGTAGGGTAGTGGTTAGTATATCTAACTGTCACTCGGTAGATCGGGGTTCGGTTCGATTCCATCCCGTGGAGATTAACTCTTTCGTTTTTACATCCGGCTTATTTTCATGGAATAGCTATCATTGAACAATAAACACTTCGCTGAAAACCAGCAAAGATTCCTCGGTAGTGTAGTGGTTAGTATTTCTGACTGTCAATAAGTAGATCGGGGTTCGATTCTATCGCGGGGAGATTAAACACTCTTGTTTTTACATCCTGTATATTTTCATCGAATAGCTATCATTGAACAATAAACACTTCGCAGAATACCAGCAAGGCTTCCTTATTAGTGTAGTGATCAGTGTCCCTGACTATCACTTAGGAGATCGGGGTTCGATTCCATCCAGGGGGGATTAATTTTTTCGTATTTACATCCCGGTTTATTTTTCATTGAATAGCTATCATTTAACAATACAAACTTCGCAGAATGCCAGCAAGGGTTCCTCGGTAGTGGTTAGTATCTCTGACTATCACTCTCAAGGTTTGATTCCGGGGTTCGATTTTATTCCGGGGAGATTAACTCTTTCGTTTTTCATATCGGGTTTATTTTCATTAAACAATAAACACTTCGCAGAAGACCATCAAGGAGTCTCTAACAATCTCTCAAGAGACCGGAGTTCGATTAACCCCCTGTGGAGATAAATGCTTTTGTTTTTACATCCTTTGTATTTCCATTGAATAGCTATTATTGAACAATAACACTTCGCAGAAGACCAGCAACGATTTCTTGGTAGTGTAGTGGTTAGTATCTCTGACTACCACTCTGGAGATCGGGGTTCGATTCCATCCCGCGGAGATTTGGTTCTTTCGTTTTTACATCCGGTATATTTTTATTGAATAGCTATCGTTGAACAATAAACACTTCGCAGAATCCCAGCAACGATTTCTTGGTAGTGTAGTGGTTAGTATCTCTGACTGTCACTCGTGGGATCGTTGTTCGCTTCCATCCCGGGGAGATTAACTTTTTCGTTTTTACATACTGTTTATTTTCATTGAATATCTATCATTGAACAATAAACACTTAGCAGAATACCAGCAAGGATTCCTCGGTTGAGTAGTGGTTTTTATCTCTCACTATCACTTAAGAGATCGGGGTTCGATTCCATCCCGGGGAGATTAACTCTTTCGTTTTAATATCCGGTTTATTTTCATTGAATAGCTATCATTGAACAATAAACACTTCGCAGAATACCAGCAAGGATTCATCGGTAGTGTAGTGGTTAGTATCTCTGACTATTACTCAGGAGATCAGGGTTCGCTTTCATCCCGGGGAGTTTAACTCTTTCGTTTTTTTTTACATCCGGTGTATTTTCATTCAATAGCTATCATTGAACAATACACACTTCGCAGAATACCAGCATTGATTCCTCGGTAGTGTAATGGTAAGTATCTCTGACTATAACTCTGGAGATCGGGGTTCGATTCCATTCCTGGGAGAATAACTCTTTCGTTTTTTACATTCCGCTTATTTTCATTGAATAGCTATCATTGAACAATAAGCACTTCGCAGAATACCAGCAAGGATTCCTCGGTAGAGTAGTGGTTGGTATCTCTGACTGTTACTCAGGACACCGTGGTTTGATTCCATCCAGGGGAAATTAACTCTTTCGTTTTTACATCCCGTGTATTTTTATTGAATAGCTATCATTGAACAATAAACACTTCGCAGAAAGCCAGTAAGGATTCCTCGGTAGTGTAGTGGTTAGTATCTCTGACTGTCAATCAGTAGATCGGGGTGCGATTCCATCCCGGGGAGATCAACTCTTCTGTTTTTACATCCCGTTGATTCTAATTGAATAGATAGCTATTCAATTAGAATCAACGGGATGTAAAAACAGAAGAGTTGATCTCCCCGGGATGGAATCGCATCCCGATCTACTGATTGACAGTCAGAGATACTAACCACTACCATCATTGAACAATAAACACTTCGCAGAACGCCAGCAATGATTCCTCGGTAGTGTAGTCGTTCGTATCTCTAACTATTACTTATAAGATTGGGGTTCAATTCCATCCCGGGGAGATTAGCTCTTTCGTTTTTATATCCGGTTTATTTTTTTTGAATAGCTATCATTGAACAATAAACACTTCGCAGAAGACCAGAAGACCTTGGTAGTGTAGTGGTTAGTATCTCTGAAAATCACTCTGGAGATCGGGGTTCGATAAACACTTTTGTTTTTACATCCTGTATATTTTCATCGAATAGCTATCATTGAACAATAAACGCTTCGCAGAATACCAGCAAGGCTTCCTTATTAGTGTAGTGGTCAGTGTCCCTGACTGTCACTTAGGAGATCGGGGTTCGATTCCATCCAGGGGAGATTAATTTTTTCGTTTTTACATCCCGGTTTATTTTTCATTGAATAGCTATCATTTAACAATACACACTTCGCAGAATGCCAGCAAGGGTTTCTCGGTAGTGTAGTGGTTAGTATCTCTGACTATCACTCTCAATGTTTGATTCCGGGGTTCGATTTCATTCCGGGGAGATTAACTCTTTCGTTTTTTATATCCGGTTTATTTTCATTAAATAGCTATCATTGAACAATAAACACTTCGCAGAAGACCATCAAGGATTCTCTAACAATCTCTCAAGAGACCGGAGTTCGATTAACCCCCTGTGGAGATGAATGCTTTTGTTTTTACATCCTTTATATTTCCATTGAATAGCTATTACTGAACAATAAACACTTCGCAGAAGACCAGCAACGATTTCTTGGTAGTGTAGTGGTTAGTATCTCTGACTGTCACTCGTGGGGATCGTTGTTCGCTTCCATCCCGGGGAGATTAACTTTTTCGTGTTTACATACTGTTTATTTTCATTGAATATCTATCATTGAACAATAAGCACTTCGCAGAATACCAGCAAGGATTCATCGGTAGTGTAGTGGTTAGTATCTCTGACTGTTACTCAGGAGATACAAAAGGGTTTAACAAGTGTACATTAAGAAAAGATCTTATATAATATACTCGTAAGATCTTACGGGAGAGGACTTGAGCGAGGACTCAGACGACTTAGGCAGCTCTGTAATGGGCGAGGACTTGGACGACTTTGGTAGCTCTGCATATGCAACGGATAAGGATGACTCCAAATGGTGCGGGCGAACACAGTTCGATGCTAACGAGCTTGAACACGGGGCGAATTCACCTCCAACAAACAGCCGCAAAGAGACAAAACAGCGGGGGACGACACACATTTGCTCCCGACGCAAAAATATGAGACCCCAAATACTGAACCGTATGCCTATTACACAGATGAAAGCAGCAAGCAGCAAGCAGCAAGCAGCAAGCAGCAAGCAGCAAGCAGCAAGCAGCAAGCAGCAAGCAGCAAGCAGCAAGCAGCAAGCAGCAAGCAGCAAGCAGCAAGCAGCAAGCAGCAAGCAGCAAGCAGCAAGCAGCAAGCAGCAAGCAGCAAGCAGCAAGCAGCAAGCAGCAAGCAGCAAGCAGCAAGCAGCAAGCAGCAAGCAGCAAGCAGCAAGCAGCAAGCAGCAAGCAGCAAGCAGCAAGCAGCAAGCAGCAAGCAGCAAGCAGCAAGCAGCAAGCAGCAAGCAGCAAGCAGCAAGCAGCAAGCAGCAAGCAGCAAGCAGCAAGCAGCAAGGTCACCTTGTCATGTGACTTGAGTCTAAGTAACATGATACTCTTGATGATGTAACAGTACATGTAGGCTTTGGTCTGTACAGGATCTGTACACATCAACTTCCTGTTTGGCTTAGTAAACTGTTGGGCTAGCTGTGTGGTGTACTTACATGTATCATGGAGGAAGGAACTTCCTCCATGCATGTATGTGCTGTTGCATATATTCAGTGTTGCATGGTGTACACCTAGAGAGGTACATGTACCAAACCTGCACCGAATTATGATGTGTGTACATCACCACAGTTCGGTAAAGGAAAACAAATGAATACTTTAAAAATGCTTATAATCGCTTCTTTAAAAATCATAGCCCTCAGCCTTGATCTTGTTAGTAAATTTGATTGAAAAAAAAAATTTGTTAAAGTATTATATAGTTATACTCATCTCTAATTTCTACAGAAAAATTAAATCATATGAAGTGTTCTATATAATTCTATGTTTCTATAGAAATTAGGGGCATATTGTGGGTTACTTTAAATATGTACATACTTAATTTCTACAAACAAATTAATGTGTCTATACTTTCTATAGAAACATAGAATTCTATAGAAGACTGACAGGAATTTGTTTAATCAGTGTTCTATAGAAATCTATAGATTTTTTTTAAAAATCTCTATAGACAGTCTTCTTATTGGAGTATTCTATACAATTCTATGTTTCTATAGAAATTAGAAACATATTGTGGGTTACTATATAAATGTACATACTTTCAACAAACAAATTAATATGTCTAACTTCTATAGAAACCATTCTATAGAACTGGAAGATTTGTTCTATAGAAATCTATATATATTTTTTTAAATCTCTATAGACAGCCTTAAATATTCTATAGAAAACCATTGCTTCTATAGAACCATATAGAGCTCTATAAAACACTCTATAGAATTCTATAGAACTTTTTTGTAAGGGATCCCCTCTTACCGACAATTTCAACAACTTTGAACATTTTGCATAGATGCCTTTCTATATCAGTGAGCACACAGTCCTTATTGACAACAGCTGCACTGTGCTCGGTGAAATCCTCCACCGTCATCTTGGAAACCTCCCCCTGCCTTCTTCGGTTGAACATAATGAGGTGGCACAGTGTGACCTCATTAAATTTCTTCCAAGGTGCTCTCATTTGTTTCTCCCGGGCAGCTTTAAGGCTTTGGAATTCTCTGTCACCAGTGAACGACGACATTTTGACCACATCAGCATTTGTTGGGAGAACGACAGGTTTGTTTGCGCTTTCCTTGGTGAAGTGTTCTGTGCGCGTGGGTGTAAACACTTTCTTGCCATTTTATTTCACACAACTGCAGAAACTGTTCGGCTTGTTCGGCTTTCTGATTTAGACCACACTCTAGAGCATCTCCTTTGACTATCAGGGCACACTTCTTGATGGAATGTCCAATTTTCAGTGCTAGAGATGGAACATGATACAACTGGTTGACTTCACTAAATCATGCTATATCACGAACGGCAGTGACTATGTCGTTGAGGCGGTTTTGCATTTGGTTGGTTGGTGCATTTTCGCAATTGGATGACAAGACGACCCAATTCCCTGACTTTGTTTCGGATGTAGCCATGTTGACCTACGTCGTGGCCAAGTTTCAGGTATTCACGTTTGGCTACTCTGATAATCAGTGGATAGTTACGGACTAGTAGAGCCACATCATCTCTCTTCATTGGACTTAGAACCTGGTTCAACTTGAAAGAGACCCCAACAGGGGGAGGTTTCAATAAATTACTCTTGTTAACTACACGTGCACGCACACGACTTGTGGATCTGCTTTATGATTGGGCCTCACCCTGTCGAAGGACTTGGCAGATGTGCCTGTGATTACCAACATTGCGTATTTTCAACAGAATATTTTTCCGTGCACTACGGTCGGTCTCAGAGGCAATCTCTACAACTTCTCTTTCTTCCTTGTGACAATACTGGAGATGACGGGGCAACTTGGACTGAGGTTCATCACAGTAAAAACAAAAGTGTTTCTTGTCCCATTTTTTTTTTAACACCAACATTACTTGTAAGCATTACTGTCACACCACAGTCCTCACTATGTTGTACTTCGTCCGGTGACCTGTGTGACTCGTCAGTGAAGCAACTATGACATGCCGCGGCTGGCGGGCCACCGTCATTCCTGCAACTGGTGTTGGGGCAGACACACCTCAAAGGAGCAGAACTACTGCACTGTGGGTCACATGATGGTAGCGCCAGCTAACAATAGAGACAGAAAATAAATACATTGGGTCAATCCACGAGGTTGACACCAGTCTTTGGGTGGGCAATATTTTATAAAGTTTGAAATCATGTTAATTACATGTTACCACAAATATGATACAAAATGTGTCAGTTGGACGTTACCAGTTTGACGTAACACTGGACACGCCAATTTCCCATATTAAGTTATTAAACAGGTACATTCTCTCAAGAGATACAACAGGTGCTGGACGATATGCGATCACGTGACCAGCTGTCTAAGAAAGCTCATAAATTTCTCTCTCCCTCTGACTGTAGGACTGCCAGATTTTATCTCCTTCCAAAGATTCACAAGGCTGGCAACCCCGGTAGGCCCATTGTCTCTGGTAATGGTTCACCTACGGAACGTATCTCCCTGTTTATTGACAGTTTTCTCAAACCCCTCGTTCCACAGATGCCATCATACATCCATGACACCCCAGACTTTCTGCGCAAGCTGGATGGAATCAAGAACAAGATTCCCAGCACAGCCATCATTGGGACTTTTGACGTTTCATCCCTGTACACCAACATCCCCCACGAGGAGGGTATTCGTGCTTGTTCCTCGGCCCTGGCCAAGGCAGGACACACAACCCCACCCATCAGTGATATTGGCACCCTCATGAGACTTGTACTAACCAAGAACAATTTTTCCTTCCTAGGCAAACACTATCTACAGGTACACGGTACAGCCATGGGCACTCGCATGGCCCCCTCCTTTGCATGCCTCTTCATGGGCGACCTCGAAGAGCGCATGCTTGCCTCAGCACCATGTCGCCCCTGGGTATGGTGGAGATATATTGACGATGTATTTTTCATCTGGACCAGTGATCAGGACAGTCTGGAGACTTTCATTAATCACATTAATTCCTTCCACAGGACCATCAAGTTTACATCAGAGTATTCAGTGCATCAGACCAACTTCCTGGATGTCACCATCCGCAAGGAAGACAACTCGGTAACCACTGATCTGTATTCTAAACCCACAGACACCCACCAGTACCTCCACTCCTCCAGCTGTCACCCCAGGCATTGCAAGACAGGCATAGCATTCAGCCAGGCACTTAGACTCAGAAGGATTTGTTCTAATAATTCTGACTTTTCCCATCATGTACAGGTACTGAAGAATAACTTGGTTGCCAGGGGCCACAGCTCCCGCCAAGTTCAACGTGCTATCGCCAGAGCCAAATCTATCACCAGAGATTTTGCGCTCAAGAAAAAGACACCTAGCACTAATGCCGACCCCAAGATTCCCTTGGTCACCACCTTTCATCCTAGTCTCCCTCCCCTTCGTAAAATAACTAATGACAACCATCATATCCTTCATACTTCAGATCGCCTTGCTCGTGCCGCCCCTGACAACCCAATATTGGCTTATAGGCGCCCCCGCAATCTACGAGACCTGATTGTTCGAGCCGAGGTCCCCACCTTGGCTGCATCCCCTCCCATACAGCATGGTACTTTTAAGTGCGATTCCAGGTGTGTTGTTTGCCAGACTCACATGCAGGAGTCTGACTCCTTTTCTGGCCATTCATCTGGAACTACTCACAGAACCAATGGCAACATTACTTGCAACACCTCTAATGTCATATATCTCATTTCTTGCAGGGTTTGTGGTATCCAGTATGTCGGGGAGACCAAGAACACGCTCAAGAAGCGTTTCTATGGCCATCGATCGACTGTAAACACCAAGAAAATTGACACCCCTGTTGGTCATCACTTCAACTTGCCTAACCATTCCATTTCTGATATGATTCTACAGGGCATAGAATCACTTTTCCACCGCAAGGACTCAGTTCGCCTCAGCCGAGAGAAAGTTTGGATGAAACGTCTTCGGACTATTCAACCACATGGTCTAAACATCCAGGAAGGGAATGATTAACTTTTAATTTTTTCCCCCATTGTCATTTGTTTACAGATTATCCTCCTGGCAAACCCTCTTGGGGTCTCTTGGCAATGGGGTTGTCTTACCATTTCCTGTTTATCTTTGCCACTAACCACATTCCTTTGTCCAATTCCCCAGCTTCAACCTTCATCCTAATCCCTCCCCGCATTCATCCTTACCCAAACCTCTCCCTTTGATGTTTACCCACTGCCATGCTCCCTTGCATCCCTCTTTTGTGTTTCTCCACCCACCCCCTCATGCATGTGTGTTCCCTACATGTTTGTTTCTTGTACTCTGTCATTTGCCTTTGAGAAAGAACTTGCTTAAGTTCGAAACGTCAGGCCAGCTAATTTTTTGATTTGTATATTTCAGGTCCATTCAGTCAGTCAGCAGTTTGCAGCAGTTTTATTCATTTTCAAGTTATTAAAGTGTTAAAAAACATAACAGAAGAAAAGGTTGGACACAGTGTGCATGTTACGTCTATTTTACAATGTAAAATAGACGTAACATGTTATGTTTTTACATTGAAATAACAAATTGTTATCATTTTTTGGTTAACATATAACTTACACGACTGAAAACTCTCAAATAACCTGACACCCAAGATTCAAGATATAAGATTCAAATTTTATTCGATCACGTTAAAAACATGAACATTTTCTTCCTAGTGCATTATCAAGAAGCATTAAAAAAAAAACATTAAAAAACATGAACTCTGATAAAATATATAAATATAAATATAGAAACAAAGTCACTAAAGAAGTCACTAAAAAGGCACTATAAAGACAAGTCACTGAAATAAAATATTCACCAAAACACACAAAAATACATAATCAATCAATTCAGGAAGTAAAGTGGGAGGGGACATTACGGGAAGTGAATGGCAAAAAAGGAAGTTATGCAGGGAGGTGGGTGATGGAAAGCGAAGGAAAGGGTACATGTAGATGATGGCAATGAGGAGGGGAAGGGAATGAAGAGGCATTTGGGGGAAAAGGAGGGGAGAGAAGGGTTGGATGAGTGGATGAGTCGGAAGATGGGGGTGGAGAAGGGGGAGCGGAAATGCAAACCATAAGATGGATGTTACATACTGAATTAACTGAATTAAATGTAATGATGGTTTCCACCCTAACACCCAAAGTGTGTTGTGGAAAATCCTATTGAAATTGGAGGATTCAGGACTGTTAGGGTTAATGATATGGTCATATCACTACAGTGTTTAAGTACACTTTTGCTTACCCTGGCCGGCTTGGAATGTTTTATTGTCCTTATTTCTGGTCTCCTTCTCTCCTCCTCTCCCCCTCCCCCACCCTCCCCTCTCAACCATCCCCTCCCCACCCTCCCCCTTTCCACCCTCCCCTCTCCACCCCCTCCTTTTTCTAATCGTTTCCCCATCTCATTCCTCCTCCTTTTCTAATTTTTCATATTATATCTAGTATTCTTTAGTGACGTTCATGTATTTGTTTTGTCAAAGTGCTTGTTTTCATTTGTTGGCCGAATAAATAATAATAATAATAATAATAACCCTGTGGACTAACCCATTTATGACCATTGTCATTTCTTTTATATTATCGATAACATTCAAATAATATAGGTTTTCCCGGCCAATTTAAACAAAATTTAATTTAATTTAATACTCGGCGCATTCAATTTCGTTTGAAAATGAATGCTCCGTTGAATCAGCATTCAACAATCAAAAGGAGTAATTCCATTTCAGCAGTTAGCATTCACTGGCCAAATACGATCATTCAAATTCGTGAGGTCGCAAAGATCATCAAATTTCGTAAAAGCCAGCAGCAAGAGGCTGGTCAACCATTCAATTTCATCAATTGGCAAACATTTTAATGATTTTCTGCACCAGTGCTGGGAGGTGGAACAACACAATCCTGATTATATTATATTTCATGTTGGTTCAAACGATCTTGGGGATTGCCCTAAAAAGGCAATTTTGGAGGCCGCAAAATCTGCATTGACGGTAACACGTAGTCTGTTACCTCAAACCATATTGTTTTGGTCTTCCATCTTACCGCGGGTGGTCTATGCTGGCGCACACCGTCAGAACAAAGTGGAACGTGCCCGGCGAGCCATTAACCGCTGGGTCACTAATTTAATGCGGTATTCGTCGCGCGGTGTTATTGAGCATCCCCAGATCGAGTGGGCCAACACTGATTTATTTATGGAAGACGGTGTCCATTTAAGAGATAATGCATCGGCATTGCTGATAGAGAATTTCTATCATGCCTTAAAGTTTGCCGTCGACCATTATTAAATTTACATTCTTATCCTTAAGGCCTATTTGGCGGCGGTCAAAACATTGACCGTTTGGCGGAATTTCATTCTAAACGCTGCTATAGGCCTCAGCATTATTACAGAATTCTAACAGCCTGGATTTTAGTTACGACTCTGCGTGAATGTATGATGATAAAAACATGCTGGTAAACCAATTTCCTTGAGCAAAAAGCTCAATGACATATCTGGCTTAACGTAGTAATCACGGTACTACTGACCGTGTATATTTATTGATGGATGAAAAGTTTAATGGAATGTTGGCCCTGTACGAACAAGTGTATTCCACCTGCTAATTGAATTCTTATGGTTATAATTGATGTTTCTTGCCGGGCTTGGAATTTGCTGGGGATACGTTTTGCCCTCATTGTGTCGGTTCGCGGATCGCTACGACCGGAACTAGGTTATGACATATTCTATTGGCTTCGGGAAATTAATCAGTTATGAATTTTGCTATTTGCATATACGTTATAAGCTTTCGCGGGGATCGCTACGACCGGAAAGTTATTTATCCAGCTACGCCACAGGGTTTCGCGAGTCGCAACGATCGGAGATACAGTTTGAATGGTTATGTTATGAGCTATTGGCAAGATATTGGTTTCGCGAATCGCAACGATCGGAGACCAAGATTGGTTTGTGTTAGCTAGTATAGGTTTCGCGAGTCGCGACGATCGGAGACCCAGTTTGCATGGTTATGTTATGAGCTATTGGCAAGTTATAGGTTTCGCGAATCGCAACGATCGGATACCAAGATTTGTTTGTGTGAGCTAGTACAGGTTTCGCGAATCGCAACGATCAGGAACCAAGTTGGGTTATGTTATGTGCTATGTCGAGTTCAGTTACAGGTTTCGCGAAACGCAACGGTCGGAAACCTAAATTGTTCTGGCAATAAAACTGCTCTGGCCATACGTAAACAAAACCATTACCTTGTCGAAGTTTGAATTCATTACGGCTGTCCTGTCGCATGGGGTAATAATGAATTGTAAAATTTCTATAGAATTCTATAAAATGTCTGATAGAGAAGTGGCCCATTTTCTAAAGAAACTCTACAGAAACTCTACAGAAACTCTACAGAAACTCTACAGAAACTCTACAGAAACTCTACAGAAACTCTACAGAAACTCTACAGAAACTCTAAAGAAACTCTATAAAGGAATTCTACAGATTTTTTTTTTATAGATTTCTATAGAACTTTTTTGTAAGGGATGACCTGGTTGAATTTATTTATTACATTTCTTTACCCAGGGTATGCCCAAACAGTTTGAAACTGGTTTCCATTGGGGCCCTGCATATTATTAGTTAAAACTAACATTCATACAAAATATTTAAACAAATACAATAATGTTTACACAAATAAATCAATTTTCGGTTAACTTTTCAACTCTCCAGAAGCCTATTCCTGATATACGGGATAGGCAAAAAAAAACGCGAAAAAAACCCTTTAGGGTGAAAAACAAGGGGAAATTCCCATCCGGCTCCAAAGTATTTTGGCAACCAAGTTTATAACTCCGCAGATCAGCGTAAAAAACAGAAATATCACTGATAGATGGCTTTACGTAGCTCCGATTTAAATGTACTTAAGGAGTTTATGGTTCTCATTTGTTCAGGCAGATTATTCCATATACTGGCACCACTCACAGCGAAACTTGTCACGTAGCATTCCTTTCTGGCGAAAGGAATTTTCGACCCCGATTGTCGTGTTTCACGAATCACTGTAAGTGGTGTGAACAGATTTGTCATGTACAAAGGAGTCATTTTGTTAAGGCTTTTGGAAACAAGGATAGCCTTTTTGGACTGAACTCTTTCTTTAAAAGGAATCCAATTTAGTCTGGCAAACATATCGGCTGAGGGGGTGAGGGAGGTACATTTAAGGATTATCCGTGCGGCTCTTTTTAGACATTTGTTGAGGGTATTGTCGTGGGATATGTACCTTCCTCCCCACACTGTACAGCAATACTCTAAAGATGGCATAACTAAACTTACAAAGAGTGTGTGCAGGCTGCTTTGGGGAACGTAATCACGAATTCTGTTTAACACACCCAATTTAGACGAAACAGTCTTCCTTACGTATTCAACATGTGTACCCCAACTTAATGTTTCATCAACAACTACACCCACGCATTTACAAGATTTCACTTTTTCGATAACCGTATCAGCAATGCACACGTTCTGAGTCGACGTTGGGTATTTTCTGCCTTGAACCAATAAGCATACATTTGGTTTTGTTAGCATTTAATGCTAGTTTGTTTCTTAGGCACCAGTTGTGAATACTAGCAAGAGCTACATTCAAGTTCCTTTCTATTTCGTTAATACTAGAGGAGCTACACGTTAACGTGGAGTCATCTGCATACATAAATAAGTTGCAATTTTGGGGTATACAAGATGGAAAATCACTACTATAAACAATGAATAAAAGTAGCCCTAAGATCGACCTTCGATATTGTGCCCTTAATATTTACAGACTGACTACGATCGCCTAGGTTTGACTTAAACCAATTAATTACAGAAGATGACAAATTCAGCTTCTTCAATTTGCCTAGTAGGATTACATGATCCACACAATCAAAAGCTTTACTGAGATCTATGAACACGCTACCTGTAACTTTACCTTGCTCCATGGCATCCCAGCGTGTCAAATCACTGCAAGAGTTACACGTGACTGGAGGTACATATCTTACCATTTATGAACCCCCCCCCCGTAACCCCTCCCCTAACGCCTGCCTCCCTGCACCCCTTCCCCTATCAGTACAAACACCACCCCCCCCCCCCCCCCCTCTGAATGAAATGGCAAACTTGCCCTCCAAAAAATGCATTGATCATTTCTTTGTATAATCGCAGAAGTCTTCACCACTGATGAGGACAGCAGCGATTCCTCCGACTACTCAGACTCTAATGAGGCACCTCCAATATCTGGACGAATGAAGCTGCGTCCCAGGACTGCACGAGAGAAGAGAGACAAATTACTGCAAGAGTTACCCGTGACTAGAGGTAAATACTGTCTAGCTGGCAGACACCCCCCCCCCCCCGCCCCTCCACCCCCCCCCCCCCCCCACACCCGCCTTAAGTGCCTTAATTCTCATGTTTTCTGTGCGTTATAGGACCGTGTGAAACCAGTGTCCCATCCAGTAGTCAGCCACCTGCAATATATGGACGAGTAAAGCGGCGTCCCTGGACTGCACGGGAGAAGAGAGATGTCACGGCTTACAGAGATTCTTCTTGATGAAGACACTTCCTGGCAAACGTGACAATGAAGCAAGCTGTCCTGTGGCACTTCAGACTCGAACGTGGAGGAACATTGAAGACTTTTGCAGGAACACAATGAAGCCCTATGGCCGTTCTAGTAAACGTTAAGGGTATTGTAGCGCAATGGTGTGCTTGTATACGCGAGTAAGCATAGCGCGTATGCAGCGAGCAGCTTGCTGCGAATTGTAGCAGCGCCCTCTTGTGGCCGGGCTATGCGCGCATTTTAGACAGTTGATTACAGCGCCTCGTAGGGAGTGGACGTGGTTGTGGCGAGCAGCGGAGACACGTGCAGGTACGAACCTTCAGGAGTTCGCCTTAGGACTTGGGTGGTCTGCCTGGAACCTTAAGGGAGTAACTTAAGGGGCGGGACTACCTGATACTGCAGAGGGAGGGATCGGTAGCCGTTGAGTACACTGGAGACCCGGAACGTCAGGGAACGTTGGTCGTGTGCGAGCTACACGCGTGGCATTCACCCACTGGGATCCCGGGATTCCTGCAGTTGGCAACCTTGAGTTGCCTGAGTCGCTGGCACAGGCGAGCAAGCGTGTGCATTGCGTGCGCCCCACCCTTAACGCAGGTGCTGTCTGGTGATTCATTAATTGACATCATACTGAATTAAGCCTGTTCGATATGACGATATTTCCCGATATTTCGATATTTGTTTCATATCGAAAATCGTATCGGCCCCTTAAAAAAAACCCGGAATATCGGGGAATTCGATATACCGAAGAATATCGCGATATATGTTCCTTTTGGCCGCATTACGTGTGGATTTGTCCAGTTTAGTTTGCTCGAAATTCCAGTTATTTCCAATTATTGGACGGTAGAATAGTATATAATGTATCATGATGTACCATGGAGGAATAAAAAAATACATACATGCACTAAATGTGTCTTTCTTTGACCGTTTTCTAAACCCCGACATGACATCTCCGCTCCGCGCGATTTACCTTCCGAGCGATTTACCTTCCGAGCGATTTACCCTCCGCGCCGTACGTTGTCATGTGCAAACAACGTCTTATTCCCAGTGTACAATGTACGTACCTACACGCTTGTGAACTCATCTTGAGATCGAGGGGTATGGCAATTGTTTGCAATAAGGTCAACCCCTGTAGCGCATCTGCGCGTGCGCGTTGCTTTGTTGCTAGCCTTGGTCAAGTGCAAGCAACCGCACTGAATGCCACCGTCTTTCCCCAGTGTACAAGGCACACGCAGTTTAGGTGTAGTTACGTGTAGCGAACTGCGCCGCGTCTTGAGAAAAGATTAAAACACGTGCCGCGCATACATTGTGCAATGTCATGTCGTCTTCACAAAATATACGACACGATCGTTTGTTGACAGCTGGCATGTGATCGTCCATGGTATTATCATCTGTGTTACTAATCAACAATGCTGAAATAGAAACAAACGCTAGTCTTTCTGGAGTGCCATAAAGTAGCCAACTGAAGGTAAATGTCGTAAAACTCCAAATACGTACTCAACGAGCGAAGGGAAGCTTTGTCAAACCGGCCCCCCGTTCATGCCGCTCAATCCCGGCGGGCCCGATCCCGGCGGTGGCCCCGATCTCATAATGCCGTGGTGACTTCCGTCATGTATTTTTTTATTCCTCCGTTCTTCCGGCAATGAAAAAGTGACGTCATCACGATAATATCGAATATCGCGATATTTTTCTGCCGATATTTCGGTATCAAAATAAATGGATATCGAACAGCCTTATACTGAATTAAGGATAATCAAGGGAATTAAAGGATCGGGATACATCTTTGTTGTTCCACTCAAGGTGTCAGTGTCAGTTCTTCACTCGTTTGTCTGTCTCGTCAGTCAGTTGGTTTCCGTCCTTGAAGTATTGTCCTTAAGGCAGCCTGATTTGTACGTGTTGGTGGCAGACGGCTTACCGAACGGACTCATTCCCTAGGTCACCCGGATAACCGCTCGTCTGGGCTTACCGTGGATTAGACTGGAGATCGATCGGGGCGACTTTGGTAGAGGTCACCTGGTCGGCGCGCCACATTGGTGTCAGAAGTGGGATATAAGCGTAGATCAGATACCTTGAGGATCAGAATTAAGGATAAAGGTCAGGGACTACATCATGGAACCACTGGACAGGGGTCAAATAGATGAGGAATTGGCTATTCTAAGAATGGAAGCACAACGAGGGGAAGAATTACTGCAGGGTGCCTTCGAGGAAAGGCAGCGCCTGAAGGAAGAACTTGACAAGGTGAGGCGGGAGTTGCTGGAGACTAAGGAGAGGGAACGAGACATGACACCAAGGATCACAACACCAGAGTTGTTTTTTACTACACCTAGGATGTCACCATTGGACTCAGTACCAGCAACCCCTGCGAACACAGCAGTAACCTCTTCGGTTAATGACAGTTGCAAAGCAGGAACATTAAAGGATGTACCTGCAGAAACTTCCCTGCAGGAGAAAACTGCAGAAGAAACGCGTAAGGAAAGGCTCCAGAGGCCGAACATTTGTCCAGACAGGTTTAACGGGAAGGTGCCTTGGAAGGATTATAAGGCACACTTCATGGCCTGCAGTGTGGCCAACGGATGGAAGGACGAGCAAGCTAAGGTATTCCTTGCTGCAAGCCTCCAGGGACCAGCACTAAGTGTACTGGGTTGTCAGCCGGAAGGCAAGAAATACTCCTTCCAGGAACTCATTCGATCACTGGACCAGAGGTTCGGGCCAGGCCAGCAGGCGGAGTACCACTTGATGGCGCTGCGACATCGCCGTCAGGGTGAGAAAGAGACACTACAGGAGTTAGGGCAAAGCATAAGGGAGCTTTCAGCTTTGGCGTACCCCGAATTCACAGATGAAGGAAGAGATCGTCTTTCAAGAGGACATTTCATGGACGCGGTGTCGGACCGGGCCATAAGAGAAGCGATCTTTAGGGCCAAACCGGACACCTTGGATGACTCCATTAAGGCTGCCCTGGCTGCTGATAGCTACCTCAAGACTGAGGAACAACGGGTAATGGACAAAACTAAGAAGTACGCAAGGATGGTCAAAAATGAGCAAACCTTGGAGGACAACGAAGTAGCTGTGAGTAATAAGGCAGTAGTGGAACAAACCGTACAACAGGTCCTTTCACGTTTAGGTGAAATATCGAGACCTAGGAGGGAAAACCGGCCGTACGGACGCAGGATGGCAAATCCTGAGGATGTTTGCCACAATTGTAAGCGAAAGGGGCATTTCGCGCGTGACTGCAGAGAGCCGAAGGTCGGGAGAACAAGGATGTCGGGAAACGACATGCAGCCATCTCAGGGACCCGTGAGAGGGCTGGAAGTAGTCAAGGGTCACGGAAGTTCCGAGGGAGCCGTTCCAAGGACAGAGATAACTCAGTAGTAGACTATGAAAGGAAAATCAACCAGGAACAACTTAGTAGGAATGGACAGCCTCAGGGGAAGGAAACACTTAAGGAATCCACCTTAAGTAATGGACGACCAACCCTTGGTGCGTCGCCCTTTAGGGAAACGCAAAGGAGTGGGCTGTTCGTACCTGCTATGGTTAGAGGAGTAAAGGCCCATATGTTAATTGATACTGGAGCAAGTAACACATTGCTTTCGTCAACGATGTACTACAACATGTCACCGGAGAGGAGGCCTGTACTCTGACACCGGATGGAATAAAGGTGCTCGGCGCTGATGGCAGTAAAATTGAGACCATGGGGAGCGCATGGTTGGAGATTCAGGTTGGGAGGTCCACCAGGATGGTGTGTGTTGTGTTCGCACACCTGGAGGTCGAAGGAATCCTAGGAATGGATTACTTGTTGCCGACAAATGGAAGGTTGGACTTCCAGGACCTGGTGCTCACCATAAATGGGGAACGGATTAAGTGCATTGACAGACAAGGATCAAATTTCTGCGCAAGAGTACTTGTTGAAGAGACAACATTGGTACCCCCTGGACACGAAGCCCTTGTACCAGGACGAGTAGTTACGAAGGTAACTGGCCTTGGAATACTTGAACCTGCGGAGGAAAGTGAATTGGCAGGCAGATGACTGATAGTTGCAAGGCTATTAGTAAGACCCAACGGGAAGACGCTGCCTATTCGTGTGTTTAACCAAGGACGACGGGTGTGCGTATTAAAAGAAGGGAGCATGGCGGGATTTATAACAGCTGTACAAGAAGATGACGTGGAGAAACCCACACGAGAACAAGTTGAGGACCCGCAGGAATTGCCTGAACACCTGAGGGACCTTTACAGTAGGAGCGTCAAGGGAGTTGAGTCAGAGTTTCACCCACAGATTGCAGGGTTACTTGGTGAGTTCAGGGACGTCTTCTCCAGGGACAAGACCGACATAGGACGCACGGATTGCGTGAAGCATCGGATAGACACAGGCAATGAAAGGCCAAGGCGTGAAAGGCCACGAAGGTTCCCCACTTCCGAGCAAGAGGAGATAGAGCGGCAAGTCCAGGACTTACTGAAGGGAGGACAGATTGAGCCATCAAATAGCCCGTGGGCCTCAAATGTTGTTCTAGTAAGGAAAAAGGATGGAACAAAGCGGTTCTGTGTGGACTACAGGAGACTCAACGCAGTTACCATTAAGGACGCCTTCCCAATCCCTAGGATTGATGACTCATTGGATACCCTTTCAGGATCACGCTGGTTTCCAACCCTGGATCTAACGTCGGGTTACTGGCAAGTGGCTCTTGATGACGATGCCAGGGAGAAGTCAGCGTTCGTTGTAAGGGGAGGGCTCTATAACTGGCGCGTCATGCCCTTTGGCATGTGTAATGCACCCTCGACATTTGAAAGGCTCATGGAGCGAGTCCTTAGAGGCCTTCACTGGGAGACTCTCCTGGTCTATCTGGACGACGTCATAGTGTTTGGAAGGACGGTTCCCGAGGAGCTCAGCCGGCTTGGGGTAGTGTTCCAGCGTCTGAGGGACGCGGGACTGAAGCTTAAGCCGCAGAAATGCGAACTCTTTAAGAAGAAGGTTCGCTATCTGGGTCACTTTGTGTCGGAGAAGGGAGTCGAAACGGATCTGGAGAAAGTACAAGTAGTGAAGGACTGGCCGACTCCGCAGTCAGTGAAGGACGTTCGCAGTTTCCTGGGACTGGCGTCCTATTACAGGAGATTCATTGAAGGATTTTCGGGCATTGCCCGACCCCTGCACCGTCTGACTGAAAAGTCTCGACTGTTCGAATGGACAGAGGAGTGTCAGGAATCCTTTCTGGAACTGAAGGGGCGGCTTACCAGGGCACCTATCTTGACATATCCAGATCCTGAGGGTGTATTCGTCCTCGACACTGATGCTAGTGCTTCAGGAATAGGCGGAGTCCTGTCGCAGTTGAAGGACGGTGAAGAGAGGGTGGTCGCGTACGCGAGCAAGGTCCTGAAGAAAGCAGAGCAGAACTATTGCGTGACCCGTAGGGAACTGCTTGCGGTGGTTACGTTTATGAAGTACTTTAGGCTGTACATTTATGGACGAAGGATCACGGTCAGGACGGACCACGGAGCCTTAAGGTGGCTTCTTAACTTCAAGGACCCTGTAGGACAAATAGCACGTTGGCTGGAGACAATAGGACAATTTTACTACAGAATAGTTCACCGGGCTGGGAAATCCCACCAGAATGCAGATAGCCTGTCTCGCCGGCCCTGCTCACAGTGCGGAAGAGACGAGGGTATCAGTGACGCAGATCAAGGAAGATCTGCAGGCGGATGTGCAGTCGCTGCAGTCACCGACAATTCTGTTGAGGATACGGAAGCCCGAGCGGACCTACGAGTAGTAGGTGTATTACCCCACATCTCAAAGAAAGACTGGAGGAGGGCACAGCTCAAGGACGATCAGATGAACTGGCTCATCCAAGCGAAGGAGGGAGCAGGAGTTCGTCCTGACTGGGAGATAGTCTCCCCAAAATCAAAGGCTGCCAAGAATTACTGGTTACAGTGAGACCAGCTTGCAGTAAGGCAAGGAATCCTACAACGCCGTTGGGAATCTGATAATGGCCAAGAGGTGCGTTGGCAGACTGTTGTGCCACAGGAGTATCGAGAGGAGATACTGCAGGAGCTTCATGCAGGAAGGACAAGTGGACATCTAGGTACCAAGAGGACGATGGCTAAGGTGCGCCTTAAGTTCTATTGGTCAGGCCTGAGTGCAGATGTCAGATCCTTCATAAGGAGATGCGACTTATGTGCAAAGAGGAAGTCGCCGAGCAAGAAGCGAAGGGCACCTTTACGGCAACACTTAGTTGGGGCACCATTGGAGCGAGTGGCCATGGACATAGTGGGACCCTTCCCAGTGACTACGAGTGGCAACAGATACATACTAGTAGTCGGGGATTACTTCAGTAAATGGTTTGAGGCTTACCCCATCCAGGATGAGAAGGCAGCGACTGTAGCAGCTCGGTTTGTCGAGGAGTTCGTGTGCAGATTTGGAGTTCCTGAGACACTGCACACCGACCAAGGGAGAAACTTTGAGTCGAGGTTAATGGCCGAGGTATGCAGGATTCTAGGCATTCAGAAAACTCGGACGACGCCTTACAATCCGAAATCGGATGGCCTCGTTGAGCGTTTTAATCGGACCTTAGTGAACATCGTGTCGATCTTGATGAAGGATCAAGGAAACGAGAAGGACTGGGATAAGGAATTACCTTATGCAACAGCAGCATACCGTAGTACCCCGCAGGAATCGACAGGGGAAACTCCCAACATGGTGATGCTGGGGAGGGAAGTTTCCCTTCCCATTGACCTGACAATGGAGGAATCAACTTCAGAGGAGGAAGTGGAGGACTTGGATTACGCTCTGGCAATGCGGATGAGAATGCAACGTTCGCATGATAGAGCTCGCAAGCACTTGGTGAAAAGTGCCAGGAGACAAAAGCGTAATTACGACAGGAACACATGCAAGGAGCACTTCGTTGAGGGCAAGTTTACTTGGCTGCACAACCCAGCGAAGAAGAAGGGTGTCTCTCCCAAGCTGATGTGCAGATGGGAAGGTCCATACCTCATTGTGGACAAACTGTCTGACGTTACTTACAGGATCCAAAGGAAAAGAGGAGCGAAGATGAAGGTTGTCCACAGTGATCGCCTTAAGCCCTATCAAGGAAAACCATTGGAGCCTTGGGCCCAAGGGAGAGATGGTAGGCAGGAGACACAGGCGCAACCTCCAGGAAGTGATCTGCAGGAGACGAGAGAGTCGAGGGAAGACGGGTATCAGCATGAGAGCCAGGATTCACCAGAACTAATGTCGCCTGAAAGGAGCAACATACCTGAGACAGCAGAATTATCTGAGAAAGATGAAGTGCAAGAGGTTCAGGAACCAGTTGAAGGAAACTCAACTCAGGAAGTAGAGTCAGAGCCTGTGCAACCCTTATCCCCTAACACCACTGAGACAGCACCTGTCCCCTTAATACCAGGCCCTGCGCAGGCGAGAAGGAATCCTGTGCGTCAGCGGCAACGGCCACAGCGATATCGTTAAATTAGATGATCTGGACATTAATTAATTCAGGAATTAGTGGAAATTCAATGACAAATTGCATTATTGTTCCCTGTTCATTGCAGTTGAAACACTCGTGGAGGATGGAGAGGAAGGAGACAGACTGGAGTCGACCCAAGGACTGGGACACAGTGAGGGTCCTTAAGTGTACCAAGTGTTGTGACACCTTCATCTTCAAGCGGAGATGAGCCTGAGGGGGGGGGGGGGGGGGATGTTCGCATCGTGCTTCCTAGAGGTTCAGGCAGTGCTGGAACCGAGACACCATCCCAGCAGATCAACCTTGGACGGGCCCTTGAAGGAAGTACCCTGAAAAGCCGGGATGATGAGAAGCGCAGCACCACGTTTCCTGCAACAATTGTAGAGCAAGACACCTCAATCCCCAAGCCTGTCCCAGCCAAGGTGTACAGAATCAGTGAAGATGACAGTGCAGTACCTGTGAGCACCCCCGACCTGGAGATCATGATGACTGGAAAGGTTCGTCGAGTGAAGGAGGTTCATACCCGTTCCAAGTTCCAGAACGGCTTGAAGGTTTCCGAGGAAGTCACCGAGAGGACCTACGAGGTCAAGTTTACTGCTGGTTTTGTTCTTCAGTAACTGTTACTGCATTGCTCCAGTTTCAACTTCTTCAGTTTTCATGAACACTTAGTTTTACACCAAAGATTATCGAGATTTTATGAATCTTAAAAACTGTATCTTAAGTTAAGTTGCAGTAAGGATAATTTATGTGAAGTTGTAATTTAATTTTGTTGTTTGAAGAGATCATTATGTATCGAGTTTTAAGATAAACCGTGTTGAGGATTTCAGTCAGTCAAATATGTATTTTTCTACTGAGAGCTCTATAAGGAAACTGCTTTGATGGAGCCTTATGTGAAACATTTGTATAATTTGTATAAATTGTTAAAAATATACGAAGCCAAATTTATGGGAAGAAAGTGTGTACTTAAGTATTCCTACAAATGTTATCTTAAGTTCACCTTAAGTTATTACCTTAAGTGACGTTTTTCAGTGTTGAGATAAGGACAAGCACATCCCTTGCTTAAGTTAGTCTTTCAGTTTTTAAGACCGAGGACGGCCTGAACTTGAGTGTGGGGCTGTGTAGCGCAATGGTGTGCTTGTATACGCGAGTAAGCATAGCGCGTATGCAGCGAGCAGCTTGCTGCGAATTGTAGCAGCGCCCTCTTGTGGCCGGGCTATGCGCGCATTTTAGACAGTTGATTACAGCGCCTCGTAGGGAGTGGACGTGGTTGTGGCGAGCAGCGGAGACACGTGCAGGTACGAACCTTCAGGAGTTCGCCTTAGGACTTGGGTGGTCTGCCTGGAACCTTAAGGGAGTAACTTAAGGGGCGGGACTACCTGATACTGCAGAGGGAGGGATCGGTAGCCGTTGAGTACACTGGAGACCCGGAACGTCAGGGAACGTTGGTCGTGTGCGAGCTACACGCGTGGCATTCACCCACTGGGATCCCGGGATTCCTGCAGTTGGCAACCTTGAGTTGCCTGAGTCGCTGGCACAGGCGAGCAAGCGTGTGCATTGCGTGCGCCCCACCCTTAACGCAGGTGCTGTCTGGTGATTCATTAATTGACATAATACTGAATTAAGGATAATCAAGGGAATTAAAGGATCGGGATACATCTTTGTTGTTCCACTCAAGGTGTCAGTGTCAGTTCTTCACTCGTTTGTCTGTCTTGTCAGTCAGTTGGTCAGTCAGTATTGTCCTTAAGGCAGCCTGAATTGTACGTGTTGGTGGCAGACGGCTTACCGAACGGACTCATTCCCTAGGTCACCCGGATAACCGCTCGTCTGGGCTTACCGTGGATTAGACTGGAGATCGATCGGGGCGACTTTGGTAGAGGTCACCTGGTCGGTGCGCCACAGTATTCTAAAAAAGTTTCAGTCGTAACATAATTAGTGCTCACGGTTGCTCTTACAGGCAACCACTTAAGAAATGCAAAGGGAACCACATAGCTAGGGATGCTCACTGATTTCAGAAGATATTACGAAAGCCATCAGACATGTATCATATTGAGGCCATCTTGTCAACCGGCTGGGAGGCAATTAAGTCTCGTGCCTATTTGGATTAGAAGAACAATGATCATCAGTTGAGCGCGATAGTCTGTTGAAATACGTTATTAAAATGGGACATGAAGTACCTTTCGTACAGTAAGATAATATCGAGAATCAAATGAGAAGACATGATGTCATACGCCTAAAGGGCCTCTAATTTTCACACACATGCCATTTTTGGTATGGTGTCATCAATTTGATAGACAACACTCGCATGATAAAAATGGCTTCTATTTGATAGAATACCAAGTATGTCCTCAATGTGCATGTATGCACATACATGAGTGTATGTGTTTGTGTTGGTAGGCGGTACGCATGCGCATTTGGAAACCACTAAAAAATGTGCCTAATTCAAAACCTGAGGCTGTTTTATGTCGGGAAAATTACATTCGATTCGTGAGGACGTGTTAGGTTTGTAATTTCATTCGGTTTTGGGAAATGCATTCGAATCGTAAAAACATGTTATGTTTGTGAAATTTCATTAGGTTTTGGAAAAGCATTCGAATCATAAGGATATTCGGTCTGTAAAATTTCATAATTGGGTTTTGGAAAATGCATTCGGGTGGTGAAAAAAAAAACACGTTTGGGTTTCAAAACACGTTCTTTTTAAAAATGCATTAGATTTAAAAACGCGTTCGATTTTCAAAAATACATTCTGTTTTTCAAAAAATATGTTCCAATCTTTTTTACTTCAATTCTGCTTCGTACTGCACGCGGAGTCAAGTACGCACATGAGCAGTTTATTCTGATCGTCTGCACCGCAGTCAAGTTTCTGGAATATATTATTAGAATGTGAAAAAATCCATTCATTTATTTTGTCTAGACACAGCGGAGCGCAGCATTTTACGAGAGGGGGAAAATTACATTTAATGGCAATTATGGAATGACAACGTGTCCAATAATTCTTAATGCATTCAGAGAGAATGACTCGTGAATCTTTATGTTGCGGTCCGTGACTCATGATAAATTAGTTCAAGACGTTTGCGGCCCCTTTAACGAATGGTGGGTTCTTTCGAGGGATAAAATTGCCCCGAATTTCCACATCCTCACATAGGACATGCATGTGTATTGTTTGCAAACAACAATGGTTCCGTGTGTTTGCCTTTTGTTATTTTGTGGTCGGCAGAGGTTAAAGCGATTTGCAGTTATAATTTGAAGGTCGGAAGTTTCAGGAGAAATGTAGTAAGTTTCCCAAGCTCTTCAGGTAAATTATTATTGGACTTTACGAAATAGACTAAGTAGTCTCAATCATGCTGTGAAATGATGGCACCAGGTGTGCTGTCGTTGTCAAGAAAAGTGGAAATTTATATCGTTTTCCAACGATTGCTACTTAATTTGATCAACTATGTCTTTTTCAACAAAACCAATTTTTTGCAGTAAAATGGTAGTTTTGCTTCCTGTAATTGTATAAAAGTTCATGTCAGTCTCGGCCTCACAAGTGACTCGTAGATTATTTTTTAACAGTTTTATGTTGTTAGATATATATATACATTATTAGAAAAATGTATTTACAGTACATACGACTAGTACATACAATTTCTATGACTTCTTTTTACCACAAATCCAGCGATGTAATTGTGTTACCGTCCTCGTGTAATTCCATTACCGGCATGAGTCTGATAAAATGTCAGTTTCTACAAAAGAAAATAATTTTTTTTGAAAATGTTTTTTGTTGCACATAATCCCTGATTTTCAAATCAATTTAATTAGTAATTTTATTGTGTTATTTAATAAAATATTTGAAAAGGCATTTTTGTTTACATAACGAAAGTGTTCAGTTTAGCTTTATCATACTATGGATAACCACCTAGCATAAAACATCTTTTGATATGATGCTAACTCTTTGTTTTTTACATAATTTTGTTACCGGAGAATTGCCCACATGCCTAATAGTGTCACTAACTGTTCAATACAATACAGATCTGTAATTGCACTCTTACTTGTTGAGATCCTGAATTACTTTGTCTTAGGATCACATCTTAGATGTTGACATCCTGACATAATTTTACTTGGGATGACGACATTTTCAGATAATTTACTTGGGAGATGATGACATTGTAAACTGTGATGTCATTATCCCATTGATAATAACATTTTCAATGTAGGATGTCGTCGTCGTGATATAATATTGTCATCATAATGAATTTTCTCAAAAAGTGTTGGTATCATTTTAACAGAATGTTGTCATCGCTGAATACATTTTCTCAGTCCGTGACAAATAGTGTGTGCAAGAAAACATCCTACATTTATGATGCTGTCATTCACGACTTAAATATCTTTCAAATATGAAATATCAACAGGATCTCAACATTCACTGTTTCATTTAATAATATCAAGCAAAGTATAATGCATAACTTAGCTATGCTACAAGTATAGCACTCATCATAGTGTAATATAAACATTGTGATATAATTTTATTTACACACATACACATTCTAATTCTGTGATTCCTTTATTCTGCATCTTCTCTAGCAAGTCCTCATCTCGGCATCGAGGCAAAGGCGATCTACTTTAGCTTCTGAGTGCAGAACTTTGATTTTGAGTCTTCATTTCAACTTCAAGGTGAAGGGAATCTACTTTATCTTCTTAAATCAGAACTTTGATTTGATAACACTGGACAATTATGATTATAGTGAGTCTTCATTTCAACCTCAAGGCGAAGGGGATCTACTTTATTTTCCCAGAGCAGAACATTGATGTGATAGCACCTGGTATGATGAGTGTAGCAAGTCATCATTTCAACTTCAACTTCAAGGTAAAGGGGGTGTACTTTACCTTCTCAAAGCAGAACTTTAATTTGATAACACTGGACAATTATGACTGTAGTGAGTCTTCATTTCAAATTCAAGGCAAAAGGGATCTACTTTATCTTCTATCTCTATTTTGATTTAATTGCAGGCATTATGATTACATTTCAAAGACAAAGAATTATATATATATGTCTCTTTAAACTTTTCCTAGGGGAACCATTGAAGGGCACTTTATATAATTCTATTTCAGGAATTATTTTAAATCTAGGAACATTCCTTTCTTTGTTTACACAGTGTGTACGAAGTATCTGAAGATACAATATATAGCACTTTTATGCCGACTGAGTCTTCACATAATCATTTGAGATCGTGCATGTCAACTTAAAAAGAATGCTTTGGTATAATTCTTTTGGGGGAGAAGTTGTTGGTAATATAAAGCTCAACACTTTTTTATGTGGAGTTGCATTTGCCTAACTAAAATCGAGTTGCAGTGAAAAGTTTGATTTTTGAAGTTCAAAATGAGTTGATTAAGTCACTGAATACCTTAATGAAAAAGCTATTTTGTATTATCAAATTACAACTTGGAGATTTGTTTATTTAACAATGAGATTACTTTTAGTCAAGGTCCTATTTCGGATATACCTAAGTCATGGCAATGACTGGAATGCTCTCAGCATGTAAAGGATAGGCTGTACTGATTTTTTTAATGACTTTAATTGGTTTTCATCAACAAAAATATCTTCTACATTCAGTGTTTGAGCTGTTTTACATTGAATAACATTTGTATATTTTCAAATAACTCTTGAAATGTTGTTACCTCTCAACAAATTCACACAAAAGGTGACATTTAAAACCAAATGTACGTATGTATCAAGTGATTTTCTACAATAAGAACTGATGAAATGCAAGAAGCTGCATGAAGAACTGAATTAAAGTTTTTGTTTTGTAAATTTCACATCATTTGCTTGAAATCTTTCTGAACTCCCCTTAGTCACCATGCAAATGCTGTTCAGCTCAGTGTTGCAATACATTTTATTGAGAAGGTCATGATATTCAAAGAAATCTTGAAAATAGTAAGTTTCCGTATGTTTTAAATTTTCTGACATTACAAAATAATGTACAATGTGTACCTTTAGCACTTCCTTTAGCACTTCTTAAATGTTATTCCAGCCTATACTTGTGTGTATGTTTTGTTTGTAATTTTGAGAGAGGTTACAGCCTTAAGTTGTCATTTTCAACTGCCATTGACAATCACACATAATTTGCAAGGGGGAGGGGCATTATCATGGTTGCTTACATTTGTCCAATTTGCTAGGGAGGCGCACAGAGGAAAAAAAAAGCAATCGCCTAAACTTTTTTGGCACAAGTGCACGCATTCTTCTTCCTAGTTGTGGGGACATACATTTTTTGTACGATAGATGTCGGTATCAAAAAACGTGGGGGGGGGGGGGGGGGGGGGGGGGGATAATCAAAAACTCGGTTCTAGTTTGCCTAAAACAAAAAATTCATGACAACGCGGTCCCTGCCAGGGCAATCTGAAATGGGTGTGGGGGTGGGTATATCACTGCCTGTGTTTCTTATTTTCTTTGTTTTGACCAATTAAAATAAAAATTATTATATTTTGATTTCACCATTTTGCAATCTTGCATTTTCTTGACATTCTCCGTGTTCAAAACTTTGGGTACGTTTATCAAAGAAGCGCAAAATGTGACCTCTGAAATACTTTTGCCACGATTTCTTTTGAAGAACCCGGCGACCGTTGTAGATAATTTTTCAGGGCGAGTGGGGGCGCTATACAATGAAACGTTGTTAGTAGTGGATACAAAACAAAACTCGAGAACACGCGATTCTTTCGCGCGATCCTGCTTCATAAAACCTCGATGAACAGTGCCCCTGATTATATATGTATAATCATCATTCAGCATAGGCTAGAAACAACCTGTGTCGAACAGTTTTCTACACGATTCTTGAATTTTTCGTTTGATGAATCATCACACCCTGCATTTTATGTTATGTAAAGTTTTGATAAGGGCGTCACTTTTTAAGTATATACCTTGTGACCAGCAAACAATTTCTTATCTTTGTTCCTTTTTATTCAAACTGAACAAATAATGTAAAGTATTCTAACAAAATAACTAAGTATTATTTAACTTTTACTCTACTTTAATTCATACGCAAGATTGCCAACGCGACTAACTGAAGTGGAAGCAAATTAATGCTCCGTTTAGTTCGCATGCGACTCCGTCTGATTTGAAACAGGGCTCCCGTTAATGTTGAATTGCGCCCTCTGTTGACGTATAATTATAAAATAGAGCTAATAATTATTTTATCAATAGTACAATATGTAGTCGACAAAAACGCGTCACAAAAAATACACTATTAAAAACAAAACAATTATTATGAAAATGTAAACCATTATTGAAACTGTCAAAACATTGTGACCCCCAAAAGAAGGTATTTTGGGCTGAAATTTAATTCATAATAAAAATCAGCTATAAAGACGTCACTTCGCATTTTACCATAAAGTGAAATTGTAATAGTTTTTGTATTGTTTGTGACGTCATAGTGACATCACTACATTTTTTTTTTACATATAAACACATTTGCAACCTACAAAATATGTTGCCGCTTTCGGTCTTGAGATATGGCATTTACAAAATACATGTATACATTTCGGACTTTGACTTTGGAGTGACGTCAAGTGAGACGCGTTGACCGCATCATGATTACACTCCATTTTGTTCACATAACACATCCCCATCTGTATAGAAACAAAAGTTTACCCGGAGTTCGGTAGATATTGCACTTTGAAAGTAGCACCTTTAAGCTGACGTCATGTGACACTTCGTTATGACTTAAACCCATTCTTTATATATATATATTACACATCTCTATTTGTCTACAAACAAAATTTCGGCACGATTGTGCATTGAATTTGGTAGATATTAAGACTGACAATTGCACCCTTAAGGTGACGTCATGAGATTTGTGATGATATCATCATGACGTCGTCAATTGGGATACATTACTATTTGACCATCTTTATATGCGCAAAGATATTCGTTGATATATAATTTAAGATTATGTCGAAATTAGAATGGAAAAGAAAATTAGCAAACTTTGAAAATGCGTAAAAAATCAACTTATGAGGTCATCATGACTTCACTTCATATCTCGAATTTAGTAGCCATTTTGTCCACCTACTTTCATTGCGTTCACACGTTGTCTTACATGTGTTTTTAAAAAACTACAATTTTGATGACGTCATGATGACATCACATATTTTTCACATTGATATGAAAGAATATAGGAGCTAACAAAGCTATTATTTTTCTTAATTCAGCATGTTCTATGGCTTAAAGAAACTTTAAGGTTCAAAAACTTTAAAATTCCTATAAATTCGTATGATGATGTCATCATGACGTCACCTAAATTTTTCAACAAATGCTTGCCTACTTACATACCAGGTTTGAGCGCAATCGGACCTACGGTTCTCTAGATACGGGCCATTGAAAAATGCACATTTAAGATGACATCACGTGACACGTGATGACATCATCACCCGTCACTCTTCGGAATACAATTTCAGCTTAGGGTCTATCTTTGTGTTAAGTCTGATTAAGATCTGAGGTTGTTTAGTGATCAAAGTGCCTCGTACAAAATTCGTGTACAAAGTGTATGGGATTTGGGATAGAACTAAAAAAATCATAGAAAATCAGCCGATGACGTCATCATGACGTCACCTCGTATTTAACATGCTAGTAGTAGCACTATCTACCTCCCCACTAATGTTTATGACGATCGGACCTATCCTTATATGTGTTTCAAAAAAGCATATTTTTGATGACGTCATGATGACGTCACACATGTTTCACATTTATGTGAAAGAATATACGAGCTAACAAAGCTATTACAAAAAGAATTTTGAATTTAGCATGTTCTGTTGGTGAGATATGGCTTGAAGAAACTTTGAAGTTCAAAAACTTTAAAATTACTCTAAAATCGTATGATGCCGTCATCATGACGTCACCTCAATTTTCATCTATAACACGTACTTGTCTACCACCATACAATGCCATAGCAGGTTTGAATGCAATCGGACCTACGGTTCTCTAGATATGGGCCATTGAAAAATGCACCTTTAAGATGACGTCACACGACACGTGATGACGTCATCATGACGTCACGTTTCGGCATACATTTTCAGCTTAGGGTCTCTGTTTGTGTTAAGCCTGATTAAGATCTGATGTTATTTAGTGATCAAAGTGGCTCTTACAAAATTCGTGTACAAAGTCTATGAGATTTAGAATAGAACAAAAGAATTCATAGAAAATCAGCCGATGACGTCATCATGACGTCACCTCGGATTTTACATAGCACTATCTACCTGCGCACCAATTTTTATGACGATCGGACCTACCCTTATATGTGTTTCAAAAAAGCATATTTTTGATGACGTCATGATGACGTCACACATTGTTCACATTTATGTGAAAGAATATAGGAGCTAACAAAGCTATTACAAAAATAATTTTGAATTTAGCATGTTCTGTTGGTGAGATAAAGCTTGAAGAAACTTTGAAGTTCAAAAACTTAAAAATTACTACAAAATCGTATAATGACGTCATCATGACGTCACCTCAATTTTCATATATAACACGAGCTAGCCTACCAACGTGCCAGGTTTGAAGGAAAAATCAAGCCATCTAGGAAGAGCAGTGAACTGGTCTGGTCCCAGTTATTTAGGAAGAGCAATAAACCAGTCTGATCCAAGCACTAAAGTGGTCTGGTCCAATCCATGTAAAAAAGAGCAGTAAACCAGTCTGGTCTCAGTTGTTTAGGAAGAGCACTAACCTAGTCTGGTCCAATTCTAGGCAGAGGACTGAACTGGTCTGGTCCAAGCCACCGAGGAAGAGTACTGAACCACTCTGGTCCAAGCCACTGAGGAAGAGCACTGAACCTGGTCCAAGCCATCAAAGTACTGAACTCGTATCAGAGTACTGAACTCGTTTGGTCCAAGCCATGTAGGAGGAGCACCGAACCAATCTGCTCCTAACCATCTAGAAAGAGCACTTAGCCAGTGTGGTCCCAGTCATTTTGGAAGAGCACTGAACTGGTCTGGTCCAAGCCATCTAGAAAGAGCACTTAGCCAGTGTGGTCCCAGTCATTTTGGAAGAGCACTGAACTGGTCTGGTCCAAGCCATCTAGGAAGAGCACTGAACTGGTCTGGTCATGCTCCAAGCCATCTAGGAAGAGCACTGAACTGGTCTGGTCCAAACTATCTAGGAAGAGCACTCAGCCAGTGTGGTCCCAGTCATTTCGGAAGACCACTGAACTGGTCTGGTCTACGCCATCTAGAAAGAGCACTCAGCCAGTGTGGTCCCAGTTATTTCAGGAGAGCACTGGTCTGGTCCAAACCATCTAGGAAGAGCACTGAACTGGTCTGGTCCAAACTATCTAGGAAGAGCACTCAGCCAGTGTGGTCCCAGTCATTTCGGAAGACCACTGAACTGGTCTGGTCTACGCCATCTAGAAAGAGCACTCAGCCAGTGTGGTCCCAGTTATTTCAGGAGAGCACTGAACTGATGTGGTCTAAACCATCTAGGAAGAGCACTGAACTGGTCTGGTCCAAACCATCTAGGAAGAGCACTGAACTGGTCTGGTCCAAGCCATCTAGGAAGAGCACTCAGCCAGTGTGATCCCAGCCATCTAAGGAATATACAGGCAAAGTAAACTGAAGACTTGCTCACTGTTTCATAGCCATAAAGATAACTGGGCCAAAGCAGAGTTGATTGAAGTATATGGTGGTACATCTCAAAACAGCACAAGAGAAGTGGATAAAAGTCTCTAGCTCCCCCAACTCCTCATAGTGACATTTTGAACGGGTGTGCCAAAATGGGACTTATGCCAGATTTATAGTCGTTATATATGCCAGCATGTCTGGAGCGCGCCACTCGTCCGGCCAGCCAGTGTAGCCACGCGCGCCTTGACTAAAGGCTACATTTGTTATAGAGGGCAGTTTTCCAACGATTTCCTGCCGGCAATTGTTGGAAAACGATATAAATTTCCACTTTTCTTGACAACGACAGCACACCTGGTGCCATCATTTCACAGCATGATTGAGACTACTATTAACTTAGTCTATTTCGTCAAGTCCAATAATAATTTACCTGAAGAGCTTGGGAAACTTACTACATTTCTCCTGAAACTTCCGACCTTCAAATTATAACTGCAAATCGCTTTAACCTCTGCCGACCACAAAATAACAAAAGGCAAACACACGGAACCATTGTTGTTTGCAAACAATACACATGCATGTCCTATGTGAGGATGTGGAAATTCGGGGCAATTTTATCCCTCGAAAGAACCCACCATTCGTTAAAGGGGCCGCAAACGTCTTGAACTAATTTATCATGAGTCACGGACCGCAACATAAAGATTCACGAGTCATTCTCTCTGAATGCATTAAGAATTATTGGACACGTTGTCATTCCATAATTGCCATTAAATGTAATTTTCCCCCTCTCGTAAAATGCTGCGCTCCGCTGTGTCTAGACAAAATAAATGAATGGATTTTTTCACATTCTAATAATATATTCCAGAAACTTGACTGCGGTGCAGACGATCAGAATAAACTGCTCATGTGCGTACTTGACTTAAATTTAAAATTGAAGTAAAAAACATATGGAACATATTTTTTGAAAAACAGAATGTATTTTTGAAAATCGAACGCGTTTTTAAATCTAATGCATTTTTTAAAAGAACGTGTTTTGAAACTTAAACGTGTTTTTTTTTTCACCACCCGAATGCATTTTCCAAAACCCAATTATGAAATTTTACAGACCGAATATCCTTATGATTTGAATGCTTTTCCCAAAACCGAATGAAATTACAAACCTAACACGTCCTCACGAATCGAATGTAATTTTCCCGACATAAAACAGCCTCAGGTTTTGAATTAGGCACATTTTTTAGTGGTTTCCAAATGCGCATGCGTACCGCCTACCAACACAAACACATACACTCATGTATGTGCATACATGCACATTGAGGACATACTTGTTATTCTATCAAATAGAGGCCATTTTTATCATGCGAGTGTTGTCTATCAAATTGATGACACCATACCAAAAATGGCATGTGTGTGAAAATTAGAGGCCCTTTAGGCGTATGACATCATGTCTTCTCATTTGATTCTCGATATTGTCTCACTGTACGAAAGGTACTTCATGTCCCATTTTAATAACGTATTTCAACAGACTATCGCGCTCAACTGATGATCATTGGCACGAGACTTAATTGCCTCCCAGCCGGTTGACAAGATGGCCTCAATATGATACATGTCTGATGGCTTTCGTAATATCTTCTGAAATCAGTGAGCATCCCTAGCTATGTGGTTCCCCTTTGCATTTCTTAAGTGGTTGCCTGTAAGAGCAACCGTGAGCACTAATTCTGTTACGACTGAAACTTTTTTAGAATACCCTTAACGTTTACTAGAACGGCCATAGGGCTTCATTGTGTTCCTGCAAAAGTCTTCAATGTTCCTCCACGTTCGAGTGAAGTGCCACAGGACAGCTTGCTTCATTGTCACGTTTGCCAGGAAGTGTCTTCATCAAGAAGAATCTCTGTAAGCCGTGACATCTCTCTTCTCCCGTGCAGTCCAGGGACGCCGCTTTACTCGTCCATATATTGCAGGTGGCTGACTACTGGATGGGACACTGGTTTCACACGGTCCTATAACGCACAGAAAACATGAGAATTAAGGCACTTAAGGCGGGTGTGGGGGGGGGGGGGGGTGTCTGCCAGCTAGACAGTATTTACCTCTAGTCACGGGTAACTCTTGCAGTAATTTGTCTCTCTTCTCTCGTGCAGTCCTGGGACGCAGCTTCATTCGTCCAGATATTGGAGGTGCCTCATTAGAGTCTGAGTAGTCGGAGGAATCACTGCTGTCCTCATCAGTGGTGAAGACTTCTGCGATTATACAAAGAAATGATCAATGCATTTTTGGGGGGGGGGGGGGGGGGTGGTGGTGTTTGTACTGATAGGGGAAGGGGTGCAGGGAGGCAAGCGTTAGGGGAGGGGTTACAGGGGCACGGGTGGGGGGGGTTCATAAATGGTAAGATATGTACCTCCAGTCACGTGTAACTCTTGCAGTGATTTGACACGCTGGGATGCCATGGAGCAAGGTAAAGTTACAGGTAGCGTGTTCATAGATCTCAGTAAAGCTTTTGATTGTGTGGATCATGTAATCCTACTAGGCAAATTGAAGAAGCTGAATTTGTCATCTTCTGTAATTAATTGGTTTAAGTCGTACCTAGGCGATCGTAGTCAGTCTGTAAATATTAAGGGCACAATATCGAAGGTCGATCTTAGGGCTACTTTTATTCAGTTTATAGTAGTGATTTTCCATCTTGTATACCCCAAAATTGCAACTTATTTATGTATGCAGATGACTCCACGTTAACGTGTAGCTCCTCTAGTATTAACGAAATAGAAAGGAACTTGAATGTAGCTCTTGCTACTGGTGCCTAAGAAACAAACTAGCATTAAATGCCAACAAAACCAAATGTATGCTTATTGGTTCAAGGCAGAAAATACCCAACGTCGACTCAGAACGTGTGCATTGCTGATACGGTTATCGAAAAAGTGAAATCTTGTAAATGCGTGGGTGTAGTTGTTGATGAAACATTAAGTTGGGGTACACATGTTGAATACGTAAGGAAGACTGTTTCGTCTAAATTGGGTGTGTTAAACAGAATTCGTGATTACGTTCCCCAAAGCAGCCTGCACACACTCTTTGTAAGTTTAGTTATGCCATCTTTAGAGTATTGCTGTACAGTGTGGGGAGGAAGGTACATATCTCACGACAATACCCTCAACAAATGTCTAAAAAGAGCCGCACGGATAATCCTTAAATGTACCTCCCTCACCCCCTCAGCCGATATGTTTGCCAGACTAAATTGGATTCCTTTTAAAGAAAGAGTTCAGTCCAAAAAGGCTATCCTTGTTTCCAAAAGCCTTAACAAAATGACTCCTTTGTACATGACAAATCTGTTCACACCACTTACAGTGATTCGTGAAACACGACAATCGGGGTCGAAAATTCCTTTCGCCAGAAAGGAATGCTACGTGACAAGTTTCGCTGTGAGTGGTGCCAGTATATGGAATAATCTGCCTGAACAAATGAGAACCATAAACTCCTTAAGTACATTTAAATCGGAGCTACGTAAAGCCATCTATCAGTGATATTTCTGTTTTTTACGCTGATCTGCGGAGTTATAAACTTGGTTGCCAAAATACTTTGGAGCCGGATGGGAATTTCCCCTTGTTTTTCACCCTAAAGGTTTTTTTTCGCGGTTTTTTTTGCCCATCCCGTATATCAGGAATAGGCTTCTGGAGAGTTGAAAAGTTAACCGAAAATTGATTTATTTGTGTAAACATTATTGTATTTGTTTAAATATTTTGTATGAATGTTAGTTTTAACTAATAATATGCAGGGCCCCAATGGAAACCAGTTTCAAACTGTTTGGGCATACCCTGGGTAAAGAAATGTAATAAATAAATTCAACCAGGTCATCCCTTACAAAAAAGTTCTATAGAAATCTATAAAAAAAAAATTCTGTAGAATTCCTTTATAGAGTTTCTGTAGAGTTTCTGTAGAGTTTCTGTAGAGTTTCTGTAGAGTTTCTGTAGAGTTTCTGTAGAGTTTCTGTAGAGTTTCTTTAGAAAATGGGCCACTTCTCTACAGACATTTTATAGAATTCTATAGAAATTTTACAATTCATTATTACCCCATGCGACAGGACAGCCGTAATGAATTCAAACTTCGACAAGGTAATGGTTTTGTTTACGTATGGCCAGAGCAGTTTTATTGCCAGAACAATTTAGGTTTCCGACCGTTGCGTTTCGCGAAACCTGTAACTGAACTCGACATAGCACATAACATAACCCAACTTGGTTCCCGATCGTTGCGATTCGCGAAACCTGTACTAGCTCACACAAACAAATCTTGGTATCCGATCGTTGCGATTCGCGAAACCTATAACTTGCCAATAGCTCATAACATAACCATGCAAACTGGGTCTCCGATCGTCGCGACTCGCGAAACCTATACTAGCTAACACAAACCAATCTTGGTCTCCGATCGTTGCGATTCGCGAAACCAATATCTTGCCAATAGCTCATAACATAACCATTCAAACTGTATCTCCGATCGTTGCGACTCGCGAAACCCTGTGGCGTAGCTGGATAAATAACTTTCCGGTCGTAGCGATCCCCGCGAAAGCTTATAACGTATATGCAAATAGCAAAATTCATAACTGATTAATTTCCCGAAGCCAATAGAATATGTCATAACCTAGTTCCGGTCGTAGCGATCCGCGAACCGACACAATCAGGGCAAAACGTATCCCCAGCAAATTCCAAGCCCGGCAAGAAACATCAATTATAACCATAAGAATTCAATTAGCAGGTGGAATACACTTGTTCGTACAGGGCCAACATTCCATTAAACTTTTCATCCATCAATAAATATACACGGTCAGTAGTACCGTGATTACTATGTTAAGCCAGATATGTCATTGAGCTTTTTGCTCAAGGAAATTGGTTTACCAGCATGTTTTTATCATCATACATTCACGCAGAGTCGTAACTAAAATCCAGGCTGTTAGAATTCTGTAATAAAGCTGAGGCCTATAGCAGCGTTTAGAATGAAATTCCGCCAAACGGTCAATGTTTTGACCGCCGCCAAATAGGCCTTAAGGATAAGAATGTAAATTTAATAATGGTCGACGGCAAACTTTAAGGCATGATAGAAATTCTCTATCAGCAATGCCGATGCATTATCTCTTAAATGGACACCGTCTTCCATAAATAAATCAGTGTTGGAGTAGTAAGGGAGATGCCGATTCTGCGACAAAACCCGATTTTTCACCTTCTTCTCCAATTTTGCTGTGGGTACATACATCAAATTTTTTAAAAAACAAATAGTCTAAAAATCGCCCAAAAATCGCCCAAAATTTTGCTGGGTACCTATACACCAAAATTAGCACAAAATCAAGAAAATAAACACTGTTTTCCATAGTCTACAGAGATACTAAATCTCCCAGGCGCCCGGCGAAACAAGGCAAAAAAAATGATTTGTTGCAAGCCAAAAAAAATTAAATAAATTTTTATTTAAAAAAAAAATATTATATTGCCATTATAAAAGATGGAAACACAACCCACGATTCGAGAGTACAATAGATGGAACAAAAAATCTTTAAAAAGATATGTCGATAAGTATAAATTATCTTTAGGAACACCAACAGGACGCCGTAATACGTATATCAGGCGAGATTATATTCTAGCTATAAAAAGAGAAGAAGAAAAATTTAAAAATTTTAGAATACGATCTAAAGCTTCGTTAGAGCGACTCGCGCGCGATAAAAATTTACGAGTCGTATCAACGGGTAGAAATGGTCGAGCGATAAAAAAAGATTACATCGATGCTATACTAAGATTTAAGGAGAAAAATACTTTTCGAGAAGCAGACTTTCGAGAGACTAGAAGATTTGAAAACAGTTATCGAAATTTGGAACTGATTCCGATTCTGTTTACCGACGATCCGGAGCAATTTTACAACACCCATACGTCGATGATAAAAAACAAAATCGTCGCTGAATTAAGAGAAATAAAAACGATGAAACTACAGATCGCCATGAAAATAAAGTATGTAAAAAAATCGGGCGTTGAGACTACAAAATCAACCGCTACTCATTTTAGTTATCAAAATCGAGTCTTAAACAAGAGCGAGATAGCTGTAGCTATCAGGCAGCAATACGAAACGATATTATCTCAGATAGATAAATATACGAATGAAGGAAGTGGTTGGACTATAGATAAAATAGTCGCGTTTTACATAAACATAAACAGAGTGAACCCTCTGGTAGGCGCTTCTTACGTAAAACTACCCGAGTATATAACTAACAAACACGCAACCGTCAACATCAAAAACGAAGATCAAGAGTGTATAAGATGGTGTTTAAGAGCCGCCCTAGGTATATATACCGATAAAGTTAAAAACCAAATAGAAACCAACCCGCTGTATACTTGGCAAAAAAACAGAGCTTCTAATTATAAAACTGATGATGGATTAAACTTCACCAACATAGACTTCCCCACACCCATAAATCAGATAGCGAGAATAGAAAGACAAAACGATATAAGTATAAACGTGTTAGGATACGACGCAGACTGCAAAAATAAAACCTATCCGCAAGATAAAAGGGGCTTGATATATCCGCTATATTTATCTAAAAGACCATACGATGTAGAAACTATCAGTTTGCTATTATATGACGGTCATTATTGTTGGATAAATGACTTACCTAGATTCTTATCTTGCGTTACCAATAGTCAGCATCGCAAACTGTTTTGCTTGAGATGTTTAACGCATTTTTGTTCGAAAGAGAAGCTGGACAGACACGTAGAAGATTGCGAAGGAATAGACTCTGCTTTATCTACCGTTAAAATGCCGCATGAAAATGCGAATAAATACTTGGACAAAAGCATTCTCAAGTTTAAAAACTTTAAGAATTTACAAGATGCACCCTACGTCATATACGCGGATTTTGAATCTATCTTGGTACCCTCTGCGAGTGTAGCTACAGAAGCACCAGAGGGTAAAATCGCAACGCACAAAGCCTGCGGTTATTCTTACGTTGTAGTAAGATGCGATGGCAAGCGGATCAAGCGAAAGACTTATAGAGGTGAACGCGCTATAGACAATTTTATAACCTCGTTGCAAGAACTCGAGCCTAAGATTAATGAATTACTAGCTCGCATTAAACCGATAATATATACGCTTACTGAAGAAAAGATTCACCTAAACTCTAACGAGTGCTGGATTTGCGAGAGAGCGATTTATCCAAATTACTCGTGTAATTGCCTGTGTTGCAAGCCCGTAGAACCCAAAAGTAAAGAAGAACTTGAAGAATACACGTACGAAAACGAAAAGGGATACGTCGAGAAAACATGTACGTTTTGCCAAAAGAAAATTAACAAATTTCGAAAAGTCAGAGATCATTGCCACACTACCGGTAAGTACAGAGGAGCCGCGCACGCTTACTGTAATCTTAAATTACGAGTAAAACCCAACGAAACGAAAATACCGGTCGTCTTTCACAACTTAGAAAACTATGACGCGCACTTAATCATGCAGGGTATTTCCAAGTACCAACGAGATATCTGGTGTATACCCAAAAATTCAGAAAAATACATTTCATTTTCGATCGGTCAATATAGATTTATCGACTCGTTTCATTTTATGTCTAGCGGTCTCGACAAATTGGTAACGTCTTGCCCGAGAGACGCTTTTAGGCTACTCCTGAAACGTTATGGCGAAGAAAACGCGGATCTCTTATTACAAAAGGGTGTATATCCGTACGAGTATATGGACAGCTTTGAACGATTTAGCGAAACTAGTTTGCCAGCTAAACACAATTTTTTTAGCGCTCTAAAGGACAAACATATAACGGACGAAGAATACTCGCGCGCGCAACGAGTATGGCGGACATTTAATATAAAAAACATGGGCGAATACCACGACTTGTACGTAACCGCGGATACTCTATTACTAGCCGGCGTATTCCAGAATTTTAGGCAAATGTGTAGAACGAATTACAAGTTGGATCCAGCCAACTACTTCACAGCACCGGGGTTAAGTTGGGATGCGTTGCTGAGGCACACTAAAATAGAATTAGAGCTCTTGACGGATATAGATAAACATCTATTTTTTGAAAAAGCGAAAAGAGGAGGAATATCGAGCGTTGGTAGTACGCGCTATGCCAAGGCCAACAATAAGTACCTAGCTTCTCACGATCGAGATAAACCCGATTCGTATATTCTCTATCTAGACGCCAACAACCTCTACGGATGGGCCATGAGTCGACCGCTACCTTACGGAGGATTTAAATGGGTCTGTGCGAGTCAATTTACCCACGATCGCATCATGGCGTTAAAAGATGATACAAAAACGGGATATATGTTCGAAGTTGACCTGGAATATCCAGCCGAACTACACGATCTACACAACGATTATCCTTTAGCCGCCGATAATATAATCATACCTGAAGAATGGTTATCCGAGTATCAACGAGAGTTGGCGAGTGAGATAGGAAATGGAGTTAAGGTAAAAAAATTAACCGGTACGCTATATCGCAAAGAAAAATATGTATTGCACTACGTCAATTTAAAACAGTGTTTGACATTGGGCCTAAAACTAAATAAAGTACATCGGGCGTTACAATTTAAACAAAAACCTTGGATGAAATCGTACATCGATAAAAACACGCAACTCAGAACGAAAGCAAAGTCGGATTTCGAAAAAGACTTTTTCAAATTAATGAATAATTCTGTATTCGGAAAAACGATGGAAAATGTCAGAAATAGAATAGATGGTGCGCTACTGAGAAACGATCAAGTAAAAGAATACAAAGAGATGATTTCTAAACCTTGTTACAAGTCTACTACGGCGTTTAAAGAATGCGGTCTCTCATTCGTGGAATCGTACAAAAAGAAAACGTATTTAAATAAACCGATTTACTGCGGCGTTAGTATCTTAGACCTCTCGAAGACTCTAATGTACGACTTTTATTACAACCAATTAAAAAAGACGTATTGTGATAAAGTAAGATTGATGTATACAGACACGGACTCGCTGCTTTTGATTATCTATACGAAAGACGTTTATCGGGATCTAGAAAAACAGTCCGACTTGTACGATTTTTCTAACTACGAGAAAGACCACTTTTTATACGACGATACAAACAAGAAAGTCATCGGTAAATTTAAAGACGAATGCGGAGGAAAAGTCATAAGCGAAGCTACTTGCATCAGATCGAAGATGTACTCGATTTTATACGGGGAACACGATATACTAAAGAAGGCCAAAGGCGTAAACCGAGTGGTTATAAACAACGATCTATCTTACGAAAAGTACAAGCGATGCGTTTTATCGAACGAATGCTATTCAAATAAGATGATTCGTTTTGGAACTGAGCGTCACATGATATACACAGAGGCTCAAGTCAAGCAATCGTTAAATCCTTTAGATACGAAGAGATATATTTTACCTAATGGTATAGACACTCTGGCTTACGGTCATCATTCTAACCTTTAGTCTATTCTAGCCAGAAAAAAAACTCAGTTCGGGATCATCGTTCTAGCCAGAACAAGACGATCGATAAATATCTACTCGAAAAATAAATATCTTATGATTATTATCGACTAAAGTACCGTCACAGTCTCTGAAAGAAAAACTCAGTTCGGGTATTTTAGCAACTACTAGCGATATGACAGTTTTTCTTTTATTCTGGATAGTAGCTATTACATTCGATTCAGAGCTATTATTTAAAATCGGTATAACGTCTAACAAGTGCGTGCTCTTTCCGTTATAGAAATTATTAGACGTAGATAACTGATCGCAATGTAAAAAAATTGTATTCAAGTAATACATATTATAATGTCCTACAAGTTCACCATCACTAGGAAACCAATCAGAGGGTACGCCCAACACTTTTCGAGTATATACATCGAAATAAATAACAACATAAGTACCGAAGCCACTCCTAGCACCGATATTAAACATAATTTTTTTATTACTCTTGTCTACAGAAACTACAATAAGGGATAATGTATTAAATTCAGCTACTAACTCATCGAGAGTATAATTTCCAGCTGGAATTACCATTTCACCTCTAGTGATATTACGGCGATCATTGACGTTATTAATTTCCCATAATATAGTCATACGTTGAGCTATATTAGAAAAACCGACGGTAAATATCGCGTTGTTTAAACTCATACAGTAATCTCCCTTAGAGTTATCTATAGGTTTTGACAGACTAAACGTTTGTTCGTTACCAGCCATTTCAAAAACGTGCGATTCCATTTTATAAATCTAAAGATTTTTACAAAAAGCTTTAAAAATCTCTTAAAATTTACCTATCGTCAAGTTAAAACTAATCTTTTTTCCTCGATTATTTATTAAATCGCCGTCTCGGTCTCTGATGCTAAAGCTAAGTTGGTTTATCTTATCACCCACGAGTCTACGAGCGGTTAATCTCGCACGCTCTACGAGCGTATCGTCTCTTTTCGTTATCGGTATAACGTCTAACAAGTGCGTTCCCCCTCCGTTATAGAAATTATTAGACGTAGATAACTGATCGCAATGTAAAAAAATTGCATCGACAGGCATTGTATTATAATGCCCTACATAATCTACGCCAAAAACTAAGTTTTTGACCGTTATCCCCAACAATTGTTTAATGTTTTTATCAAAGCGTAGAACGTTATTTTCTTCCGTTACATTTAAAGATATTTTTTTATTAAGTTTATCTACGGAGACTTCTAACCAAACTAATTTACTTAGTCGGCCTTCGATCCAATCTATATCGTAATATCCAGCAGGAATATCAATTTTACCATCCGTTCTACCCGTTTCTCTACCAGTGTTTGGATCGATTTGATGTATAAAATAGAGAATTTCGCTATTACTAGCCATGTTGTAGAAGCCCGCGGTTACTATCGCGCTGGTTAAACTCATACTGTAATCCCCCTTTGAGTTATCTATAGGTTTTGACAATCTAAACGTTCGTTCGTTACCAAACATTTCAAAAACGTGCGATTCCATTTTAAAAGAACAAAAAAATATTTGGTTTATTAAAAATAAAATGAATTTTGCCCCGGAGAGCACCCCGTTGAACATGCATTTGAGTCAACCTAATATCATCGTAAACGCCAACACGAACGCGAGTTTTATCTCTAATTTAACGGATATATTTAGCGCTTATAAAATGTCCGACGTAAAACACGACGAAGTGGTCAAACGTTACGCATCGGACCCCATGACGTTTTATCAAAATCAACTCAACTTCGCATTTTGGTGCGCGACGTCGGGTTGCGGCGTAGGACTAGAATCGTTGCTACATAAAAACCCCGTAATATCGGCTTTATTCAAGTTTCACGTATATTTCACGATCAGAAAGATACTTTACTTTCTAAAATGCCCAGTTCCAGAAGACAATACGTTCGACGATCTAAACAATGGCATCGATAAAGGCGCTTATAGCGATATTTGTCGACATTTTAATGTCGATCCAAACTTGAGTTTTAAACAGACCGTAGACTTAACTTCTGGAGGATTAGGTACCGCTTATTCTTACCTGTTTAAAATAAACAAGTACTCGCCAGATATACCTTTACCCGTACCCGGTAAAAATTATACCCCTATTAAGCTTTACAAGGTTTCGGCTGAATATGACCCTAGTACGGGTGACTATGTAACGGCTAATAAATTGTGGGAATACGATTATGAAGCTATGAACCCCGGCGCCACCTACATGGGATTTGTAGAGTCTGGCGATGCGAAACATTTTAGTAAAATAACGCTCGCGTATATCAGACAATCCGCGGACGTTGTACGACTCGGTTTTAGAAAGTTTATACTCCAGAAGAGCTCGTTTACCGACGTTGGTATAGAAAAAATAAACGAAAGCATTAGAACGTACGTGTACGCCATACTCGGTGCGCAAGCCCAAACAAAAACGAGTATACTAACTGCGGGTACCGGATTAGATTCGCAAAGACAATTTGAACATATAGTAGAAGATATCATCAACAGCCATACGGACTTGGAATCTTCTATAACCAGATTTCAAAATTCTTTACAGTACGCTAGAAGCTCGTTAAACTTTGTGATTGGCCCTGGATTGTACTTGATGCCATCAAATATGGAGCTTTTGGTCGGTATTCACCGAGGTTATAATAATAATATACAGATAGCTACACCCGACGCATCGATAGGATTAAACATCAACTTGAACTCAGACGTCGTAACGCCACCAACCCCCATAAAAGAGAGTAGTGCAGTAACCCTAGACGATTTAGACGACCTGGCGACGTCGCCAGACCCGTTACCTCCCGTAAAAGAGAGTAAGGTAGTAACCCAGCAGAATTTAGACGATTTAGACGATTTAGACGACCTGGAGACGTCGCCAGGTCCGTCACCAACCCCTACACCTCCGCTACCTGAGATCCCACCACCCCCTCTGCCACGCCCTACGAGCGTAGCTACGCCACCGCCAGACTCGCACGAACAAGAAAAAACGGCTTTGGTCGTTGGTTTAATGGCCGCTGCTGGAGTTGGGTATCTAGCTTACGATATTCTACGTCGCTGAAGAAGGCGGTAACTCAGTATCTGATGGAACGACCATTAATTCTTTCTTAACGAACGATCTCTTGGGACCGTTATTCAGCCAGTATAACGCGGGCTGTCCGGGATTTGTCGTTCTCCTTCTAATCGTATACATTTCTAAGCTCCAAATAGGATCGGTAGCTCTTCTTCTAACGTCTTTTTCGAGCTCTCCAGGAGCGTAAAGATATCTAACGATATCGTCATTTACGCTTAGCGCGACTTCGGGACTCTTGAGCCCCGAGGAACTCAATTGTTTTATTTCTAACTGAGACATAGCCGCTCGAGGAGTTAACGGTTTGCCTTTCATAGTCGATATCAATCTAGTTTCTTCGTCGTTTAACGCTTTTATAACATCGGGCAATCTTTTTACCCACTCGCGGCTACGCTCGGTAGGCTCTAACATTTCTTGAGCGTATTGATGACCGAATAATCTTTCGGCTAAAGTACGATTAAATCTTTCTACTATACCTTGAGCTCTATGATTACCAACCTCGCCTTTCTGTACTACGACGTTGCGAGTTCGCATCAAAGTATTAAATTCAGCCATAAATTCTGTACCGGGGTCTACTTTTATCGTGAGAGGCCAAGACAAGGGCGATCTTTTGTAAATCTTTTTTATCGCCTCTACAACTTGAGTACTCGTTTTATTCGTCAAGGGTTCAGCTTCTTTATATCGAGTGGCCACATCCACGATTGTCAACGCGTATTTATATCTTTTTCGTCTAACTACATCGTGAGGTAGATACAACAGATCCGCTTGATGTTGTTCATTGGGTCGCCCTATAACCTTATTGAGACTCGTAGGTCTCGGTATAAAACTTGGGGGTGGTAAATATATTTGCCACATGGCTTGTTTTCTCAACCAATTTTTAACGTCTGGCTCGGGTACGTTGGCTTTTAACGATAATTTTTTTATAGCGCCTGCACCTTTCCAATATCCTTTAGGACTGTAAAATATTTTACTTAGTTTTGTTTCCATTTTATTTTAAAAGCAGAAAAAATTTTTAACGACTTATTAAAAATGGCGAGTGCATTAATGATGATTGGTGGAGCTATTGTAAACGCTTTAGCGTTTAGCGGATCGAACTTTCTATTTTCGAGTATGGGAGGGTCGTCGGCTGAAGAACGTAAACGACACGACCTCGCTTTAGAACAATTAACTCGAGCTAAACAAGAGTGGGTAGAACAAAGAACCAAGTATCTAGATTATCTAAACGATCGACTACATAAAGAAGCCAGGGCTCAAAAAGATTTTCAAAATGTAGATGAGGCGTTGAGAGAATATAACGAAGTAACCAACGAAGATATAAGATTACCTCGCGAACCTGTATTGTCGGACTTTTACGCACCTAGCGAAGGTCAAAAAGATGGTGAAATTGTATTTATCTTAGGAGGCACTGCTGTTTTAGGTTACTTAGTTTATAAGTTTGTCTAAAAGTTTAAGTTTGTTTCGTTAAGTAAAAAAAGCTTTTTATTTTTTTGTTTCGTTAAGTAAAATGAACGCAATTTATGGAAGCAAACTGAATCCACACAGAAGTTTAAAAAATCCTAGAGCGTTGAAGGGATTGAGACAATCGATGGTTATTACTCATAATCCTAGTACCGCATCGGCTGGCAGTCTGTTGATCGTTGAATTTCCTATGTTGAGTCAAGACGATGTAGTCGTACCGGGTACAGTACGATTAGCTTTTAATATAGACTTAGAATCTGAAGGCACTGGCGAAGACGATGCAAGAACTCTATATTATAACGTCGCACGAAATTTAATTAGCGGCGTAAGAATCAAACTAGAAGGTAAAGATTTCGTAGCGTTTACGGATGCCGATGTATATAACGCGTATAAAGACATGTGGCGACCAGCCAGCGCGAACGATGCGTATCGAGGACTCGAAGATAGTAACATCACGAAACTCAGAATCGGCGCTAGCGATGGGGTTGCTAGCGCGAATGATGGAAAGGACAAAGCGATTGCCAACGCTTACGGTAACCGATATTACATTCCTCTAGATTTTGAAATGCTTACGGATCATCAGCCTTTTAGTCCATCGACGCTCAAAGACAGACTAACTTACGAATTTACATTTAACGATCACGATAGCGTAGTAAAATCTACCGATAACAACGCAAAGTATAAAATTTCTGGGTTAGATCTCGAGTTTGAAACGGTGACTAATAAAACATTGGCAGATAATATCAGACAAAAATATCGAGGCAAAACTCATTTTCTATACGAAAAAGTTCAAAGATATACGGTTTTAACGCTAAACAAGTCCGATACTACTTGGAACATTAATCTCAATCAAGCCATTAGAAGTCTCAAAGGTATACTTCTTTTATTTAAAGAATCGGGCGAAAAGGATCCTCGAATTTTTTATAATCCAAAGATCGAAAAAGTAGACGTTACGATAGAGGGTAAGCCGAATCAATTGTATAGTCAGGGCATGAAGCGTTATCAACACTGGGACGAGATTACCAAGTTTTTCGGCGACTCTAATACAGAATTTGGTGCCAGGGTGTCCAAAGACTTGGAATTACACGATATGACTCTAGGCTCCTATTTAAGCACTAGTTACGGTCTTTGGCTAGATACGAGGGTAACCGACGACAACAAAAGTCACGGTTCTGGCAGGAAAATAGGAGACGTAGGTGGAGGTATTTCTCTCCATTTAGAAAGAGAGGCTGAGACAGCTGGTTCTCTAACGTGTTACGTTTTCTTGGTGATGGATGGTCAGTTGGTGCTAGAAGATGGAAGATTTAGCGGTAGTTATTCTTAAAAAGTAAACCTTATTAATAAACCATGCATAAAACGTTTCCAAAAACACCACACTGCGCGATAGTTTGCGGTAGGACTAATTCGGGTAAAACCAAATATATTTTAGATCTATTAGAAACTGAGTATAAAGATCACTTTGAAAAGATCGTAGTTATTTGTCCTACGTTAAGCAACAACAAGACTTATCTCGAGAGACGTTGGTTGTGGTTAGATCCCGAGATATACCCATGCGATTTAGAGGTAGAAAAGGTGACCCTCAACGAAGCTTTAGCATTTTATAGAGCTCGATTTAAAGGATCGCACGTTCTATTTTTGATAGACGATTGTAGCTCGGAACAAGACATAAAATATCGTAAGGCGGCGCTCGGGAAAAACACTTGCGTTTTAACGAAATTGGCGTTTAGCGGTAGGCACGACAATCACTACTGTTGGTTGATGACTCAAAAGTATAATTGCGTAATGACAGATTTTAGAGCTCAAACTGCATTTGTCGTATTGTTCTATTGCAAAGATAAAAATAGTTTCGATTCATGCCTCGATGAAAATGATGCGGTGCCTTTAGAAGAAAGATCGAAAATTAAAAAGATTTTAAGAGACGTGCCTTTTAGTAAATTAGTGGTAAAAACTGATCCTCCAGTCTGTTGGCAGTTGATCTATAGTTGATCTATAGATCATCTATTAGATGATTTATAGATAACTGTTAGATACCTGATAGATAACTGATAGGTACCTATTAGATAACTGATAGATGATCTATAGATTATCTAGTCATATATAAAATATGATAGAATATCTAGACCTATTATTAAAACTAGTAATAGCCATCAACTTGTCTTTATTTTCTTACGATTATATTTCTTGTAGAAATAAGATTAAAAAATATAGTTCTATTTTAAATGATCAAGTCGATAGAATCTCTAAGCACGTTATCTCAAGAACCCGTAGCTGCTGCACCCACGATCCCAGAAGCAACTGCGCCTAAAAATAGACTTTTGGGCGTAGTTGCGAGTGGTGATTCTAAAAAATATTTCGGTAAAGAATACTCTATCAATGAAATAGAGAGCTTGACCGCTGAAAAACAAGAAAAGCTACATAAAAGATACGAAGCCAAGCTAGGTAAAGAAATGATAGTCAGTTTGGGGAGTTGCGTGTTGACCGTTTACGCAAAAGCTTTAGGCGTGACTTTGCCGCTGGCTTCACCATTCGGTTATAAACTTTGTTTAGATTCTGAAGAAGCCCTTATCAACGACCTAGAAAAAGACCCCGTTATTTCTAGCAGCTTGTCCAGTTTACTTTGCGAAGTGCATTATAATTATGGGGTTTATTTATCTCCTTTGGTGGCTATGTTGATTACGACTAAACATTTACAGGTAGATAGTAGTAGTAATATAATAACAAATAATAGTAGTACTATTATAAAAGATGAGCCTAGAAACGACAACGACGGATCAAGTAGCCCAAGAGCCGGCTCAGCCTCCCCAAGAGTCTCCCCCGGCTCCGCCTCCCCCGGCTCCGACTCAGCCGGCTCTATCGAGAGTCACAAAAAAAAGAGCAAAAGACCCTAAAAGAGTAGAGCAAGGTAAAAAACTGGCCGAAAGAAACAGAAAGATGAAAGAACAAATACAAACAATGCAAAGGGTAGAAGAAGAGCAAACGCCAGCGCTAACGATGAGAGACATTCCGAGCTGGGGATACGCGATAGTTGGTTTGGTTGTTTTATCGTTAGGATATCTCGCGTTTAAAAAGAGTAAACCTCAGCGAGAGGTGGTACAGACCGCGAGCGTAACCCCTAAAGTCGAAGAACTATTAGAAATGGAATAAATAAAAAAAAATAAAATATTTGTACAAGTAAAATGGATACGAAGAACGTTGCAAATACTCTTTATCACGGCGCTGTGTTGAGTTTGTTGACTGTAGGTTATACTATGTTAAGTAAAAAACTTTTGAAAATTAAGCCCGCCGATTTAGGAAAGCTAGATGTAGAAGATACGGTTAAAATCACCGCTACGGTAGGTAGCGCTCTAGCTACTCAGACTTGGTTGGTGAGTCAAGGAATAATTCCTCAGAATGTGGTGAATACTACGTAAAATATAAAATATACGACTTTATAAAATGGCTGAAGGTGGAGACTTTATACCTATGAAGGAAATTGATCGAAAAAACGAACAAGCTGATGATGATGTCGATAATGATTTTGAAGATGCTGATGCCGATGATATTTTTCAAGATGCTGATGCCGAGACTGATTTTTCGATTCCACCCCCACAAACGACGTATGAAGCGATTGCTAGATTAGATCCACTTTTACATCGCCAATTAGTCGGTGACGCAGAATCGTTTTATTATTTTTTGGAAAGGCAAGGTTACGAAAGACCAGCGAATATAAGACATGAATATTTTCATAGAGAAAGAGATGGAAAATACTACAAAGACATAAAGTTAACGTTTGATAATGATACTACAAAGTTTGTAAAATTAAGTACGTTAAAAAGAAGAATTTCCAATGCTGGATATAAACCGACTCTTTTTTTACAAAATGAGTTTGGTTTGGTAAAAACTGGAACGGCGCAATTACGCCCTACAAGAGTATCTATGCGAGCACAACAAGAAATAAGCCAGCTACACCCCGAAAATATTGAGACTAGTGAACTTCCAAAAACGGCCGATGAAGTTGGAAGAATCGTAGAAGAAATAATAGAGGATATATTAATAGAAGTAGATTCACGAGGAGAAATAAAAGAACCAAGTAAATTATTAGGTGACTACAAAAGAGGATTAGATAAACAAAAAAAAGAGTTAGATGAACGAGTAAACGAATTAAATAAATTAGCGAAAACATTAGATGAACGAGTAGAAACATTAGATAGATCGAGGGGAGTAATAGATAAACGAAGAACAGCATTAGATGAACGAGAAAGTGTATCGGATAAACTAGAAAAAGCATTAGATGAACGAGAAATAGTAATTAAAAAAATTACGGGAGTAAACAACTTGAGAGAAATTGCTGGTGTAAACAAAGCGTTACAAACTCTCAAAGGTAATTTAAAATTAAATTTAGCTCGATTAGGAAGGCTAGATGATGAAATTAATCAAACCGAAGCTGAACGAACTGAAGCAACGAGCGAAGAAGAGAGACGAGAAATAGACAATCGATTAAAAGATCTAAAGGATGAAAGATCCGCTAGATTGACAGCGGCGATCGAAAATGAACGAGGAATCAAAAGTCAACTCGTTAGAATCAAAGAAATGTTTAATAAAATGCTAGATAGTGATATCTCGCTAAGAGAAAAGATTAGAATTCTGTTTCAAGAAGAGGGTGTGACGGTTGCAAGTATATTAACCGCGTTTGCTTTAGCTATAGGTTTTATAGTTGAATCTTTGGTGTTGGCTTTTGGTGGGGGTGGTGCGGCGGTTATTCCTGCTCCGACGCCTACTCCGCCTACCGGAGGTAACGTGAAAGATTGGATAAGTAATCATTTAAAAAACTTGGCTAATTTGCTAAAAAAGCTCGGGGGTAAGTTATTAGCCGCTTTACCTGGTATTTTGGGTGCTATCGCGAGTTGGTTGTTAAATCTATTGAGCAAGTCGGTAGGTTGGTTGGCGGACCACGTGTGGACGTTATTGGTGGGTGTTGGTACTTTGATACTAGTATACGTGCAAAAAAAATAAAATATACGACTTTATAAAATGGCTGAAGGTGGAGAAGGTTTCGAAATGGGTGAGCTCGGTAAAGAAGACGAACAAGCCGATGCTGCTGATGATGCCGATGATGATTTAGTAATAAACCCCGATGATGATTTAAACAGACCGGATGGTTTAGGAATAGACCCCGACCATGATTTTGAATTAGACAGACAGGATGAACCACCACAACTGCCGACGATGGATGATGTAGATTTAACTAATTCTTTTTATGATTTTTGGGATGCGGAAGGCTATACTAGACCAAGACGCATTAGGTACGAATTTTTTACTAAAGATGAAAAAGGTATTTACTTCTGCGGTGTTAGGTTGACTCACAAATATAGGCCTACAACATTTATAAAATATAATACGTTATTTAAAAACTTTGACAAGAAGTATCCGGGCGATACGTATCCAAGAAGCTTTGGAGAATTTTTTAGAGAAGATTTGGGTTTATTATCAGAAAGAGAAAGAAAAATAAAAGCAGTAAAAGACCATATAGCTGATGCTATCAACGCCACTCCAAAACGACAAATTGAGATTGCTGACGAAATTCACGAGCACTTTGAAAGTATAATTCCTCACGATCAACCGATAGAAGTAGATGATCAACCGATAGAAGTAGATGATCAACCGATAGAAGTAGATGATCAACCGATAGAAGTAGATGATCAACCGATAGAAGTAGATGATCAACCGATAGAAGTAGATGATCAACCGATAGAAGTAGATGATCAACCGATAAAAGTAGATGATCAACCGATAAAAGTAGATGATCAACCGATAGAAGTAGATGATCAACCGATAGAAGTAGATGATCAACCGATAAAAGTAGATGCTCAATCGCAAACTGAGAGGTTAAATTATAGAGAACTTGAAGCTTTAGACAAAACACTACAAACTATGAAAGGTAATGCCGAATTAAATTTAGCCGAACTGAATAAACTATACGATAAACTCAAGGAGCTAAAAACAGCCCTCAAAGTAGCAAAATCCGATGCTGAGAAGAAAGACCTATTAAAAGAACAAGACGATATTCAACATGAAATATATAATAGATTAGATCTCAAGCACGAATTTAAACTAAACATGAATGATCAATTCGCTAGAATCACAGAAACTATAGATAAAATACTATATGGTGATTTCTCGCTAAGAGAAAAAATTAGAATTCTGTTTCGAGAACAGGGTGTGACGGTCGTAAGTATATTGACCGCGTTTTCTTTTATTATAAGTACGATCGTTCTTTCTATAACATCGGCTTTTGCTGGCGGCGCTGCAGCGGCAGTTCCTACTCCGACGCCGGTTCCGCCTACACCCGTTACTCCCATGCCCAAGCCTGGAGGTAACGTGAAAGATTGGATAAGTAATCATTTAAAAAACTTGGCTAATTTGCTAAAAAAGCTCGGGGGTAAGTTATTAGCCGCTTTACCGGGTATTTTGGGTGCTATCGCGAGTTGGTTGTTCACGTTGTTAAGTAAATCGGTCGGTTGGTTGGCGGATCACGTGTGGGCGTTATTGGTTGGTGCCGGTGCTTTGATACTAGTATACGTGCAAAAAATTTAAAATAATAAACGACTTTATAAAATGACCGCAGAATCCGTTTACCCTAAATTGCCCGTTGAAACGAACGAGTCTTCAGTCTTTAGGTTAAATAAAATCGAACGAGTGCAAAAAGAGATAACCAACGAGCGAGATAAGAGAGAACGGTTGCACAAAAAGTATAATAAAATTATTACCTGTTTATCTAACGCAGAGACCGTTATGGAATGTTTAGGTGCTTTATCCGGCACAATAGGCATAGTCAGCGTTGTTGGTGTCATTAGTATACCCGTAGGCGTGGTGTTAGAAGGAGTAGCTATAGGATGCGTGGGTGTAAGTTTGGTATTAAAACGATTTAGTAAAAAGTTTAGAGGTAAAGCTAAGAAACACGATGAGATTAGAGTAGTAGCAGAAACAAAATTAAATACGATAAATGAATTGGTGTCTCAGGCTGTAGATGATGGTGATGTAAGTCACGAAGAATTTACTTTGATTAACGATGAATTAAACAAGTTTAATGGAATGAAAGAAGCTATTAGGACGCAAACTAAAGCGAGAGAAGAGTCCGATAGAAACCAAAAAGAAATAGACGATGAGGTTGAAAAGAAAGTGGTCGAGCTTCTAGCGAAAGAAAAAAAAGATCTTATCGCAAAACTTACAACTTTAGATTAGTCGTAGCTAAAGAGTATGAGCGTGATTCTAACGTGAGCCCATTGAGACCTCCTAGCTACGCAAGTGCTCAAGATAGTTTAGAGACTAGGCCTAGCGCTCCTTGCAAAGAGTAGTTGTAGTTAGTAACGAAGTAGATTTATGTAACGCAAAAAAACCCTCACTTCTACACTCAGTAGAGATGAGGTTTTTTTTGGTTCCGAGAGTTGGCCGTCTAGCCATTCGCGAGAGTTAACCATTCGCGATAATCTATCGAGACTAAATCTTTTAGGTTGATAATAAAGCTATCGTCGTACTCGAGTTCTAACGTAGTATAATTAAGAAAATCTCTGTCTTCCTCATCTTGGTTGGTATAATAAAGATAATCTATGAGATCGTCATCTTCCGTAATGTCTAGACTCACATCTTCGCAGTGAATACAAAAAGATAAATTATCGTTTTCTTTTGTCCTTTCTCTTTCGACTACATCGTCGTAACACTTTAATAGATTAAGAAACGTACCTCTCTCGTAGCATAGGTAGACCAGTTCTAATAACGATTTTGAATCTACGTGAATATAATATTCGCGACCCGTATCTCTCGTATAAAAGCAACTTTCGCAATCGTGCGTTATACATTGAGTAGTTTTAAATGCAGAAAGAATTTTCTCTAAAAGTGGATGTGCCTGAATCAAAGGTTTAATTTCCATATTTTATAATGGCGATATAATATTTTTTTTGGCTTGCAACAAATCATTTTTTTTGCCTTGTTTCGCCGGGCGCCTGGGAGATTTAGTATCTCTGTAGACTATGGAAAACAGTGTTTATTTTCTTGATTTTGTGCTAATTTTGGTGTATAGGTACCCAGCAAAATTTTGGGCGATTTTTGGGCGATTTTTAGACTATTTGTTTTTTAAAAAATTTGATGTATGTACCCACAGCAAAATTGGAGAAGAAGGTGAAAAATCGGGTTTTGTCGCAGAATCGGCATCTCCCTTACTACTGTTGGCCCACTCGATCTGGGGATGCTCAATAACACCGCGCGACGAATACCGCATTAAATTAGCGACCCAGCGGTTAATGGCTCGCCGGGCACGTTCCACTTTGTTCTGACGGTGTGCGCCAGCATAGACCACCCGCGGTAAGATGGAAGACCAAAACATTATGGTTTGAGGTAACAGACTACGTGTTACCGTCAATGCAGATTTTGCGGCCTCCAAAATTGCCTTTTTAGGCGTTAACTACCGACGATCGGACATACCCTTATATGTGTTTCAAAAAAGCACATTTTTGATGACGTCATGATAACGTCACACATTGTTCACATTGACATGAACAAATATAGGAGCTAACAAAGCTATTACAAAAAGAATTTTGAATTTAATATGGCTTGAACAAATTTTAAGGTTCAACAACTTAAAAATTACTATACAATCGTATGATGACGTCATCATGATGTCACCTGAATTTTCATCTATAACACATGCTGGCTTACCAACATACCAGGTTTAAAAGCAATCGGACCTACGGTTTTCTAGACACGGGCCCTTGAAAAATGCACCTTTAAGATGACGTCATGACGACTCTTCAGCATGCAATTTCAGGTTAGGGTCTATCTTTGTGTTAAGTCTGGTTAAGATATGAGGTTGTTTAGTGATCAAAGTGCCACATACACAATCCATGTACAAAGTCTATGGGATTGGGGATAGAACAAAAAAAATCATAGAAAATCAACCGATGACGACGTCATTATGACGTCACTTTGGATTTTACATGCTAGTAGCATTATCTACCTACCCAGCAATTTTTATGACGATTGGACGTTCCCTTATAAGCTTTTCAAAAAAGCACATATTTGATGACGTCACATATTTTTCATATTTATGTAAAAAGAATATAGGAGCTAACAAATCTATTACAAAAATAATTTTGAATTTAGCATGTTCTGTCGATGAGATATGGCTTTAAGAAACTTTAAGATTAAAAAACTTAAACATTACTATAAAATCGTATGATTATGTCATCATGACGTCACCTCAATTTTCATCTATAACACGTGGTGGCCTACAAACACCAGGTTTAAAGGCAATCGGACGTACGGTTTTCCAGATATGGGCCCTTGAAAAATGCACCTTTAAGATTACGTCACGTGACATGACATGACGCCATCATGACGTCACTCTTCGGCATGCAATTTCAGGTTTGGGTCTATCTTTGTGTTAAGTCTGATTAAGATCCTATGTTGTTTAGTGACCAAAGTGCCACGTACAAAATGTGTACAAAGTCTGTGGAATTTGGGGTTAGTACTGAAATATGAAGAACGTAGAAGAAAAAAAAACTGAACAAAAGCAAAGCCTTTTCCGAAATTTTCGGAAAAGCCAATAAATATTAATAAAAACATATCAGGACAAAATATATCAACTCAACTTCAGAGTAAGTTCACAAAATATAATGTTAGACAAATGCTATAAATAGTTCTGAAACAATGATGAACATATAAAACAAGATTTTAATGTATTTTTTTGTTTTACCATTTTATCAAAACTCTAGATTAGGCTTATGTGGTTTAGTGCAGGAGTTGCCTCTTCTCGACTGGAATTGCTATTCCGTTTTTAACCAGTTCATGTCAGGATTATTTTGACGTTCATGGACCTAGCCGCGGGAATATTTTTCCTGAGCCTAGATGACAGATCGGTTCAGGCAGAATCAGGCCATAATCTGCAGGCAGAACACCCTGATATTTCTGGCGTCGCTCGCTGCCAGTGGGTCGCTGACAGATAGATACCGGTCTTCATCGAGTGCATGTTTATCAGTCAGCCGTTCCGAGTACCGCAAAACCTTTGCGAGTTAACTCGTCATCCGATGCAAACTGGTTAAGGAGTCAACTTCTCAAAGTAACAAATTTAAAGACTGCAAATTTCCTGCAAAGACTGCATGCGGCACTTCACAGAGCAAACTGTATTGCCAATGAAATCAATCAGGATGCTGTGCAGGATGCAATACTGATTCCCATTTCATGCATAATGTATGGAGTTGATTCTGAACGGAATCGGGATTCCTGATTGGGAGCCGGAGTCAACTCCAAACCTGGCGGAGTCAACTCCAAACCTGGCTGAGTCAACTCCAAACATGTCACCAAACATCATCAGAGTCAACTCCAAACATGACGGAGTCAAGTCAACTGCAAACATGACGAAGTCACCCAAGCCTACTCCAGTGTTGGTGTCTTGTGCCAATACTTTGTACACAGATTACATGTGGTTTGTACATGTGGCAGAAGGGCCACAAACAATCACCTTGACTGATTTTGACCCATACAACAACATGGCTCAGAATGCATGTTATTGCTATGCTAAGCAAAGAACAGCTAAATTCCATTCTCGGCAAAATATATCACACAGAGTTTGGGCTGGTGACCCAATTTTATTAAGCAAGGTTTTTTGTTCTTCAGCAATTTTTTTGCTAACCCTAAGTGCAGAGATATGACACCCGACACATTTCAGTATTGGAAAAGGGGCTCTGAATTGATACATTACAATATATCAATTCCTGGGGGTACAATTACACTGAAAATGGCTTAAAGTTAAAGCTTACAGCCTAAGGAACCTAGACATACCTCATGTTGAAGCATTTTCGTGAGCATTTTTTTTCTTCTGAATTTAGCAGATAAAAAATTGCTCCCTGAATGAGAATGTCAGTGTTACATGCTGCACTGTTGCCTGCACATCTAAACTATGCACATGCGATCACTTTACAAAATATCAACGTCATAGAGGGCCTCGGAATCAGTGGCGAGCTTTAATGACTGGTTTCCCATCACTTTGATTTTGTGTTATGTACGCATTCCGTCACGCAATGCGGGCTTGCCGAAGTCAGAACACCCAATGTTGCAAATTTCTAGTAAGCTAGGGAGTTGTACTGTCATGTGGCCTGACCAAGGTTGGCCGTGATTGGTTGAGTTTTCTGAAGTGGTGCGTTGTGTCTTCGTGTCCGGTATCTGGACACAAGTTATGTACAGAATTGGGACAGGCATTGGTGAGTTTTTCGTGTCATCAGTGCCCACATTTCTTGAAATTCCGGGTTGCCAGAATGTTAAAACGTTATGCCACAAAATGGTAAATGTAGTTTTTCTTACTACGATGGGAAAATTTACATGTAGTGCTTCAAAACAACAACGAGAGGCTAAAGTGTTTTGGTTTTGGGGAAGTCCAGCCAATTTTCCGCTGATTTTTGTAAACATGGCAGCATGAATTTTTCGTCCGCGTTATGTTCGAATAGCGATTTTACTAGTTTTTTTGTTTTCTTGAGGATAAATTTTTCTTTTTCAGTTTTCGTAATGGTAGTCATCTAACTTAACTCGATTAAAAACAAGACATTTTGGAAGGAAAAAAAATTGACGGGGTTTAGCCTTTATTTCTGGCTAGGGCTGGGCGATACGGCGATAAAATCGCCATGATGCGATATTCGCCGCCCAAAAATCGAAATCGGCTACATGATTTATAAAATCGAAAAATCGAGATATCGCCGATATCGTTTTTAAAATCGGCGATTTTTTTCGGAACCCCCATTTTCCCTTTAAAAATCGGCGATACTTTCTTTTTACCAGCAGATTCGCTAACATTTATTTCATTTAGTTTTCATTATTTGTTTTACGTACCTGTGTTCGCGCTGTTACGTGCGAAATTACGGATTTGGTTCCGATTTTAATAGCAGCGTGGTTTGACCAGACGTACGTACGTACGTGTCTTCGAGCTTCTTGTGTACGTACTCAATCACACAATTAAGATCAAAATCATTGATCACGACGGACATTGTACATGTGCATTGTACAACGCATGCGCCGCACATGTTTGCCTTTTCTCAAGGCGCATTTCGCTTCGCGTTGCACTTGCACGTGCATTGTACACTGGGAATTTTAAGACGGTGGCATTCAGTGCGGTTGCTTGCACTTGACCAAGGCTAGCAACAAAGCAACGCGCACGCGCAGATGGGCTTTAGGGGTTGGAGTTATTGAAGCAATTGCTCTAACCCCCCAGGTCTTAGTAGCCTTTCCTCAAGGCGAATTTCGCTTCGCGTTGCGCGTGCACATGCATTGTACACTGGGAATAATACGGTTGAGCTTTCAGTGCGGTTGTTTGCACTTGACCAAGACTACATTGAATGCACGCACACATGTGCGCTGTATAATGAACGGTGCCGAGAAGTTTTGTCGGGGTTTAGAAAACATCCAAGAAACAACACATTTAGTACACAAGGTATTTGTTTTTATTCCTCCATGGTTCATCACACGTTACATGTACATGGATGTGCTATTCTATCGTCAAATTTATTGGAAATAACTGGAATTTCAAGCAAGGTAATCTTGACTAATCCACACAATAGGACAACTTCAAGTGAACGCTGCGAAAAGCAATATCACGATATTCTTCGGTATATCGAATTCCCCGATATTCCGGTGTTTTTTAAGAGGCCGATATAATTTTCGATATGAAAAAATTGAGATATCGGGAAATATCGTCATATCGAACAGCCTTTAGAACGGCTTCAAAGTCAAACAATGCCTGGCGACAATGGGGCCCGGCGATTATGTACGGTAGTTACGAACGAACTTTTGCGACATTTTAATTATGCTGAAATTTGTTGACGATTTTATCGCCATATCGGCGATATCGCGGGGAAAAAAAATCGACTACGAAAAAAATCAATATCGTCAGCCCTATTTCTGGCGTACATAATTCGGACACCGAGATCTGGAGGTCATGCAAAATGTACATAATGCAACATGAAAATCAAATTAAAGCTCATAAATTAGTCTAATTGTACATGCATACAATTACTATTAAAACAAACATTCAACTATACAACATTTTTCAAAGCATGGTGCCATAAACTGGTGAAGAGCAATGACAAATCTCCATATATTACCAATTTGGTGTCCATGTTTTGATGTTATGTACAATTATTTGTCATGGTTAACCTTGCCCACTATAGGAGCTTTGGATTCCAGTACTTTTTTATCATGTCTTTCTATGGTTATGGGTCAGTGCAACATTTTAAGACACACTATTTAGTTGTCCACTCAAATCTCAATAGTTATTTCATAAAGATTAATACCACATCTTCTGTACATAACGGTGTCCACCAAAACACAACTCATTTTTTTTTTTTATGTATTTTCAGTGTTTTGTGTATGTCATGTTGCATAGTATTAGTAGGGCTAGTGAACTTTTTTTGTAAAGGTTTTGATTGTTTGAGAGATTGTTTTCATTGTAAAGCCCACCAAAATAGAAAACAAATGATGGTAAAATGGCCCCAATTGACCAGTGCAATCCAAAGTTATGGCCAAATATATGTTGCTGAAAATGACATTATTTTGTATAGGAAATGTGTACGAAAATGTTCAATTTTTTGGAAACTGAATAATAAGGCATATTTAAATATCTGTCAAAGTGTAAATACACGCTTTAGTAACCTTTAACTTGTTTTGTCCCATTGTTTTCCAGAAATACTATTGGTTCCAGTTGGTTTTGAGTTGTTAAAAATCATAATGTGCAAAAAAATTGATGTCAAAAATGAAATTTTACACCAAAAATGACCAACGGCAAGGTTGACAAATGACTAAGTCCAAACTAAAAACACTCAAACAAAACGCCCCCATGTAATACAAGTAGAATAGTCCATAAAACTATATGGGTGTGGGAGTGGGTATGATCCATTTTTTACTACAGGGTAGAAAATTAAAATCCCACAATGGGGTAGAAGATCTTGTTAAATTTAACAGGAACATTATGAGTAATTTCATCAACAATAAACAAAATACATCAGGTATGATCTTGATTTGAAAGGGATTTGGCTGTATTTCGTAACTGGGACAACGTCAACGAGCCAGTCCGGCAGTCATGGCAGTCGACATAAGGCACACAAAATTGTGCCGAGCCCCAAAAAACGGCAGTTTATTTCAGCAAAAAGACCCTAAAAAATCTAAAAGAACAACTTCAATGTCCTGGGAAATTCTCTGCCCAGTATAAGAAATGTGCTCCTAAAGGACACCAAGTTATGTACAGAAGATATCTCCCTTGGCTCACTTTAAGGGCTGGTGTATCTCTTGTTTTGAGTTGTCTTGCTCCACCAGTTCATTTGTATGTTTCTATTGACTATATTAAATATCTTTACAGGGTAAATGATGGCAACATCTGTTGTTCATTTTTGGTTCTGTTTTGTAACAAAAATGTGTCGTGTAACATTTCCCTTCACCGAACCCTCCAGGGCATTTTTGCTGGAACCCTGCCAGACGCATAAGATGGCATACCCTGTACTTGTCACATTGACTTGTGTGGAGAGTCCAGCAAAGAGCAGCTGTCAGCACAGATGCACTGTGCTGCGTCTGGCAAGGTTAGGGTTAATTAGGTTGAGCAGCTCTATGAAATTGGCCCCAAGAGAAGGCAAAGAGATACATTGTCGTAGTTTACAAAAAAAATACAAAAAATACGCACAATTTTCCCAGTCTTCCATATAATATTTGCTTTAAGCAAGTTTTGTTGTGCTTATGTAAATTTTTCTGCTTAAGCAGCTCATTGAAATTGGCCCCGGATTCTTGGCTGGTACATGTATAGTTACCAAGTTGGGTTTTGAGAGAATCCTTTAGTTCAAATTCAAAACTAAACAATCTTCCCCTAAAGAATATCAAACAATACATTTCACACATTTTTAAATCAGGGCCTGAAATTTATGTTGCCAACATGTTTGAAAATTCAGGAGAAGATGGGCCTGCAATACTAAACCTTGTCTTTAAAGGACTATTGAAAAGTGTGATCTTAAATATAAATATTTTTAAACTGACCTTTGGACGCCTCATACATCTGATGATGTTTTCCTGCATAACACCATCTTAGCTCTTAGCGTAACGAGGATGGCATCCAAATGCCACCCAGATGTTTTTCTCCATTACCAGATCCTCCCAAAGAGTCCCTGGCTCAAATGCCTCTGGGGTGCAGAACACTGCAAGACAGCCGGCATAGTTCTCCGGGAAGTTGTGGATTTTTGAGAACTTCTCAAACGTGCCACGGAACTCGGAGTGCTGGTAGAGGAAGTCGATGTGGCAATGGGTATCTATGTAGGGCACGGAGCACACGGGATAGTCAACCAACGAAGTGAGTTCTACTGATGTTGTTTGGGATCTGTGGTACGTCTTCCAGGGGCTTTCAGTTGTGACTTCATTGGTCAAATGAGTAAATCTGGTCGGGGTGATGGTGCCTGGGGTTCGTTTTAGCGATGAGGACCAGCCAACTGAATCAGAGCTCCACTGTCTGTATGAAGGTTTGGAAGCTACCTGCGAGAGAGTCAAGGTTGAAGTTTGTGGTGCTGATGAAGTTGACGCCACTGACGTGGACATTAGGTTCTCACGGCAGATTCCCTTAGGGTAGATGCATCCTGGCCGGATGGCAGACGGGAGCTGACGTGCACATTCACTGGTCGACTTTCGTTAGCATTTAGTTGCGCAAGCCTGAGAAATCGGGGTGGTATTTCCGCTACAGAACTGAATTTGTGGGTATTACTGAAAACAGGAATAGCATCTCCGTGCATGTCAGCTGGAGACTGGCTTCTATCGATGTTGCCTGGATATTCACCTGGGACTCTCTTGCGAACATCGCCTGGCATTATTTCCGCAGTTTCTTGTGTACTCTGAAAAGCAGAGCAGCTGTCTATGGTTGTTTTAAACATAGGTTTCTGAATTGGACTAAAGGTCAGGGGAGAAGGTGTCAGACGGCCGTTTCTGTTTGAGAAGTCTGGAATCGGTCCAGACCTTGTTCACGCCAAAGATATTTTGGGTCGAGGAGTTGGCGGATGCACACAATAAGGGATTCTACTTCCACGGGGAAAGAGCCAGTCCTGAAAGGAGTGACGGATCTCAGGCCTATGACATGATGTTTTTTCTGCACCCGCTTGCAGTAGGGGCTGCTAAAGACCTTTATTTCACTTTCCTTTCATAATGCTATCCACCAGCTGTTCCCAGGCTTTATCTGACTCTGAGGAGCCATCCGACAACTCTCCAGGTTCCTTCTTCTGTCGCTGCTTCACCGTGTTGCCGTTTGATGACTCAGTGTGTGGGGGTTTATCCTGTTTATCCAAACACCCAATGTATTCCAGCTTGGTCTGTTCAATGGTATGGATTTCTTGCAAACAACCCACTTCATCTTTGGAAGTCTTTTTGGCCATTTCGCTAATGTTACCGGCACGAGATGCCTTGTCTTTTTCTTTGACAGACATCTTGAAATAAACTGTGGCGTAACTGACGCAAGTTGCACATCTTCACTTGGTTTCACAAAATGGATTCGAACTTTGTTTTAGCTCTGGTAGGGTGTTCCATTTGTTCATTTTGATCAGCTTTGTTGGACAACTGAATTGATTCAGATGGTATCTTGTCTTTAGTGAGATGTGGGATCTTCTCTTCCTGACAAAGCTCTTGGCATGACCCTCTCTCTTTAACTCCTGGGGTTGCTTTGTCAGAATTGTTTTCTGATATACACATGTTTTGTGTCTGGGATTCTTGGTCAACTTCACCTTCGGAGGTACTGCTTACAGCATCGTCGAAGGCTTGATAGATTGTGTTCGAAACGTACTTTGGTCCCTGGCCAAGATGACTTTCTCTGCATTTGCTGGGGTCGGTCAGCTCCCTTACTCGTCTTGAATGGTTCAGCTGATTTAGGTAGGAGCTTTGCAGCTGCTTTTGAAGTACCCTGTGGCTTCAGGACAGACTCAAGCACGCATTTTGTGAAGAAACTTGCCCCACCCAGTCTCTTATCTCTTGGTGATGGGGAACGGAAATCAGCATCTCTTCCCCTTTTCACTTTTTTTTCATTTTGGACATTTTTAGAACTGGAGAGCGATTTTGCATGGCACTTTTCTTTCTTTTCTTCTCTTGGGGAGACTTTATTGATTGCGTCTTGGAGATTATGAAAAGATGTACTCTGCTTGTGCTTGTTTGCTTTGGCATTCTCATCATCTAAACACTTCTCATCTTCATGAGAAAGATCTGCATCCATTTTGGTTGCCGATTTTCCCATTTTGCTTCTCTTCACTGACACATCACAAGCACTTGTGACTGGTTTTGTTTTGGTCAGCTCCACTAAAGTCTTTTTGCCTGCTTGGGCAACCATCTCACCCCTTGCCATCTTCTGTGATCCATCACCGACAACTATCTTGCTGGCTTTTATTCTACATGTCTCATGTTTTGTACCCTCACTTTCGACTGATGATTCAACATCATATTCTCCAGAAAGAATATTTTCTGCTTGCTCTCTATCTTTGCAAGATTTTTCGAGCTTATGTTGAAATCTTTTTTTCACAACATAGGCTTGCTTGGTCGGCCTCTGTTCAATGCTTGTCGATGTCCTAACCTCATCCTCCCAATTCTCTTTAATCTCCTCTGGCACACTGTTTTGTTTTCTTGAACCTGAATCCCTACTCGTTGAAGCAAAGCAAGTTTCATTCAGTTGAGTGTCCTTTACTAGATCTACTTTGGCAACTGTACTTGTAGAATCCTTCCTTTCTATCTGTGATCTGTTATCCACTCCTGTCTGATCTTCCACCATTTTGCCTTCATTCAGTGTCATTGTCACTGCCTCCTGACGTTTCAACTTTAGATTCCCCAGAACAGACTTGCCTGTTTCGTCCTGCACCATGTGATATTTTACTTGTCGGCCTTTTACTCTTGTTAACCCTAAATGCTGTCTCTCTACTAATTAACTTCTTGGATGTATTGCCGGTTGTTTTGCTCTCATCCATCAGAAATGCAGAACTCTCCTTAACTGCAGTGCCTGCGGTTTCTTCACATGGCTTGATACTGGATTCTTTGCATTTTGGGGTTTCTAATGTGGTCACTTTGGTCGACTCCCAAACACAGGCAAGTTTAGATCTTCCCCAATTGTTTGATGAGGAAATATCAGCATCCTTGTCTGGACATTCAGGATCATCAGCAGCTAGCTGCAACATAACTTCTAGTTTTCTTGGGCTGCTTCCCAGACCTCTCAGCCTCTTACTCAACTTTCTGTTCCTTGTTTGTTTCCTGCTTGGAGATTGCAGCTCACTGTACGTTCTCTCTGAGGTGTAGCTTTCTTGCCCCAAGCTTTCATTGTCTACAGACACACGGCGTATAACCCTTTCTTCATTCTTATCGAGATCATCTTGAGTGGTTCGTTTGAGAGTATCTTGACTCCTAGGGGATATCCTGTTCCCTTCAAATTGTGCGTCCTCTGAAAATACTGCATCTGATGAATTTCCGCTTACCAAAGTATCACAAACAGTCAGTGTTTTCATCTTGTCAAACCACCTGATTCCAGGAGATTTTATATTGGTTTTGGGCGATTTCTGGGCAAAACTTGGCCATCTTTCAGGGTCTAACGATTTTGCAGGTTGTGGACTTGGGGTGGTTGTCAAGGAACAGCTGGAGTTTGGAGATGTCACTCTTTTAAGTCCCACTTGCTGATGGGTGTCTGCACTTCTGTCAGTATACCTAGCTGGGGTTGTCTGTAGCCTTACTTTGGGGGGAGTGACTCCAACCAAGGGTTGGGACGAGGGTGACATAAACTCGTTGTGGCTGTACATGTTGGTAAACTTCTTGTCACACCACTCCGATAAGGAGAGCTTGCCTTTACCATCATCTTTGTAGGATGTCATGTGTTGGCAGTAGTTGCGTCCAATACACTACAGGAAAGTACCGGTAATAAACAATATAAATGATTAGGTAGTACAGTACCAATATGTGACCCGCTCTGCAAAAAGGGCACATAAGTCGCTGTATGCTTTTACGAGTTATGGGCCGTTCAATGTGAAGAGGGTGAAAAATTCTTCAAACAAGTGATTTTGAAGGGAGGGAATTGTTTGCATCTTTGATACCTATATTATTCTATTTCATAATCAAAATCTTTGATTTCAGTGAATAAAGTTGGAAAAATGCTTCCATCTATTGCTTTACTTTTTTTTTTTTTTTAATGGCTTGTTTCTCCTCAAGTCATTTCAAGAAATTCCTGATAACAAACATGCAAATTTCCAAATATCTCGTGATTGCAAAATGCTAGAGAGCTCAGACATATACCATATGAAAGCTTATAAAAAGGCATTTCCAGCTATATATAAAACACCATTTTCAAATTATGCAACATATTTGCCCTTTTTGCAGAGCGGGTCACATATTAACAAACATGAAATGCTTAACTTAAAAGCTGTGAATAAAGCCTTTACAGGGACTATTCATTCATTTGGTTATTTAATGTATCGTCTTAACCCTAACCCTCCATGGCATTTTTGCTAGAACCCTGCCAGATGCATCAGGTTGCATACTCTGTTACATGTGCAGAGTCCAGCGAAGAAGCTGTCAGCACAGATTAATTGTGCTGAATCTGGCAGGTTCTTTTTTTTAGGGTTGACAGGTTTAATCTTTCTATTTGAAATAAAATGATTTTGTTTGCTTAGTCTGCCATCTTTACATCTCTTCAAAATTACTGCATTCATATTTTTTATGTTTCGCACTGTGCTTTATAATAGTTAAATATGAATTTGTATTGACATATTATGGAAGAAATAAGGTGACAATAAATAGAAATTGTTTGGTTATGAAATATCTAATTGAATAGTGCTCGCATAATAAGCAGCATGGCTAAAACAATTCTGCCAGATATACTTTAGAAAATATTTATCTCCAATGACATTTGGCCTTTCCACATGGGGTACAAATGTGTGACATGGGATTAGGAAATGAAGCAGGATAATAATATCAAGATGTGTGTCCTCTAGTTCTACTAGTACATTCCCATAGCTGCCAACATTTGAAAATTCCAATTAGTAACAAAATATCGCGGCGCGGCACATCGCGGCGCGGCACATCGCGGCGCGGCACAGCCTTTGACATGTACATGTATGTACATAATTTGTATGAAATTTCAATGTTTTTCTTTTGTGTGGCCCCACAGAGTACGTTGTATCATTAAAACAAAAACATACATATAGATCCTTGTGCTGTCATCTCTCAGTCATGTCAGTGCTTTGTACATATAGGCCTAGCTGATTTCTCTCTCTTTGGCTTGAAAAACTAGCTGTCAAATTCATCGCTGTATTTCTTACTATAAAATTGTCCTTTCTGTCTACCTTTGGAAGCCATGAGAAACGATGAAATCTCGAAAAATTCTGTAAAGTTTTAAAACTAACACTCTTCCTCAATGCACTCAGTAACAGTTAAACTTGACAATCGCGATGTATACCTGGGATAACATTAAACTCACGATGTGCTGTGCTGCGTTCGTGCACATGTTTTCCTGCATTTACATCACGTTCATGCCGTTTATCAAGTGCTATTTTTCTTCCCGCAAAACAGCGAAATTCTCACCGGCTTATCTACTGTAAAAATATCCTTTCATCTATTCCCTTCTACAGTCTTGTTTCACAATGCAATCTCAGAAAGGTCGTAACATTTTTACAGTTCAGGACTGCAGCAAGCCATCTTGTAAATACATGCAGGACTATACCGCACGTGTGTTTTTGTCACTGGCTCCCACACCTTTTTCCATACTTCTACATTTGACACTGGCACCCGGACACAAAGTATCGATACTGAACAAATCGATGTTGGCAATATTTCGGTGTTTCAGTATTGTGTGTAATGATTACGTTTCCAAAGGTATGATATCGACTCTTTTTTACACAAATTCGACAACTCCATAACAATTTTTAAAATTAATAGTATCATTTTGTGAATTTTTTTTTTATTTTTTTTATTTTAGGCGGCAAATTTGAAATTCGTAACTTTTTAAAGGCAATTCGTGTTTTCGTAATTCCAAGTTAAATTCGTAACAATTACGAAAATATCGTACCAGTTGGCCATGTTGGCAGCTATGCATTCCCACCCCATTGTTAAGGGATTGTGCTTACAAAGAATTTAAGACTTTCCATTTAAATTTTACAAGATATGTATGCTCACAATGCTACGTACGTAACATGGACAGAAAGTTTGTTAATAGAAAGTTATAATTACAATAAATGTCTTTATCAAATATTGTGCCTTTTCATTCTTATCCCTACAGCGTTGTTTCCTGTAGAAACCAAGACAATCTACTGTATATTTCAGATGTTACAGGTTATTATGTACAGAATATAACGTACGTAACGTGGACAGAAATTCGTCACAACATCTCTGTCCACGTTACGCACGTTACCTATAAGTGTCTTAAAGACCAACAAAATTGCGTTTATTGTGGCTTTTAGCACTTCTCAATGAGTTATTAATATGAATGAGATGACATTTGGGTAGATTCATGCACATGATAATTAGTGTCTTGTCAATTTGTAGTAAAAATTCTGTCTTTGTTACATACGTAATTATTTACAACGACCCCTGTAATTTCTAAAGTATAGAGAAAGTCCTCTATATTTGTGTACACATGATAATTACGGCCTTGGGAATGTACAGTAAACAACTAAACAAAATATCTTGCTTTGCTGTACCCTCCAGTGTCCCCCCCTCAAATCCAAAATTTGCTATCAATTGTATCCCATTTACAAATTCTATTCAAAAGAAAGGAAAGGAAATGAAGAATGCAGTATCCTTGCATCTTTTTCATTGATGGGTGTCTACACTTCTGTCAGTATGCCTAGCTGGGGTTGTCTGTAGCCCTAGAAGGACGCCATGATATGGCGTCCTAGCGCCCAAGTATGCAAAACAGTCCTTTGCTAGAAACCGAAGATCAAAAATCACACTTTACCTGCATAAATATTCTTGGCATCATCTTCGTCAAACAGTTCAACAGCCTATCTCCCTGTTCGGATAGAAATATTCCTCCAAGAATGTCAAGAACAGGAGATATTTGCGGCGCAAAATCGTCTTCTAGGGCTAGGGTTGTTTGTAGCCTTACTTTGGGGGGAGTGACTCCTGCATGCCAAGGGTTGGGACGAGGGTGACATAAACTCGTTGTGGCTGTACATGTTGGTAAACTTCTTGTCACACCACTCTGATAAGTAGAGCTTGCCTTTACCATCATCTTTGTAGGATGTCATGTGTTGGAAGTAGTTGCGTCCAATACACTACAGGAAAGTACCGGTAATAAACAATATAAATTATTAGGTACATGTAGTACGGTACCAATATTATTATTAACAAACATGAAATGCTTAACTTAAAAGCTGTGAATAAAGCCTTTACTGGGACTATTCATACATTTGGTTATTTAATGTATTGTCTTAACCTAGTCCCAGTAACTAGGACCTTACTTATCGCTTTTTTAACATCTGGACATGATCTGGCGATAGTAGGGTCCTGGCGATAGTAGTAGGGTCGTCTACAACTTGGGTGTATTAAAAGCCCATACTGTCGCAAGTACATGTATTGCACCATGAAACAGTCGTTGATAAAGCGTGATTTGTTTGCATGACTGTGACAAAGCGTGATTTGTTTGCATGACTGTGACGTCAGACGCGCCCTCCCGAGCTAGCTAGCTGAGCCGGCCGAGTCCGAAACGGGCTTAACCAAAAAGTCGATGGCGAACGGCGCCTGGCAGATTTCAGCGGTAAGCTTGTCAGAACATTATTTTTTTTCAAATTACCGGTTGTTGTGAACAATTTAAGCGGCCTTAGGGAATGCCATAAATGTATAGATCTAATAGGGGTAACTTTCTTTCTCGTTTGGAATGCTTTTACCATGTTTTTGGAGCCTAAATGTCATCTGATGTTGTCGGTTTTGTAACCGTGCCGTTTTTTGTACACAATTCGCTAGGACCCTACTATCGCCAGATCATGTCCCGATGTTAAAAAAGCGATAAGTAAAGTCCTAGTTACTGGGACTAGTCTTAACCCTAACCCTCCATACATGCCATAGACCTTATCGCAAATACCGCCTGGATGAGACGTCACAATGGTTACTAGGGATTTTGAAAAGAAACACGCACACAAATCTATCCCAATTCCTTCCCACAATCCCTTGTGACCATTGTGACGTCTCGACCAGGCGGTATTTGCGATATGGTCTATGGCATTTTGTACTTCCAGAACTGTAACTTTGTAAGGTTTTCACAAACCTTACAGAGAGACACATTGAACCTGCTGTGGACGATTTTCTTCCATAGTTTTGACCCTCAATAACTTTCTACTAATTCTAGTCACGAAATTTTCTGCCCCAAGATTTCACATGCCTTATGCTTTTGTTGGTTGTCGGTCACTTCGCCCCAAAACCACATCGCCCTCAACCACTTCGCCCTCAACCACTTCGCCCAAACGCCACTTCGCCCAAAAACCACTTCGCCCAATTTTTAAGCACCCAAGATTTTGTTCCCAATGTGTTTGTTTTTGTTTTCTATTTCGTTTTGATGGTGCATTCAAAACTTTATTTGCGTTGTGACATCCTTTTTGTGACCATGCTTTTCTTTTCTTATTAGTTTATAGGCAATTGACCTGTCGCCGTTTACGAGTTAACCACGCCCCTTAGGGAGCACGGCGGATCAATGACGCAGGAAAGCCTTTGAAAAGCGCGGCCAGGCCGCAGGAAGGCCGCGGCCTGTCGGCCTTTTTAATCCCTAGACTATGACAATAGACACAGACTTTGTGAATGGGCGACTTGACACCTCCCTCACTGGCCCTGCCTTGACTGACAGATGAGCTCTCTATTATGTGTGTCTCCACCGGTTGCATTCCTGCATAACAAAAGAAGACCCCTGCCGCCTTGCCCGGTGGCTTTGATTTTAGTGATTGACGTGTGGGGATTATGTGGTTAGCTACTATCGGCTAGCCGGGCCATAAACCAGAAATGCCCGGCTTCTGGGCGGCCCCGCCGCTGAATGGGGAAGTGGGGCATTGCCATTTATTTTAATTTCGAGTTATATCAAGTTTGTAGTTGTTTGTATTACATGTATGTGCACAAATATTCTGTATATACTTCGTTTATGATTTAATTTTACCGCAATTCAGTTTACTGGGTCAAAAATAAATTGTTCCTACATAAACAGGCTGCCTTTTAAGTTTTAAATATAGGTTTTCTCGGTCAATTTCGAAAATGTCAGATTTATTGACAGCTTGTTAATTGTCCATTATTATAAACTTAGTTTTAAACCGAAAAAAAATGTTTTCTTCCCATTTATATTTTTCTGCGAGTTGTTGGTAAATCACATTAATTTTTTAAAATTGAATTAAGCCAAAAAAGAAAATATTAGTTCTGCTTCCGGTTACCCGACAAGTAAAAATTTTTTTTTTTTAAGATCTTATTTTTTTACTGTTGCCTTTTCTGTCTTCACAAAATGCCTCTGAACAACCTATTTACGTCACAAATGCTTGTAATTTGGTTGCCTACGTACAATCATTCAGTATTTTTGAGAAAAAAAAACTCCGTTATTTTTTTATCCAAGTTCCCCTCCGCGATGCGACAAGTTAACTTCGGTACGTTCGCGATTCCCTATCGCGGTGATGAAAACACGTGCGTAATGCATCTAATGCAGCAATGCAGCAATGCTGCACTGGTTCCCGCCGCGCCTCCCACTAAAAGTGCCAAAAAAGGCATGATGGAAATGCGGCAACCAGTCTATGCACTGTGGCCAACCAATCGGATCTGACATCGTAAAAATGCCAAGTAAAGAGATCTGAAATCATAAAAATGGCAAGTAAACAGCGATGGAGAAAGAACATTTCTGCAAGTTAATTCACAGAACTTGATCTCTCGTCTGTGTATGTATTTTCCGTGTTCAAGAATTTATTTCGAGGTCGTACCGCTCGGATACCGCAGCGTGTTTCCCCGACGTTTCCTGCCGCAACACGAGGTTTATCGCCCGCCACATGCACACACACACATAGGCCTTCTAACGTACACATGATCACCCACGCTCTCACCGCACATTGAACGGACAGTGTTGGCGAGTTTCCATTCGTGGCTAGCGTTGTGCATAGAACTCTTTTTTCGACCTTAGCATTTTAAAAGAATGATCCTAAAAAAAGGAAAAAAAATGTTTGCTAAAACTTCGAGTTTTTAACCACAAGATTTCGTCAGATGAGAAAACCACTACGTTATAAAATGATCGGTATGTTCGATGTGACCAGAGAATTTCCTTTGTTTCCCTTTTCCTTTGTTCCCCTTGCCACCATTTTACCCAAATATGTGCAGATTAATATTGCCACCTGGCGCGCGGCCGGTTGCTGCATTTTTAATCCATTATTGGGGTATTGTGTACGTTATGCTTAGCTGCTCAAGCCTCTTGTTTCTGTTTTTCTTGGCTGCACAAGCCGGCCAGGCGCCCATATGAAATCCGGTGTCAAGGGGTTAAGACTTGTCAGACGATTTTTAATATTTTTAATAAAAACCTTTAGGATGACTGAAATTACTGACGGTCGAGCACCACATGGCTGGATTTGTGCAATATTTTCGATCTCGCCATCACCCAATGCCCGCTGGATAAATGTACCGGTAGTACTCTCCGGATGCCACGTGTGGTTGCCTTGGAATATTTTTTGTTTTATTTTCGCAGGCTTTGCAGTCCAGGGGCGGCCTACACAAAGAACCTCTGAAGCTGAACCCGTTGTATACATTAATTTTGTTACATGGTATTACAATGTTTGTATACCTCGCAAAAGTTGAGCTGTCAAGCGCTTTAAAAGTTTAAAAGATTTTCCGGGCTCTTGGGGTGGAGGATTTCTTTTTATTATTTCAGACGTAGTTTTCTTTCAGGGCGAATGGATACTGACATTGTAATGAGTTCTGATTGTTTAAACATATATACATGATGTAGCTTGTCGGAACAGGTGAGCATTAATATTCCAAGCAAAGGATACAATAATACATCCTTCTGTTTAATTCAGCCACGGGATGGTAAAAATTATTCTCCTTGCTCGACGTTATAAATAAGTCAATCGATGTCCACGTTTCACGGATTCATTTAATCAGCTATGTGTCCCCTTTGTGTTATATTTGTTCTGCTCTAATTCTTTTATGGTGGTTTTCACGGCAAGGTTTAATAGTGGAGTGCCCGTCGTGTTAAGTTCAGGTTTTCACGGCGGGCAGAAAACAAATGTGGCACCCTTGGTAGAGAAGTCTTTCATCGCAAACATTAATTTCTAGATTTATACATCATTGGAGAGTTTTTAAAACGTGATGAGAATTTTATTTTTATAAGATGATCCAGCACTATTGTAGAAATAATGTGATAAAGTCTGTTTTTTATTTCCGCACCGAACACCTCAAGATTAGGGGGTAGCCTTCTTAAAGTGTCTCTCATTGGTTTATTTGTGTAAATATTGGTCAGATCGGCCAATCGATGAAGCGTTTAGATCACAAGCTTTAAATTTATGTGATTGCATTTAAAATGGTGATGTACACGAATCGAAAACTAAACACAAATTCTGGTGATTATCACTGAGTTATCCTTATTAAACATTGTACTAAAATAAAAAAACAAAAAACCCAGTATTCTATTTTACATAAACTAGCATTTTAAGCAATAAAACGAAAATTGAAAATTTTGACCCTCAATGGATTTTTACCCCCAAATGGGAGGAATGCGACTCCCTTGTAAAGACTGGCACAAATGAATGGCTCGAGTTTGGGCCACCTGTCTCCCAATAGTTGCAAATTGTACCGCCGCAGCGTGAGCATGTCAATAGGTATGAAATGTCAATTGTGGACGGAGTTAAATTTTCAGCCAATTGTACTAGTCAATCCGCGAGGATGAGAATCAGCTGTAGGCGGGCGGGAGGCACGAACCACGTGCGAGCAGCCCCCACCCAATGCCGGGGAGGGAGTGCAGAGAGCTAGCCATTTCTCAATGAATGGTTGAAATGATACGCCCACTAATTTGCATAAATTTAAATATACAATGTGCTTGGTGTAACAAAAAAACACATTCTGAGAAGTTTTCAGGGCCAACTTTATGAAAATGACACCGGGGGTAACCAAAAGGGTAACAACAGTGGTTTAAGTTTTGAAAACAACTTGTTTGCAATACAATCGGAATAATTTGGTCTAATTTTTGTGAAAATTATTATTTTCAAGCTGACTACCATGGATAGAAAATACACCATTTTTGTAGACTATAAATAGATCGCCTGTCCAATGTCATTTAGTGATTTTCACTGCAAAGTTAAGGGCAGAGTGCCGGCGCTGCCCGCCATGTTTGGGATTCATGGACTACATGTATATACCCCAATACTAAATATTTAGAACACTCTGTTCTAATTTACAACTCATTAGGTTTGGAATTCCTGTGATAAAAATGATAAAAAAAATGCATTCCCCAAAAGTAGTGTAAAACTTAGATACATATAAAACAAATATATAAAACGGGCATAAAAGCATGTCAACATTTTATTGGTCTAATTACTTTAATACCTCATAATTGTTGATTACTACATGTACGTTAAAAATGCTGATGATGTACTTAGGTTAAAAGAAAATAAAAACACCTTCAGCTTTGGGCAGTCATTTCGTCTAGGCCTACATCCCAGTCTTCTGTGGGTCCTCATATATTTTTTTTTAAAATGATACACCTTTTTCTACCTGCAACTTGATAATTTGAAAATACTGCCCAAAGTTCATTTTAACTTTGGGGAGGGGGAGTTGTTTTTTAATTTGCTAAATTTGTGGATTTAACAAATAAATAGTATGTTTAAAATATAAGCATCTTAAAATAATCATGGGTCTTTTATTATTTTTTAGGGGTAGGTAATGGTAGTAAAAGAAGTACAAAAAAGTGTTTCAAATAGAATATAAACCGGAACGATCGATTCGGCCAGGCCGCTAGAAAGCCCAGCATTATTGACTGGCACATCCACAGTTAAGACTGTCGGCCCATCACAGGAATTCCCCCACTTAAATACCTATTAGGGAACAATACATCTTCAAAAAAGAACCCTCGATAATGAGCTACGCTTGGCTGTGCTGTCGCACAGCCTAGCCTGCAAGAAGCCCGGCTTTAATGATTGGCATGTTGTCTTTTGTTAGAGAATCTAGACGCACAAAAGGGGGATAAGCGGCCTGGCCGGGCTTTTCAAAGGCTTTCCTGCGTCATTGATCCCGCCGTGCTCCCTTAGACAACCCTATGGGATTTTTGTGTGGTAATTTTTGTTTGTCTCAGATTTTGCGCGTTCCACGTGGAATTTTAATTGATGTGATTGGACAATAATTCATAAGCTGCGTTGACGCGATTCCACCGCGATAGGTCAATTATTTTTATCAAGTGGTCATTCAAATTATTACGATTTTATGACTTCTGACTAGCGCCCACCCAAACAAAGATACTGACAATTTGGGAGACCGCCAACATAGGGCAAGATAGCTCATTAGTTGTTAGTATAGAGCGCTGGTACGGTATTCCGGAGGTTTTTATAAAAAATTCGTAAAATTTATAACGTAATTTTTTACAAACATTTATATTCTAACATCTTAACTGATATGAGGGATGATGTACAATTTATGTAACAAACTAATGAAATGAAAAAAGGGCATACGGATCGGGCATGGGCGAAGTGGTTTTTGGGCGAAGTGGTTGAGGGCGATGTGGTTTTTGGGCGAAGTGACTGTAAAGCCTTTTGTTAGGTCAGTTACAATGTTCTAGAATTCCACTTTCCTAAACGTTAATCTCCCCAGAAAGTTATCCAATCCCTCCTACAGATCTTTGAGACTTTTGCGGCACATTTGCGGAACATTGAAACGGACAATTTATTGAGAAATCAGAGATTTTACTCACCAACCGACGTATTCAGCCGAGATGAACATGTCGTATCGTCCGTGTACCTGTTTTCGAGGCATCCAGTTTTCGAGGGTTGACCTTCTACGTCACAGGTAGCGACGCACGCGCAGATTTGTACCGCGCAACCAGTTGATTTGTCGTGTGTACGGTACGTGTTCCACTGTCAGCCCCAAAAATGTGGAAACTGAAGGCGATGTCGGTGAGTTTTGAATGAAAACTCGTCATCAGCTATTTAATCGTCAATATTACTAGATACAAATGTTCAGGGACGTATATGAGCCCGTAAAAAGTGTATTTAATGTCAGTGAAAATGTTCACAGTGTGCCGTCTGCCATGTCTGCTTGTCAGTTTTTGGGCGAAGTGGTTTTTGGGCGAAGTGGTGTTTGGGCGAAGGGGCAAACCAAATCACGTGACCATTTATTGTCTGGTCGAACCTTGACTGTGCTACGGAGCCCCTTAAAAGACATGTTTCTTATAGGACAACTGACTGTTGACTGTCATTTACTACTGGGCATTGTCATGGACCTATGTTAAAGTCATGGAAAATTCGTGGATTTTACTTATTGAATGTGATGGTAAACTGGAACATTTTGTGGTTATTGATCCTGCAATTTGAAAAAAGGCAAATTTCTATTTTGTACATTGTATATTTCTTACAATTTGAAATGAAGATTCCAATCTTTTAACGATCTTGAAATGTTACCATTTTTTTTGTCAGGTGCTGCCCTAAAAAGAAATCAGCCTGCAAAAATGTGTCACCCTAACCTGGACCTTCGACCTCCAGAGCTACAAGTCTTCGGTGGCAAAATCTGTCAAGCGAATCTAGTGATGATGAAAGTGACTATGGCGAAAGCTGCTGCGTCTGTCACAAGTTTAGACCAAAGGAACTTGCCAATTCCCTGTACTTTACATCTTGGGGACAGTGCATGTATGACAGTTGTAGACACTGGGTTCATCTAAAATACTATACGAATTAGGTTGCCAGGCTGAGGGCGAGTGATACATTTTATTGCCCCTGCCACATCACACCTGAAGAGTGAGAATGCTTCTGAGGTGGTTCAGTTTGAGAAATTCGCATGAAGTATGAACCGGTCCTTAGACAGTACTTACATGTAGCATCAAAGGATTTAATAATATGACATTACAAAATACAAGACCACAAGAAAACTATTTTGTATTAGTACGTAGGAAACAGACATAAAACCAAGTGGGCAAACATTGAGAAGAGATGGCAATGTAGGGGAGTGGTCACAGGGAGGTGGGTGAACAAAAAAGTCAATACATCAATAGAAGGATGCCAGGATGGGGGAAGGGAATGTGATGGGGAGGGGTGGGGGAGGCAAGAAAAACACTGAGGTAAGGATGAGGGGTGGGGGAAGGGAGAGGTAGCTACAGAATTTGTGGGTGGGCAGGGGCATGGGAACTTGGGAAGGTGGGAGCAGGAAGGTAGGGGTGGGTAATTAAAAATGGAGTATTGCACTAAACTTAACTGAAATTAATGAATGGAAACTTGTGTAAAAGACAGCGGATATATACATGTATACGTTGAAGGGATTATATTTATTCCTTAATATAACATCTAAGAAAAAGCCCAAGTGTAAAATAACTATATTAAATTATTTCCAAACAGAATTGTCAACCGTTGGAAGTGAAAAGAATTAAACATTAGAAAAAGCCGCTTAAACTTTGATTGTTTATTTGTTTTCTCGGTTAAAATGTCCGGAATATACCACTTGGGATGAAAGGTGCCCAAAATATCGATTTCTTCGGGTAGTCGGGATGGGACACCGTAGATTTTTACGGTTTTTTCATCAACCTCGAAAACAGGTACCGCTTCTGCTGCATGACGCGCGTTCGGTGAGTTGAAACGATCGCCACTTGTGGCAACTACAGGCGTGATCATAATTTGAGATTCGGTGACAGTCGGGAGAATACTTAAATGAAAGAAACTGCAACGTCAAAAGTTTGCTTTTGTCTGTGAGTTTTTCTCTTGCTTGGCATAAATCCTTACACCCTCGAAAACCGGTACCTCGAGGATACTTCCAGAACTGTAAGGTTTTCAAAAACCTTACAGAAAGACACATTGAACCACCGGTGTGAAGTTGGTTCCTTATTCGATATTCGACATTCAATATTGAACCAGTAACCAGTTCCTTATTCGATATTCCAATACACAACACACGGTGTACAAACCCGCCATGACTCGCCGAACCCAAAGTCGCATCCACGTTCGGAAATGATTACTAGACTGGTTTGCTGTCCCACCATTAATAACTGACTTTGTTAAAACCAGTAGCCAAAGCAGCAGCAATAGTGTGTGTCGGACGAGGGGGGGGGGGGGGGGTACGGTTTTAGGATAGAGGATTTAAAGATGGTTTCGCAAATTGATTTTACATTTCAGGTCACATTTCGCCATTAGGTTTGTACACAAAATCAACGCCCGTTAACGAACCCCCTGCACCGGGCAAGACTAGTGATGGGGGGATGCAGAGGGACCCAGAGAACCTTTAAAAAATAGTGCCCACCTGGTGCAGGGGGTTCGAGTATTTTTAAAGATTTTTTAAAGATGCGTTTATCTTAATGCACAGATCGCCATTAGGTTTGTACACAAAATCAACGCCCGTTAACAATCCCCTTTAAAGTATGAAGGACCCCCTGCACCGGACAAGACTAGTGATGGGGGGATGCAGAGGAACCCAGAGAACCGTTAAAAAATAGTGCCCACCTGGTGCAGGGGGTTCGAGTATTTTTAAAGATGTTTTAAAGATGCGTTTATCTTAATGCACAGATCGCCATTAGGTTTGTACACAAAATCAACGCCCGTTAACAATCCCCTTTAAAGTATGAAGGACCCCCTGCACCGGACAAGACTAGTGATGGGGGGATGCAGAGGAACCCAGAGAACCGTTAAAAAATAGTGCCCATCTGGTGCAGGGGGTTTGAGTATTTTAAAAGTTTTTATAAAGATGCGTTTATCTTAATGCAAGATCGCCATTAGGTTTGTACACAAAATCAACACCCGTTAACAATCCCCTTTAAAGTATGAAGGACCCCCTGCACCGGGCAAGACTAGTGATGGGGGGATGCAGAGGGACCCAGAGAACCGTTAAAAAATAGTGCAGGGGGTTCGAGTATTTTTAAAGATTTTTTAAAGATGCGTTTATCTTAATGCAAGATCGCCATTAGGTTTGTACACAAAATCAACGCCCGTTAACAATCCCCTTTAAAGTATGAAGGACCCCCTGCACCGGGCAAGACTAGTGATGGGGGGATGCAGAGGGACCCAGAGAACCTTAAAAAAATAGTGCCCACCTGGTGCAGGGGGTTCGAGTATTTTTAAAGATTTTTTAAAGATGCGTTTATCTCAATGCACAGATCGCCATTAGGTTTGTACACAAAATCAACGCCCGTTAACAATCCCCTTTAAAGTATGAAGGACCCCCTGCACCGGACAAGACTAGTGATGGGGGGATGCAGAGGAACCCAGAGAACCGTAAAAAAATAGTGCCCACCTGGTGCAGGGGGTTCGAGTGTTTTTAAAGATTTTTTTAAAGATGCGTTTATCTTAATGCAAGATCGCCATTAGGTTTGTACACAAAATCAACGCCCGTTAACAATCCCCTTTAAAGTATGAAGGACCCCTGCACCGGGCAAGACTAGTGATGGGGGGATGCAGAGGGACCTAGAGAACCTTACAAAAATAGTGCCCACCTGGTGCAGGGGGTTCGAGTATTTTTAAAGATTTTTTAAAGATGCGTTTATCTTAATGCACAGATCGCCATTAGGTTTGTACACAAAATCAACGCCCGTTAACAATCCCCTTTAAAGTATGAAGAACCCCCTGCACCGGGCAAGACTAGTGATGGGGGGATGCAGAGGAACCCAGAGAACCGTTAAAAAATAGTGCCCATCTGGTGCAGGGGGTTCGAGTATTTTTAAAGATTTTTTAAAGATGCGTTTATCTTAATGCAAGATCGCCATTAGGTTTGTACACAAAATCAACGCCCGTTAACAATCCCCTTTAAAGTATGAAGAACCCCCTGCACCGGGCAAGACTAGTGATGGGGGGATGCAGAGGGACCCAGAGAACCGTTAAAAAATAGTACCCACCTGGTGCAGGGGGTTCGAGTCTTTTTAAAGATTTTTTAAAGATGCGTTTATCTTAATGCAAGATCGCCATTAGGTTTGTACACAAAATCAACGCCCGTTAACAATCCCCTTTAAAGTATGAAGGACCCCCTGCACCGGGCAAGACTAGTGATGGGGGGATGCAGAGGAACCCAGAGAACCTTTAAAAAATAGTGCCCATCTGGTGCAGGGGGTTCGAGTATTTTTAAAGATTTTTTAAAGATGCGTTTATCTTAATGCACAGATCGCCATTAGGTTTGTACACAAAATCAACGCCCGTTAACAATCCCCTTTAAAGTATGAAGGACCCCCTGCACCGGACAAGACTAGTGATGGGGGGATGCAGAGGAACCCAGAGAACCGTTAAAAAATAGTGCCCACCTGGTGCAGGGGGTTCGAGTATTTTTAAAGATTTTTTAAAGATGCGTTTATCTTAATGCACAGATCGCCATTAGGTTTGTACACAAAATCAACGCCCGTTAACAATCCCCTTTAAAGTATGAAGAACCCCCTGCACCGGGCAAGACTAGTGATGGGGGGATGCAGAGGAACCCAGAGAACCGTTAAAAAATAGTGCCCACCTGGTGCAGGGGGTTCGAGTATTTTTAAAGATTTTTTAAAGATGCGTTTATCTTAATGCAAGATCGCCATTAGGTTTGTACACAAAATCAACGCCCGTTAACAATCCCCTTTAAAGTATGAAGAACCCCCTGCACCGGGCAAGACTAGTGATGGGGGGATGCAGAGGGACCCAGAGAACCGTTAAAAAATAGTGCCCACCTGGTGCAGGGGGTTCGAGTATTTTTAAAGATTTTATAAAGATGCGTTTATCTTAATGCAAGATCGCCATTAGGTTTGTACACAAAATCAACACCCGTTAACAATCCCCTTTAAAGTATGAAGGACCCCCTGCACCGGACAAGACTAGTGATGGGGGGATGCAGAGGAACCCAGAGAACCGTTAAAAAATAGTGCGTGCAGGGGGTTCGAGTATTTTAAAAGTTTTTATAAAGATGCGTTTATCTTAATGCAAGATCGCCATTAGGTTTGTACACAAAATCAACACCCGTTAACAATCCCCTTTAAAGTATGAAGGACCCCCTGCACCGGACAAGACTAGTGATGGGGGGATGCAGAGGAACCCAGAGAACCGTTAAAAAATAGTGCCCACCTGGTGCAGGGGGTTCGAGTATTTTTAAAGATTTTTTAAAGATGCGTTTATCTTAATGCAAGATCGCCATTAGGTTTGTACACAAAATCAACGCCCGTTAACAATCCCCTTTAAAGTATGAAGAACCCCCTGCACCGGGCAAGACTAGTGATGGGGGGATGCAGAGGAACCCAGAGAACCGTTAAAAAATAGTGCCCACCTGGTGCAGGGGGTTCGAGTATTTTTAAAGATGTTTTAAAGATGCGTTTATCTTAATGCACAGATCGCCATTAGGTTTGTACACAAAATCAACGCCCGTTAACAATCCCCTTTAAAGTATGAAGGACCCCCTGCACCGGACAAGACTAGTGATGGGGGGATGCAGAGGAACCCAGAGAACCGTTAAAAAATAGTGCCCACCTGGTGCAGGGGGTTCGAGTATATTTAAAGATTTTATAAAGATGCGTTTATCTTAATGCAAGATCGCCATTAGGTTTGTACACAAAATCAACACCCGTTAACAATCCCCTTTAAAGTATGAAGGACCCCCTGCACCGGGCAAGACTAGTGATGGGGGGATGCAGAAGGACCCAGAGATCCTTTAAAAAATAGTGCCCATCTGGTGCAGGGGGTTCGAGTATTTTTAAAGATTTTTTAAAGATGCGTTTATCTTAATGCAAGATCGCCATTAGGTTTGTACACAAAATCAACGCCCGTTAACAATCCCCTTTAAAGTATGAAGGACCCCCTGCACCGGGCAAGACTAGTGATGGGGGGATGCAGAGGGACCTAGAGAACCTTACAAAAATAGTGCCCACCTGGTGCAGGGGGTTCGAGTATTTTTAAAGATTTTTTAAAGATGCGTTTATCTTAATGCACAGATCGCCATTAGGTTTGTACACAAAATCAACGCCCATTAACAATCCCCTTTAAAGTATGAAGAACCCCCTGCACCGGGCAAGACTAGTGATGGGGGGATGCAGAGGAACCCAGAGAACCGTTAAAAAATAGTGCCCACCTGGTGCAGGGGGTTCGAGTATTTTTAAAGATTTTTTAAAGATGCGTTTATCTTAATGCAAGATCGCCATTAGGTTTGTACACAAAATCAACGCCCGTTAACAATCCCCTTTAAAGTATGAAGAACCCCCTGCACCGGGCAAGACTAGTGATGGGGGGATGCAGAGGGACCCAGAGAACCGTTAAAAAATAGTGCCCACCTGGTGCAGGGGGTTCGAGTCTTTTTAAAGATTTTTTAAAGATGCGTTTATCTTAATGCAAGATCGCCATTAGGTTTGTACACAAAATCAACGCCCGTTAACAATCCCCTTTAAAGTATGAAGGACCCCCTGCACCGGGCAAGACTAGTGATGGGGGGATGCAGAGGAACCCAGAGAACCTTTAAAAAATAGTGCCCATCTGGTGCAGGGGGTTCGAGTATTTTTAAAGATTTTTTAAAGATGCGTTTATCTTAATGCACAGATCGCCATTAGGTTTGTACACAAAATAAACGCCCGTTAACAATCCCCTTTAAAGTATGAAGGACCCCCTGCACCGGACAAGACTAGTGATGGGGGGATGCAGAGGAACCCAGAGAACCGTTAAAAAATAGTGCCCACCTGGTGCAGGGGGTTCGAGTATTTTTAAAGATTTTTTAAAGATGCGTTTATCTTAATGCACAGATCGCCATTAGGTTTGTACACAAAATCAACGCCCGTTAACAATCCCCTTTAAAGTATGAAGAACCCCCTGCACCGGGCAAGACTAGTGATGGGGGGATGCAGAGGAACCCAGAGAACCGTTAAAAAATAGTGCCCACCTGGTGCAGGGGGTTCGAGTATTTTTAAAGATTTTTTAAAGATGCGTTTATCTTAATGCAAGATCGCCATTAGGTTTGTACACAAAATCAACGCCCGTTAACAATCCCTTTAAAGTATGAAGAACCCCCTGCACCGGGCAAGACTAGTGATGGGGGGATGCAGAGGAACCCAGAGAACCGTTAAAAAATAGTGCCCACCTGGTGCAGGGGGTTCGAGTATTTTTAGAGATGCGTTTATCTTAATGCAAGATCGCCATTAGGTTTGTACACAAAATCAACGCCCGTTAACAATCCCCTTTAAAGTATGAAGGACCCCCTGCACCGGGCAAGACTAGTGATGGGGGGATGCAGAGGGACCCAGAGAACCTTAAAAAAATAGTGCCCACCTGGTGCAGGGGGTTCGAGTATTTTTAAAGATTTTTTAAAGATGCGTTTATCTTAATGCACAGATCGCCATTAGGTTTGTACACAAAATCAACGCCCGTTAACAATCCCCTTTAAAGTATGAAGGACCCCCTGCACCGGGCAAGACTAGTGATGGGGGGATGCAGAGGGACCCAGAGAACCTTAAAAAAATAGTGCCCACCTGGTGCAGGGGGTTCGAGTATTTTTAAAGATTTTTTAAAGATGCGTTTATCTTAATGCACAGATCGCCATTAGGTTTGTACACAAAATCAACGCCCGTTAACAATCCCCTTTAAAGTATGAAGGACCCCCTGCACCGGGCAAGACTAGTGATGGGGGGATGCAGAGGAACCCAGAGAACCGTTAAAAAATAGTGCCCACCTGGTGCAGGGGGTTCGAGTATTTTTAAAGATTTTTTAAAGATGCCTTTATCTTAATGCAAGATCGCCATTAGGTTTGTACACAAAATCAACGCCCGTTAACAATCCCCTTTAAAGTATGAAGGACCCCCTGCACCGGGCAAGACTAGTGATGGGGGGATGCAGAGGGACCCAGAGAACCTTTAAAAAATAGTGCCCATCTGGTGCAGGGGGTTCGAGTATTTTTAAAGATTTTTTAAAGATGCGTTTATCTTAATGCAAGATCGCCATTAGGTTTGTACACAAAATCAACGCCCGTTAACAATCCCCTTTAAAGTATGAAGGACCCCCTGCACCGGGCAAGACTAGTGATGGGGGGATGCAGAGGGACCTAGAGAACCTTACAAAAATAGTGCCCACCTGGTGCAGGGGGTTCGAGTATTTTTAAAGATTTTTTAAAGATGCGTTTATCTTAATGCACAGATCGCCATTAGGTTTGTACACAAAATCAACGCCCGTTAACAATCCCCTTTAAAGTATGAAGAACCCCCTGCACCGGGCAAGACTAGTGATGGGGGGATGCAGAGGAACCCAGAGAACCGTTAAAAAATAGTGCCCACCTGGTGCAGGGGGTTCGAGTATTTTTAAAGATTTTTTAAAGATGCGTTTATCTTAATGCAAGATCGCCATTAGGTTTGTACACAAAATCAACGCCCGTTAACAATCCCCTTTAAAGTATGAAGAACCCCCTGCACCGGGCAAGACTAGTGATGGGGGATGCAGAGGGACCCAGAGAACCGTTAAAAAATAGTACCCACCTGGTGCAGGGGGTTCGAGTCTTTTTAAAGATTTTTTAAAGATGCGTTTATCTTAATGCAAGATCGCCATTAGGTTTGTACACAAAATCAACGCCCGTTAACAATCCCCTTTAAAGTATGAAGGACCCCCTGCACCGGGCAAGACTAGTGATGGGGGGATGCAGAGGAACCCAGAGAACCTTTAAAAAATAGTGCCCATCTGGTGCAGGGGGTTCGAGTATTTTTAAAGATTTTTTAAAGATGCGTTTATCTTAATGCACAGATCGCCATTAGGTTTGTACACAAAATCAACGCCCGTTAACAATCCCCTTTAAAGTATGAAGGACCCCCTGCACCGGGCAAGACTAGTGATGGGGGGATGCAGAGGAACCCAGAGAACCGTTAAAAAATAGTGCCCACCTGGTGCAGGGGGTTCGAGTATTTTTAGAGATGCGTTTATCTTAATGCAAGATCGCCATTAGGTTTGTACACAAAATCAACGCCCGTTAACAATCCCCTTTAAAGTATGAAGGACCCCCTGCACCGGGCAAGACTAGTGATGGGGGGATGCAGAGGGACCCAGAGAACCTTAAAAAAATAGTGCCCACCTGGTGCAGGGGGTTCGAGTTTTTTTAAAGATTTTTTAAAGATGCGTTTATCTTAATGCACAGATCGCCATTAGGTTTGTACACAAAATCAACGCCCGTTAACAATCCCCTTTAAAGTATGAAGGACCCCCTGCACCGGGCAAGACTAGTGATGGGGGGATGCAGAGGGACCCAGAGAACCTTAAAAAAATAGTGCCCACCTGGTGCAGGGGGTTCGAGTATTTTTAAAGATTTTTTAAAGATGCGTTTATCTTAATGCACAGATCGCCATTAGGTTTGTACACAAAATCAACGCCCGTTAACAATCCCCTTTAAAGTATGAAGGACCCCCTGCACCGGGCAAGACTAGTGATGGGGGGATGCAGAGGAACCCAGAGAACCGTTAAAAAATAGTGCCCACCTGGTGCAGGGGGTTCGAGTATTTTTAAAGATTTTTTAAAGATGCCTTTATCTTAATGCAAGATCGCCATTAGGTTTGTACACAAAATCAACGCCCGTTAACAATCCCCTTTAAAGTATGAAGGACCCCCTGCACCGGGCAAGACTAGTGATGGGGGGATGCAGAGGGACCCAGAGAACCTTAAAAAAATAGTGCCCACCTGGTGCAGGGGGTTCGAGTATTTTTAAAGATTTTTTAAAGATGCGTTTATCTTAATGCACAGATCGCCATTAGGTTTGTACACAAAATCAACGCCCGTTAACAATCCCTTTTAAAGTATGAAGGACCCCCTGCACCGGGCAAGACTAGTGATGGGGGGATGCAGAGGAACCCAGAGAATCGTTAAAAAATAGTGCCCACCTGGTGCAGGGGGTTCGAGTATTTTTAAAGATTTCTTTAATGATGCGTTTATCTTAATGCAAGATCGCCATTAGGTTTGTACACAAAATCAACGCCCGTTAACAATCCCCTTTAAAGTATGAAGAACCCCCTGCACCGGGCAAGACTAGTGATGGGGGGATGCAGAGGGACCCAGAGAACCGTTAAAAAATAGTGCCCACCTGGTGCAGGGGGTTCGAGTATTTTTAAAGATTTTATAAAGATGCGTTTATCTTAATGCAAGATCGCCATTAGGTTTGTACACAAAATCAACACCCGTTAACAATCCCCTTTAAAGTATGAAGGACCCCCTGCACCGGGCAAGACTAGTGATGGGGGGATGCAGAGGGACCCAGAGAACCTTTACAAAATAGTGCCCACCTGGTGCAGGGGGTTCGAGTATTTTTAAAGATTTTTTAAAGATGCGTTTATCTTAATGCACAGATCGCCATTAGGTTTGTACACAAAATCAACGCCCGTTAACAATCCCCTTTAAAGTATGAAGGACCCCCTGCACCGGACAAGACTAGTGATGGGGGGATGCAGAGGAACCCAGAGAACCGTTAAAAAATAGTGCCCACCTGGTGCAGGGGGTTCGAGTATTTTAAAAGTTTTTATAAAGATGCGTTTATCTTAATGCAAGATCGCCATTAGGTTTGTACACAAAATCAACACCCGTTAACAATCCCCTTTAAAGTATGAAGGACCCCCTGCACCGGGCAAGACTAGTGATGGGGGGATGCAGAGGGACCCAGAGAACCTTTAAAAAATAGTGCCCACCTGGTGCAGGGGGTTCGAGTATTTTTAAAGATTTTTTAAAGATGCGTTTATCTTAATGCACAGATCGCCATTAGGTTTGTACACAAAATCAACGCCCGTTAACAATCCCCTTTAAAGTATGAAGGACCCCCTGCACCGGACAAGACTAGTGATGGGGGGATGCAGAGGAACCCAGAGAACCGTTAAAAAATAGTGCCCACCTGGTGCAGGGGGTTCGAGTATTTTTAAAGATGTTTTAAAGATGCGTTTATCTTAATGCACAGATCGCCATTAGGTTTGTACACAAAATCAACGCCCGTTAACAATCCCCTTTAAAGTATGAAGGACCCCCTGCACCGGACAAGACTAGTGATGGGGGGATGCAGAGGAACCCAGAGAACCGTTAAAAAATAGTGCCCACCTGGTGCAGGGGGTTCGAGTATATTTAAAGATTTTATAAAGATACGTTTATCTTAATGCAAGATCGCCATTAGGTTTGTACACAAAATCAACACCCGTTAACAATCCCCTTTAAAGTATGAAGGACCCCCTGCACCGGACAAGACTAGTGATGGGGGGATGCAGAGGGACCCAGAGAACCTTTAAAAAATAGTGCCCATCTGGTGCAGGGGGTTCGAGTATTTTTAAAGTTTTTTTTAAGATGCGTTTATCTCAATGCACAGATCGTTATTAGGTTTGTACACAAAATCAACGCCCGTTAACAATCCCCTTTAAAGTATGAAGGACCCCCTGCACCGGACAAGACTAGTGATGGGGGGATGCAGAGGAACCCAGAGAACCGTAAAAAAATAGTGCCCACCTGGTGCAGGGGGTTCGAGTGTTTTTAAAGATTTTTTTAAAGATGCGTTTATCTTAATGCAAGATCGCCATTAGGTTTGTACACAAAATCAACGCCCGTTAACAATCCCCTTTAAAGTATGAAGGACCCCCTGCACCGGGCAAGACTAGTGATGGGGGGATGCAGAGGGACCTAGAGAACCTTACAAAAATAGTGCCCACCTGGTGCAGGGGGTTCGAGTATTTTTAAAGATTTTTTAAAGATGCGTTTATCTTAATGCACAGATCGCCATTAGGTTTGTACACAAAATCAACGCCCGTTAACAATCCCCTTTAAAGTATGAAGAACCCCCTGCACCGGGCAAGACTAGTGATGGGGGGATGCAGAGGAACCCAGAGAACCGTTAAAAAATAGTGCCCACCTGGTGCAGGGGGTTCGAGTATTTTTAAAGATTTTTTAAAGATGCGTTTATCTTAATGCAAGATCGCCATTAGGTTTGTACACAAAATCAACGCCCGTTAACAATCCCCTTTAAAGTATGAAGAACCCCCTGCACCGGGCAAGACTAGTGATGGGGGGATGCAGAGGGACCCAGAGAACCGTTAAAAAATAGTACCCACCTGGTGCAGGGGGTTCGAGTCTTTTTAAAGATTTTTTAAAGATGCGTTTATCTTAATGCAAGATCGCCATTAGGTTTGTACACAAAATCAACGCCCGTTAACAATCCCCTTTAAAGTATGAAGGACCCCCTGCACCGGGCAAGACTAGTGATGGGGGGATGCAGAGGAACCCAGAGAACCTTTAAAAAATAGTGCCCATCTGGTGCAGGGGGTTCGAGTATTTTTAAAGATTTTTTAAAGATGCGTTTATCTTAATGCACAGATCGCCATTAGGTTTGTACACAAAATCAACGCCCGTTAACAATCCCCTTTAAAGTATGAAGGACCCCCTGCACCGGACAAGACTAGTGATGGGGGGATGCAGAGGAACCCAGAGAACCGTTAAAAAATAGTGCCCACCTGGTGCAGGGGGTTCGAGTATTTTTAAAGATTTTTTAAAGATGCGTTTATCTTAATGCACAGATCGCCATTAGGTTTGTACACAAAATCAACGCCCGTTAACAATCCCCTTTAAAGTATGAAGAATCCCCTGCACCGGGCAAGACTAGTGATGGGGGGATGCAGAGGGACCCAGAGAACCTTTAAAAAATAGTGCCCATCTGGTGCAGGGGGTTCGAGTATTTTTAAAGATTTTTTAAAGATGCGTTTATCTCAATGCACAGATCGCCATTAGGTTTGTACACAAAATCAACGCCCGTTAACAATCCCCTTTAAAGTATGAAGGACCCCCTGCACCGGACAAGACTAGTGATGGGGGGATGCAGAGGAACCGAGAGAACCGTTAAAAAATAGTGCCCACCTGGTGCAGGGGGTTCGAGTGTTTTTAAAGATTTTTTTAAAGATGCGTTTATCTTAATGCAAGATCGCCATTAGGTTTGTACACAAAATCAACGCCCGTTAACAATCCCCTTTAAAGTATGAAGGACCCCCTGCACCGGGCAAGACTAGTGATGGGGGGATGCAGAGGGACCTAGAGAACCTTACAAAAATAGTGCCCACCTGGTGCAGGGGGTTCGAGTATTTTTAAAGTTTTTTTTAAAGATGCGTTTATCTTAATGCAAGATCGCCATTAGGTTTGTACACAAAATCAACGCCCGTTAACAATCCCTTTAAAGTATGAAGAACCCCCTGCACCGGGCAAGACTAGTGATGGGGGGATGCAGAGGAACCCAGAGAACCGTTAAAAAATAGTGCCCACCTGGTGCAGGGGGTTCGAGTATTTTTAGAGATGCGTTTATCTTAATGCAAGATCGCCATTAGGTTTGTACACAAAATCAACGCCCGTTAACAATCCCCTTTAAAGTATGAAGGACCCCCCTGCACCGGGCAAGACTAGTGATGGGGGGATGCAGAGGAACCCAGAGAACCGTTAAAAAATAGTGCCCACCTGGTGCAGGGGGTTCGAGTATTTTTAAAGATTTTTTAAAGATGCGTTTATCTTAATGCAAGATCGCCATTAGGTTTGTACACAAAATCAACGTCCGTTAACAATCCCCTTTAAAGTATGAAGGACCCCCTGCACCGGGCAAGACTAGTGATGGGGGGGGATGCAGAGGGACCCAGAGAACCTTAAAAAAATAGTGCCCACCTGGTGCAGGGGGTTCGAGTATTTTTAAAGATTTTTTAAAGATGCGTTTATCTTAATGCACAGATCGCCATTAGGTTTGTACACAAAATCAACGCCCGTTAACAATCCCTTTTAAAGTATGAAGGACCCCCTGCACCGGGCAAGACTAGTGATGGGGGGATGCAGAGGAACCCAGAGAATCGTTAAAAAATAGTGCCCACCTGGTGCAGGGGGTTCGAGTATTTTTAAAGATTTCTTTAATGATGCGTTTATCTTAATGCAAGATCGCCATTAGGTTTGTACACAAAATCAACGCCCGTTAACAATCCCTTTAAAGTATGAAGAACCCCCTGCACCGGACAAGACTAGTGATGGGGGGATGCAGAGGAACCCAGAGAACCGTTAAAAAATAGTGCCCACCTGGTGCAGGGGGTTCGAGTGTTTTTAAAGATTTTTTTAAAGATGCGTTTATCTTAATGCAAGATCGCCATTAGGTTTGTACACAAAATCAACGCCCGTTAACAATCCCCTTTAAAGTATGAAGGACCCCCTGCACCGGGCAAGACTAGTGATGGGGGGATGCAGAGGGACCTAGAGAACCTTACAAAAATAGTGCCCACCTGGTGCAGGGGGTTCGAGTATTTTTAAAGTTTTTTTTAAAGATGCGTTTATCTTAATGCAAGATCGCCATTAGGTTTGTACACAAAATCAACGCCCGTTAACAATCCCTTTACAGTATGAAGAACCCCCTGCACCGGGCAAGACTAGTGATGGGGGGATGCAGAGGAACCCAGAGAACCGTTAAAAAATAGTGCCCACCTGGTGCAGGGGGTTCGAGTATTTTTAGAGATGCGTTTATCTTAATGCAAGATCGCCATTAGGTTTGTACACAAAATCAACGCCCGTTAACAATCCCCTTTAAAGTATGAAGGACCCCCTGCACCGGGCAAGACTAGTGATGGGGGGGATGCAGAGGGACCCAGAGAACCTTAAAAAAATAGTGCCCACCTGGTGCAGGGGGTTCGAGTATTTTTAAAGATTTTTTAAAGATGCGTTTATCTTAATGCACAGATCGCCATTAGGTTTGTACACAAAATCAACGCCCGTTAACAATCCCTTTTAAAGTATGAAGGACCCCCTGCACCGGGCAAGACTAGTGATGGGGGGATGCAGAGGAACCCAGAGAATCGTTAAAAAATAGTGCCCACCTGGTGCAGGGGGTTCGAGTATTTTTAAAGATTTCTTTAATGATGCGTTTATCTTAATGCAAGATCGCCATTAGGTTTGTACACAAAATCAACGCCCGTTAACAATCCCTTTAAAGTATGAAGAACCCCCTGCACCGGGCAAGACTAGTGATGGGGGGATGCAGAGGAACCCAGAGAACCGTTAAAAAATAGTGCCCACCTGGTGGAGGGGGTTCGAGTATTTTTAGAGATGCGTTTATCTTAATGCAAGATCGCCATTAGGTTTGTACACAAAATCAACGCCCGTTAACAATCCCCTTTAAAGTATGAAGGACCCCCCTGCACCGGGCAAGACTAGTGATGGGGGGATGCAGAGGAACCCAGAGAACCGTAAAAAAATAGTGCCCACCTGGTGCAGGGGGTTCGAGTATTTTTAAAGATTTTTTAAAGATGCGTTTATCTTAATGCAAGATCGCCATTAGGTTTGTACACAAAATCAACGTCCGTTAACAATCCCCTTTAAAGTATGAAGGACCCCCTGCACCGGGCAAGACTAGTGATGGGGGGGATGCAGAGGGACCCAGAGAACCTTAAAAAAATAGTGCCCACCTGGTGCAGGGGGTTCGAGTATTTTTAAAGATTTTTTAAAGATGCGTTTATCTTAATGCACAGATCGCCATTAGGTTTGTACACAAAATCAACGCCCGTTAACAATCCCTTTTAAAGTATGAAGGACCCCCTGCACCGGGCAAGACTAGTGATGGGGGGATGCAGAGGAACCCAGAGAATCGTTAAAAAATAGTGCCCACCTGGTGCAGGGGGTTCGAGTATTTTTAAAGATTTCTTTAATGATGCGTTTATCTTAATGCAAGATCGCCATTAGGTTTGTACACAAAATCAACGCCCGTTAACAATCCCCTTTAAAGTATGAAGAACCCCCTGCACCGGGCAAGACTAGTGATGGGGGGATGCAGAGGGACCCAGAGAACCGTTAAAAAATAGTGCCCACCTGGTGCAGGGGGTTCGAGTATTTTTAAAGATTTTTTAAAGATGCGTTTATCTTAATGCAAGATCGCCATTAGGTTTGTACACAAAATCAACGCCCGTTAACAATCCCCTTTAAAGTATGAAGAACCCCCTGCACCGGGCAAGACTAGTGATGGGGGGATGCAGAGGGACCCAGAGAACCTTAAAAAAAATAGTGCCCACCTGGTGCAGGGGGTTCGAGTATTTTTAAAGATTTTTTAAAGTTGCGTTTATCTTAATGCAAGATCGCCATTAGGTTTGTACACAAAATCAACGCCCGTTAACAATCCCCTTTAAAGTATGAAGAACCCCCTGCACCGGGCAAGACTAGTGATGGGGGGATGCAGAGGGACCCAGAGAACCTTAAAAAAAATAGTGCCCACCTGGTGCAGGGGGTTCGAGTATTTTTTAAGATTTTTTAAAGATGCGTTTATCTTAATGCAAGATCGCCATTAGGTTTGTACACAAAATCAATGCCCGTTAACAATCCCCTTTAAAGTATGAAGAACCCCCTGCACCGGGCAAGACTAGTGATGGGGGGATGCAGAGGGACCCAGAGAACCGTTAAAAAATAGTGCCCACCTGGTGCAGGGGGTTCGAGTATTTTTAAAGATTTTTTAAAGATGCGTTTATCTTAATGCAAGATCGCCATTAGGTTTGTACACAAAATCAACGCCCGTTAACAATCCCCTTTAAAGTATGAAGGACCCCCCTGCACCGGGCAAGACTAGTGATGGGGGGCTGCAGAGGGACCCAGAGAACCTTAAAAAAATAGTGCCCACCTGGTGCAGGGGGTTCGAGTATTTTTAAAGATTTTTTAAAGATGCGTTTATCTTAATGCACAGATCGCCATTAGGTTTGTACACAAAATCAACGCCCGTGAACAATCCCCTTTAAAGTATGAAGGACCTCCTGGACCTATGATGCACGATATGGGGCAGAGGGCTCCCCCTCTTTTGTGTTGGTCACTGTGTTCCCGGAATCTCATAAATTATTTTCAGAAGTCTAGGGGGGATGTGTTAGGTAACAATAGTCTGGAGAGTGTATAGGGTATGGGGAAAAAAGGGGGTACCCCTGTGCCCCATTTCGTGCTGGGTACATGTATATCTTGGACCGGGGAAGACTGGTGGTGGAGGGATGCAGGGGGACCCAGAGAACCGTCAGAAAAGGTGTCCAAAGGGGGGTACCTTTTTAACCAGGTATCGAAACCACGTATGCGTGGACAGCGCCCCCAACTGTAAATTAACGTCCACCCCCACCCACCCCATACACACCCAGTCGCACTTTCCCAATACGTGCGAGGACAATGCTTTGTGTTTCCTATTGTTCCTTTAATATAACCCAACCCCATAGACTAAGCACATACTACGTGCGAGGACCAATTTCAACAAACGACTTGACGTGCGAGGACTGAAAGGTTTCTTTGTATTTCCTTTCTCCTCTTGTCTTTGGAGATATACAGAACCTGTACACACACGCGCGCGCACCCAGTCATGTAAACGGGTGCAATCGTGGACCTCACATTGTTCCTCTTTTGTTTATACTCTTTCGGAAGGCCTCCCATGATTTGTACACGATTTTCAATCGTTCGGTGAATCGTGGACCCTTTGTCTACGCCCGGCCCACATTCTTTTGTCCTAGGTCCACGATTGCATTATGTACTCATCTGGGGTACCTCTATTGTAGACTTTACTTTCCTTCTTTTATTCTCCTTTGTCCATGGCCGCCGGAACCGGGGGGGGGGGGGGGGGCCACGGGCCCCCCACTTTTTTCTTCTAAACAAAAGGGGGAGGGGCGAGAAATATCGGCTGGGGTAGAGGCATGTGTACTAGTCATATTCTCTCCTCCCAAGCTTCCCCCTACTGCCCTAGGCCTTCCTGATCCCAGTGTGCATAACCGTCGGAGCCTGAGCGCGGCCCAACAACTATTATTCCAACGGTGCAAAAGGGCGCGCATGCACAAAATGAAGCTCGTCATTGTATTTCATTGATGTTGTGGCCCTGAAGGGACATCACACATCGCAAATTTCTTGCAGATATTTCCGATGTCGCACATTTTATCGCAAATTTCTTTGCAGATTTCTTTGCAAATATTTCTACCGGGCTACTTTTTGACGAACCTGGCAAATGCTGTGGATTCGGCCGCGGAAGTTCAGCCGTGGATTCAGTCTCAGATTCAAAATCTTAAACGCATCAAGTAAAAGGTCGTCAACAAAGTTTTGAGAGGGTGTTTGTTTCAACAACGAAATGTACAAAGGTTTTAGCAAAATTACGTTTTTTATGCATAGTCTAAATAACAAATTTTATCTTTAAGCAAACCTGAATCCTCGATCCTGATTGGTCGATCCGTGGCAGCTGAGAGTGTGATAAAAAATTATACAAATAATGAATGTTTATGAGTGCGATGGTAAGAAAAATTTCATGAGGTAACAGATTGAATGTTCCATTCCACGAGGCGAAGCCGAGTGGAATGGGACATTCCATCTGTCACCGAATGAAATTATTCTTACCAATGCACGAATGTGAAACATTCATTATTTGTTTTATACAACGCCTGAATAAATCCGACAGATTGCAGGCACGGATTTCTTGGTGTACAACGTGCCGTTTACCCTCTCAGTCTCGCATAAAACCGCGACAAAAAGTGGTCCAGTTCCGAATCAGTTAAAGCTTTAATTGTTGTTCCTGCGTGTCTTGCAAATTCCCCTAATCGTTTGACTGCATATTTAATTTGTCTCTTTGTGTTAGCAGCGTCAGCATCGCCTAAGTACAAGTTCCAATATTTCGTCGTCTGGTAGAAAAACCTATTCCTCCTTGGGAAAAAAAACCGCAGTTCGGAAACACCGTCCGCCATTTTTATGTGAATGACAGCCTAGACTGGTTTCCGATCCCCATATGTATTTTGAAGTCCGAAGGACAACGGAGGGACCGGGAACCAGTCGAATGACAGCCGTGTTGTGGCGGCGGGGAAGTTCTATCAAACGCGTATACCGTTTGTATGATAGAACCATGTGACTTTTTTGGCGGTGCGGGTTCGCGCACCCTCGATTCCATGGGCGCGTGTGCAAGGCATGGTGGGAAAACATGGCGCCGCAAGATCGTACCCATGGTAACGAGGTTGGGGTTCGCGCGCGTCGTGCGATGGGACGAATAATTCAATGCACGTGATCGACGATCCACCAATCGGATGGCTGGGATTTATTCAGCTTTTGAACTACCAATGGATTGTGCAGCACTGCGTTTTGCGTATCGCAAAACGCAGTGCATGCTGCACAATCCATTGGTAGTTCAAAAGCTGCGCGTTTGCGTCCCATGTGGATCGTCACGTCTTTGGCGCACATTGTTACGTTTTCCGGGAAAACATGGCTGTAACCCATTGATCTCCATTTATAATGATGGACGTAACCCGAAACCACATGCGAGCTTGCGATTCGCCCGCGCGTACTTCACTAGTATATGCAACACGTATGTAAAACACTCATTCATAATGTTTCCCGCGAAAAAAACGAACTAAAAAGAAACTTAGTTTTGATTGCATTTTTGAGTTGTTTATGTAAATGTGTTTCCCAGCACTTCACAGCCCCTATATAGTTCCGGTAATTTTCCCAATAGGCCCCTATGTCATTACAAAGCTGATTTTTTGCTGAGCAAATGTTTTTGCTCAGTCTCTCATGCCAACAAGGACTTGTACCCCCTGTGAATGATCTGACAGGTACTTGCCTCGGAAATACCGTGATGTCCCGCAGAGCTACAAACAGTCAAACACTTGGTTGTTGCGTCAATCGCTTGACTTCTCAAAAGTATCTCGGAACACCCTCTCTCTATAGCTCGCCATATTTACAAAACGTCGTCCAACGTATGTGAATAAAAATGGCGAAAATGTTTTTTGCGATGAAAAATAGACTTTGCGGACACTAATAACGCATTGCAAAATATATCAATCGCTAACTTGATTATTTGCGATGAACAAATTCATCGCAAGTATTAGTGAAATCGTTCTTCAAAATTCATCGCTAAGTTGCGATGGGTTTTGAGTTTAGCGAGCGATTTCGGCATTTGCGATGATCGCAAAGGTTAGTGAAATAGGCCCCTTTCTCCTGTTTTCAGAATGGCGTACGTAAAGAGGTCTGTCCATTGAGGTCTGTCTGTCCATTAGGCCGTGTCCGAAATGGGCGTCTACAGCTAAAGCTACGGCTACGTCACGCGTAGTTGTAATAGAAGAACACCTAGACAATAGCCATAGACAAGCGATTCGGACGCAGCCTTAGAGATCAATGGGTCTCCACTGATCTCCACTATTATTGACAATAATAATAATGGAGATTAATAGAGTACCGAAGTGATGACGTCAATCAATGCAATGTTTGGAATTAGAATACATTCTAAACTGATGTGTTTAGAACCAGTTGCCGCAGCAGCTTACGTCAGACTTCGGTATTCTATGGGTCTATCGACAAAGTTCCAGTTGAAAATGTTCAATTTGAGTATATTAACTTATTTCAACCCTCCTATGCAAACATGCATTGTGAGCCATGTTGTTGTATGGGTCAAAATCAGTCAAGGTGATTGTTTGTGACCCTTCTGCCACATGTACAAACCACATGTAATTATTATTTATTATTTATGGTTTATTTAAAAACACCAAATCGATAGCCACATATTAATAAGACTGGTTTACAGCAAGTTAAAAATTATTGAGACAATATAAATACAAATTATTAAAAAGTAAAATAAAAACCGGGGTTTAAATATAATATAAAACATCGATCAAACAAACATTTACAACAACAAAATATTCTGACATATAACAATAGCAATCACATACAAAGGGATAACGTACCAAATGGAAACTAGCGCTGGGATGGTCGATTTTTTGTATCTTTCAGTTCTACAACGAGGAATTATTAGAGTAGAGGAGGTGCTGTTCCTAAGTTTTCTACCTGCACAATTTAATTTCTGAGGGGGGAGCATATTTCTATACTTAGGCCTATAAGAATTCATCAGTTTAGATCCAAAATTTTAAAAAAGATGATTTCTTCTAGATTCCAATGAAGGAATTCCTAATAGTTCTAGAGCCTTGGAGTAAGAATAATAACATTGATAGCCAAGAATTATCCGGCAGGCACGTTTCTGCACACATTCGATTCTATAAGATAAAGACCTACAATCCCGGCCAAATCTCGTTGGGCCCCCGACCCCCCCCCCCCCCCCCCCCCCCCCCTGCCCCCGGTCAATGTTGGCTCTCATTGCGCGGAATGCGCGCCTGCTTGAGGGTATGTTTATCATCACGTGGCCCAAGCATTTTGGCCGGGATTGTCTGAAAGTTCGCCTAGTTTATCTATAAAGAGTTGAAAACACGCAAAATCAACTTTTCAACCTAAATAGTATAAATTACCGGATTATATCGCCCCCAACGGTGATCCCCGTCTAAACATTCGATGCTATTTTAGTGATTATGTCCAACTAATTAGGTTGTCATAATTTTTGTTTGACCGTTCGGACAACCAAGACGTTATGATGGTTAGATTGTTATGAGGCAGAAATATAACACTCAGTTTCTTTAATTTACGGATTTTTGTACTGTCTAGTATTTATATGTTGTTAATAATTTAAGCCGTGGTTTAAGCAAATACTGAAATGCCAAAATTCCTTTCTTTCATTTGTTTTAAGTGCGACTATGAGCTTCCTAAACAGTATGAAAAGTGAGAATTTTGTTAGATTGTATAAAGCAATAATAATTCAGCATCTTTCTAGTGACATTTTCACGCACACCCTGTAGTGTACACTCTTAAAACGGATTGGTTGAAACCAACCAATATATTGGTAGGATTGGTAGATATGTGTCCAACCAATCCAATTGGTTGGACACATATCAATCCAATAATTGGTTGTTTTAACCAATATTGGATATTTCAACCAATCCGTTTTTAGAGTGTATTCTGTATTGTGCCGCTGCCAACACGTCATTGGACTGGAGAACCTGCCAAAAAATGCGCGTTGATCGTAAACCGGCACAGTGTCTCCGCAGCAATATTGCACCACGTGGCAAAATGTCAATGAATAAATCATCCATTATGATGGATGAACCTTTAAATAATGTAGGTTAGATTTTTAAAAACAGAAGTGGGGTCCAGTCGGGAATAATGCCATTTTTGATATTGGCTGTAATTGAGTTCAAATACGATGTAAATATTTCAAATAATGATATAGCATTGATATGATACCGGTAGCATTGGTAGAGCAGGGCGTAGCCAAGAGGTGGCATTTCCCCCCGGCAACCGGGCAACTCATGTCCATCCACGTGTATTGCAAATAGTCCTCTTAGAAAAAGTAATTATCTAGACCACTTTGGGCAGATAAACCTTTGATTCATGTTTTGTCATTATTGATATTTGTGAGAATAACACTAGGAACATCTAACAAAAGAAAACCCACGCAGTCCTTTGTTTGTAACAAAGGACTGCGTGGGTTTTCTTTTGTTAGATGTTCATAGTGTAAGTAATTCCTATAATTGTTTAGCTATACTATTATTGAATAATGGTTCGAAAAGATTATTTTATGGTGGCCCTGAAGGGACATCGGAAATCGTGAATATTGATGTCAATATTCACGACAACATTTTACGACTTGCCCCAAATCGTGAATATTCACGTGACCATTCCCGTCAAAAATATCACATCCCGCTCTCCGGTCGCAAATATTCACGTCAAAAATTTCACGGCAAAAATTTCACGTCCTGCATGCTCTCCGGTCGCAAATATTCACGTCAATATTCACGTCAAAAATTTCACGTACCGCTCTCCGGCCACAAATATTCACGTGATTTCTTTATCAGCAAGCAAGGTGCTAGTCTTGGTTCCAAGACCTTCGTGTTCCTTTTTTTCCTTCTGAACGAGGGCGCTGTTTCTCAGTAAATCGATTAGGATTGTATTTGATAATGTTTTATATATTACGCGCTCTGACAAGAATCGATTCTACTGTTCTTTGCTCGGTTCTTCACTGCACTACATCCGTGATTGATCGCATGCACGCCTGCCGGTGATGTGTGACAGCCTGTAAATTGCGCCCTCTGTTGATGACAAGTATCAGACAGTAACGTCTTGGAACCAAGACTAGCAAGGTGCCGGTTGTCAAGTCGATGTGCGTGTGCGAACTCAGTCGCGAATTTAAGAAAATAGAACGCATGCTACAGGGAGCTGCATAAACTCAGCAGATTATGGAAACCTTTTCTGTAAATCTTATACAAAACTCATTTTTTTAGGTTACGTTTTTCCAACAGAGACCAGTTAGCATACTTTCATAAAATAACTTAAAAATGACATATTATTTTATTAATCGAATATTTTCTGAAACCAATTTTATGAAAAGGCAGTACCTTTCTCTAAAAAGAAAACGTACCTCACATGTCTATAATTTTTCCGAATTTTCCGAACCCCCTGCACCAGGTGGGCACTATTTTTTTAAGGTTCTCTGGGTCCCTCTGCATCCCCCCATCACTAGTCTTGCCCGGTGCAGGGGGTCCTTCATACTTTAAAGGGGATTGTTAACGGGCGTTGATTTTGTGTACAAACCTAATGGCGATCTGTGCATTAAGATAAACGCATCTTTAAAAAATCTTTCAAAATACTCGAACCCCCTGCACCAGGTGGGCACTATTTTTTTAAGGTTCTCTGGGTCCCTCTGCATCCCCCCATCACTAGTCTTGCCCGGTGCAGGGGGTCCTTCATACTTTAAAGGGGATTGTTAACGGGCGTTGATTTTGTGTACAAACCTAATGGCGATCTTGCATTAAGATAAACGCATCTTTAAAAAATCTTTAAAAATACTCGAACCCCCTGCACTATTTTTTAACGGTTCTCTGGGTCCCTCTGCATCCCCCCATCACTAGTCTTGCCCGGTGCAGGGGGTTCTTCATACTTTAAAGGGGATTGTTAACGGGCATTGATTTTGTGTACAAACCTAATGGCGATCTGTGCATTAAGATAAACGCATCTTTAAAAAATCTTTACAAATACTCGAACCCCCTGCACCAGGTGGGCACTATTTTTTTAAGGTTCTCTGGGTCCCTCTGCATCCCCCCATCACTAGTCTTGCCCGGTGCAGGGGGTCCTTCATACTTTAAAGGGGATTGTTAATGGGCGTTGATTTTGTGTACAAACCTAATGGCGATCTTGCATTAAGATAAACGCATCTTTAAAAAATCTTTAAAAATACTCGAACCCCCTGCACCAGGTGGGCACTATTTTTTTAAGGTTCTCTGGGTCCCTCTGCATCCCCCCATCACTAGTCTTGCCCGGTGCAGGGGGTCCTTCATACTTTAAAGGGGATTGTTAACGGGCGTTGATTTTGTGTACAAACCTAATGGCGATCTTGCATTAAGATAAACGCATCTTTAAAAAATCTTTAAAAATACTCGAACCCCCTGCACCAGGTGGGCACTATTTTTTAACGGTTCTCTGGGTCCCTCTGCATCCCCCCATCACTAGTCTTGCCTGGTGCAGGGGTCCTTCATACTTTAAAGGGGATTGTTAACGGGCGTTGATTTTGTGTACAAACCTAATGGCGATCTGTGCATTAAGATAAACGCATCTTTAAAAAATCTTTAAAAATACTCGAACCCCCTGCACCAGGTGGGCACTATTTTTTTAAGGTTCTCTGGGTCCCTCTGCATCCCCCCATCACTAGTCTTGCCCGGTGCAGGGGGTCCTTCATACTTTAAAGGGGATTGTTAACGGGCGTTGATTTTGTGTACAAACCTAATGGCGAAATGTCACCTGAAATGTAAAATCAATTTGCGAAACGCATCTTAAAAAAAAAAAAAAACTTGATCCGTGTTGAGATCCTCTATCCTAAAACCGTACCCCCCCCCCCCCCCCCCCCCCTCGTCCGACACACACACCTGTCCAAAGCTAGCCGCGAACTGGGCCCGATTTCCAGCCTCGAACTCAGCCTCGAACTCAGCCTCGAACTCCTAAAATCTAAACCACATGCATCAAAGGGAGGTCAAAAAGTCTTCGCTTTTGCGCTTGCCGAATCATTTTAAAGAATTCATTGAACGAATTTCCAGAAATATACCCTAAAATGCGAATTTTTATCAGACACGATTTTAACATATATGATAAAGGTTATTGAAATTCAACAAAAAGATGATTTGGACGTTAATGTGTTCACCAAATACGTTCAACTATTTCTAGTTTGTGTAGAGAGAACCGGCGGAAATTTAAAGACGCCTTTAAAACAAAATACCCCCCAACAGATTCATCAAAGTCGTAATTTTTATTGCATGATCTCAAAGATCATCCCTCTTGGCACACTTAATTTTGGATAAGGCCAAATCGGTCAACTATTAATGCCCAGCCTCACCAACTGAAAATTGCATCTTTTCCCCATATACTTGTGCACAGACTTTAAAGACGCCTTTAAAACAAAATACCCCCCAACAGATTCATCAAAGTCGTAATTTTTATTGCATGATCTTAAAGATCATCCCTCTTGGCACACTTAATTTTGGATAAGGCCAAATCGGTCAACTATTAATGCCCAGCCTCACCAACTGAAAATTGCATCTTTTCCCCATATACTTTGTGCACAGACTTTAAAGACGCCTTTAAAACAAAATACCCCCCAACAGATTCATCAAAGTCGTAATTTTTATTGCATGATCTCAAAGACCATCCCTCTTGGCACACTTAATTTTGGATAAGGCCAAATCGGTCAACTATTAATGCCCAGCCTCACCAACTGAAAATTGCATCTTTTCCCCATATACTTGTGCACAGACTTTAAAGACGCCTTTAAAACAAAATACCCCCCAACAGATTCATCAAAGTCGTAATTTGTATTGCATGATCTTAAAGATCATCCCTCTTGGCACACTTAATTTTGGATAAGGCCAAATCGGTCAACTAATAATGCCCAGCCTTACCAACTGAAAATTGCATCTTTTCCCCATATACTTGTGCACAGACTTTAAAGACGCCTTTAAAACAAAATACCCCCCAACAGATTCATCAAAGTCGTAATTTTTATTGCATGATCTTAAAGATCATCCCTCTTGGCACACTTAATTTTGGATAAGGCCAAATCGGTCAACTATTAATGCCCAGCCTCACCAACTGAAAATTGCATCTTTTCCCCATATACTTTGTGCACAGACTTTAAAGACGCCTTTAAAACAAAATACCCCCCAACAGATTCATCAAAGTCGTAATTTTTATTGCATGATCTCAAAGATCATCCCTCTTGGCACACTTAATTTTGGATAAGGCCAAATCGGTCAACTATTAATGCCCAGCCTCACCAACTGAAAATTGCATCTTTTCCCCATATACTTTGTGCACAGACTTTAAAGACGCCTTTAAAACAAAATACCCCCCCAACAGATTCATCAAAGTCGTAATTTTTATTGCATGATCTTAAAGATCATCCCTCTTGGCACACTTAATTTTGGATAAGGCCAAATCGGTCAACTAATAATGCCCAGCCTCACCAACTGAAAATTGCATCTTTTCCCCATATACTTGTGCACAGACTTTAAAGACGCCTTTAAAACAAAATACCCCCCAACAGATTCATCAAAGTCGTAATTTTTATTGCATGATCTCAAAGATCATCCCTCTTGGCACACTTAATTTTGGATAAGGCCAAATCGGTCAACTATTAATGCCCAGCCTCACCAACTGAAAATTGCATCTTTTCCCCATATGCTTGTGCACAGACTTTAAAGACGCCTTTAAAACAAAATACCCCCCAACAGATTCATCAAAGTCGTAATTTTTATTGCATGATCTCAAAGATCATCCCTCTTGGCACACTTAATTTTGGATAAGGCCAAATCGGTCAACTAATAATGCCCAGCCTCACCAACTGAAAATGGCATCTTTTCCCCATATACTTTGTGCACAGACTTTAAAGACGCCTTTAAAGCAAAATACCCCCCCAACAGATTCATCAAAGTCGTAATTTTTATTGCATGATCTTAAAGATCATCCCTCTTGGCACACTTAATTTTGGATAAGGCCAAATCGGTCAACTAATAATGCCCAGCCTCACCAACTGAAAATTGCATCTTTTCCCCATATACTTTGTGTAGCGACTTTAAAGACGCCTTTAAAACAAAATACCCCCCAACAGATTCATCAAAGTCGTAATTTTTATTGCATGATCTCAAAGATCATCCCTCTTGGCACACTTAATTTTGGATAAGGCCAAATCGGTCAACTATTAATGCCCAGCCTCACCAACTGAAAATTGCATCTTTCCCCCATATACTTGTGCACAGACTTTAAAGACGCCTTTAAAACAAAATACCCCCCAACAGATTCATCAAAGTCGTAATTTTTATTGCATGATCTTAAAGATCATCCCTCTTGGCACACTTAATTTTGGATAAGGCCAAATCGGTCAACTAATAATGCCCAGCCTCACCAACTGAAAATTGCATCTTTTCCCTATATACTTTGTGCACAGACTTTAAAGACGCCTTTAAAACAAAATACCCCCCAACAGATTCATCAAAGTCGTAATTTTTATTGCATGATCTCAAAGATCATCCCTCTTGGCACACTTAATTTTGGATATTAAGGCCAAATCGGTCAACTATTAATGCCCAGCCTCACCAACTGAAAATTGCATCTTTTCCCCATATACTTGTGCACAGACTTTAAAGACGCCTTTAAAACAAAATACCCCCCAACAGATTCATCAAAGTCGTAATTTTTATTGCATGATCTTAAAGATCATCCCTCTTGGCACACTTAATTTTGGATAAGGCCAAATCGGTCAACTATTAATGCCCAGCCTCACCAACTGAAAATTGCATCTTTTCCCCATATACTTTGTGCACAGACTTTAAAGACGCCTTTAAAACAAAATACCCCCCAACAGATTCATCAAAGTCGTAATTTTTATTGCATGATCTAAAAGATCATCCCTCTTGGCACACTTAATTTTGGATAAGGCCAAATCGGTCAACTATTAATGCCCAGCCTCACCAACTGAAAATTGCATCTTTTCCACATATACTTGTGCACAGACTTTAAAGACGCCTTTAAAACAAAATACCCCCCCAACAGATACATCAAAGTCGTAATTTTTATTGCATGATCTTAAAGATCATCCCTCTTGGCACACTTAATTTTGGATAAGGCCAAATCGGTCAACTATTAATGCCCAGCCTCACCAACTGAAAATTGCATCTTTTCCCCATATACTTTGTGCACAGACTTTAAAGCTTTAAAGACGCCTTTAAAACAAAATACCCCCCCAACAGATTCATCAAAGTTGTAATTTTTATTGCATGATCTCAAAGATCATCCCTCTTGGCACACTTAATTTTGGATAAGGCCAAATCGGTCAACTATTAATGCCCAGCCTCACCAACTGAAAACTGCATCTTTTCCCCATATACTTGTGCACAGACTTTAAAGACGCCTTTAAAACAAAATACCCCCCAACAGATTCATCAAAGTCGTAATTTTTATTGCATGATCTCAAAGATCATCCCTCTTGGCACACTTAATTTTGGATAAGGCCAAATCGGTCAACTATTAATGCCCAGCCTCACCAACTGAAAATTGCATCTTTTCCCCATATACTTGTGCACAGACTTTAAAGACGCCTTTAAAACAAAATACCCCCAACAGATTCATCAAAGTCGTAATTTTTATTGCATGATCTCAAAGATCATCCCTCTTGGCACACTTAATTTTGGATAAGGCCAAATCGGTCAACTAATAATGCCCAGCCTCACCAACTGAAAATTGCTAAATGAACAGATACTGGAGTGAAATGCCTGAGTCTTCCATGACAGCCAATCAGTTCAAATTAAACAAGCAAAGTGTTCTCAGCAGAAAGACGCATCCAGTTGTGGAGTATTCTGCTGTCTCTATACAGAAATGATATGTCTGAACGATCGTAAAATGAATGATTTTCCTGATGCCTCTACAATATACATCACGCTGCAAATACTAAAAAGATCTCGCATATTTGATCCAAACCTGCAAAAGGTATTTGAAGCTTATAATAATTAATATAAAAAGACAGTATTATGTGCATTGCCTTTAAGTATTTTCAACATCGACAATCAAAAGAAGTACGAATTTGCCAATTTGCTCCTTTCACTTTAAAACGGCAAGGCTAGACATAATGTGTCGGAAAGATCCCTTTTGGATTTTACGGTCGTATACTTTGAGTTCTTAATGCATATATTTTGGGGAATGAATCTTGAAACTTTACCAAAGGTTCAGATTTATTTAAAAGCTAAGTATCAGGTATAGTGCATGTTTTCACCTCAAAATTGTTCATATTTCTTATCATTTTCGTTATTAGCCGTTCCATTTCGCCCGATTTAGTAATTCGTAGCATTCTTAAATTCCATTTTTGGTATCTTTTGAGGGCGAACGTCGGTGCACACATGACGTATTACCATGCTGCTTGTCTGTCCCCTACTCTTTGCTGCCATTCTGGGAGGGTTTATCTTGACTTTGAGAAAGGGCGTGGTAGTGGGGGAGGTGCTTTACGGATAGAAGACGTCGGATATGATGACGCTGAGTACTCCTGGTTTAGACGAAATTGAATGAACAAAGCAACACTTTTAATTTTTTTCTCGATCGCTTTCACCGCGGAAACTACAACTAATGATAATCAGAAGCCAAATCGCACCCTTCAAAACTTTGCGTGTCTGGTGTGGAACTTAAAGTATTATTTTGTTGCATTCGCACAAATTTCAGTACAGTAGCAAATTGTTGCATCTCATTAAACGTAAGCAATGTACATTTCATATGGTTTTTATCCGAATGCATTTTTATCCCAACTAAGGGCATATTGTGTTCATATTGAAAGAAAGCAACGGTCTACTGAGTCATTCGCATGGCACCCGCATTACAGTTTTTCTTAATCGCTTTAACACGGTTATCAAAACCTCGCACATAACCCGATTCCCATAAAACACTTCGTATGCTAACTTAAACTAAAAATACTGATGCCAGAATGAAATATTGTATTCAAATATCAAGAAACCTTTTACAAAAGCTCATACCACCGTCAAATCGCGCAGACTATCAACAAATCAATAACGTCAATTGACAAACATAGTGAAACAGAAGAAATGATGACAACATACACATTTCAAAATTGTGTGTTCGCTTTTTTTAAATGCAATATCTCCATTCAATCTCGCCCCCCCCCCCCCCCCCCCCCAAAAAAAGGGAAAGAAACGGCAAATAATGCTAACAACAAGTTTCATTTGTTTAGGCAAATACGTCTTGGTGACATGCAACCTGCTGTAATGAAATTTGTGCGAACACAACAGAATAATACTTTAAGTTCCGCAACAGGCACGCAAAGTTTTGAATTGTGTGATTTAACTTCTGATCATCGTCACTTTAGTAGCAGTTGCCGCGTTAAAGCGATTGAAAAAAACTGTAATGTCAACAAAAAATTGTGGTTTTTTTTAGGCAAATGCATCCGAAAACTGGAAAGTAACAGTTTCCATATTGTTGTTTGCATGATCAAGGCGATAATTTCCGTCAGGCCACATCTACTCGTCAACGTCGCGGTCCTTTATATCCTACCCCATATTACTTTTGATGAATGGTTGATTTCCTAAGTCCTTTGTATTAGTGCGTGTGCTATGCGAATGATTCCAGTAGACCGTTGCTTTATTTCAATTGGAACACAATATTATGCCCTTTGGGGAAACATGCATTTAAATGAAAACCGCGTGAAATGTACATTGCTTACGTTTATTGAGATGCAATAATTTGCTCGTGTGCCGAAATTTGTGCGAATACAACAAGAATACTGAAGTTCCGCACCAGGCACGCAAAGTTTTAATGGTGCGATTTCCCTTCTGATGAACGTCACTTTAGTTGCAGTTCTCGTGTGAAAGTAATATAGAGTAGGATATATGTGGCTTGACAGAAATAATCGCCTTGATCATGCTTAAAACAATATGGAAACGATTACTTTCCATTTTAGGACACATTTGCCTAATAGATGTAACTTTTTGTTGGCATTCTTTGCCGTTTTTTCTTTTCTTCTTTCGTTTATTCGGGGAGGGGGGTGGGGGCGGAACGAGGTTGAATGCAGATATTAAATTACAGTTTTTCTCAATCGCTGTAACACAACTGCAACTAAATTGACGATTATCAGAAGTGAAATCACACCAGCAACTGGTTGCATCTTACCAAACGTTAGCAATGTACACTTCAAACGGTTTTTATCTGAATGCATATTTTTCCCAACTAGGGGCATATTGTGTTAAAATTGACAGAAAGCAACGGTCTACTAGAATCATTCACATAGCACACGCACTAATACAAAGGACTTAAGAAATAGATCATTCAGCAAAAGTAATATGGGACAGGATATAAAGGAACGCAACGTCAACGAGCATATGTGGCCTGCCTGACAAGAGGATCGCCTTGATCATGCATCAAACAATATTTCACTATTTCTTTCCTTTTTCGGACACATTTGCCTAAACAAATGAAACTTGTTGTTGGTATAATTTGCCGGATTTTTTTTGGGGGGGGGGGGGGGATGGGGGACGATGTTGAATGCAGATATTGAATTTTAGAAAAGCAAACACATAATTTTGAAATGTTTTCATTACTTCTTCGTTTCAATATGTTTGTCAATAGACGTTAGTGATTTGTTGACAGTCTGCGCGATTTGGCTTTTTAAAGAAGTTTCTTGATATTTGAATACAATTTTTTATTCTGGCATCAGTATTTGTCGTTTAAGTTAGCATCCAAAGTGTAATCGGGCTATTTGTTTTGATGAACAGTGTACGAGGTTGCGGCAACCGTGTTAAAGCGATTGAGAAAAACTGTAAAATAAAGAGAACACATAATTTTGAAATGTGTATGCTGTCATAATTTCTTCTGTTCCATTAGGTTTGTCAACAAACGTTAGTAATCTGTTGCGATTTGACGGTGTAAGAGCTTTAAAAAAAAATTGATATTCGAATTGAAGAAGTATTTGTAGTTTAAGTTAGCATACGGTGTGTTTTACGAATCGGGTTATTTGCTTTGATGAACATACGAGGTTGCGGCAACCGTCTTAAAGCGATTGAGAAAAACTTTAATTTAGAGGAAATTTTTATAGAAACGAGCGAAGCTAAAACTCGATAGAATGCTCGGATAGTCAAATTGAATGATTCTTTTCGATTGTTAAATAAGGATCTGCTCTATCTTTCACTTTCAATCTAAATTGAATTAGTCAGGTGTTAAAATGAATAAAAAAATGTTGAAAATGGCCGGGAAAAAGCTATATTAAAAGGCAAGTAAAACGCCGAGAAACTATTAATTGATGGAAATTAGTTTGCAGACGAGAGGTGTTTTTTTTTTAATATAAAAGGTGGTTAACCTAAACCATTTCAGCCTGTTTCGCGAAAGGTCATTGTGTAAATGTATGTACATGAACCCGTGAGTCGGCGATACTCTCTGTTTATCGCACTGCACTATACGTACGTGGAGTTGATACTGCTGGAAGACTATTTATCGACATAACTCATCCGCATTCCCATTTATTTTGTCTACTTTTGAAATTACTTAGGTGTGAGCATGGTATGCGCGGTTCTAGAGCCAATTTTTTTAGGAGGGCTAGACCCTTCGCACGTGACGTCACCTTCTAACTTTCGCTATAAATGCTCTTTCACTTTGGGAGTCACAAAGCAACTTATAGGCCTATTCAGCGCGTAGCATTTGGCGCCCTATAAGTAGTCTATATACGTTATCTGGCGAAAGCCAGGGTCTATCAAATTTGAACAAATTTGCTGATTAATTATGCCAAAAAATGCTTCTTGACCTGCATCCAGTATTTTCAAAAAGAAATTTGAATTAGTTTCTTTTGGGGGGGGGGGGGGAGCTAGAAAAACGTTTGGGGGGGGGGGGGGGGGGGGCTAGAACCGTGCCTCGTGCATGGTTATGAGATAATCATTATGCCTCTAACAGCGACAAAAATCCTGACCTAACCTACCTTGATTCCAAGTGCTAAATGGAGTTCAAAGGCAGTGGGTCCGCTTTTGAGACAATATACAGGATCTGATTTTCGGCTGTCTAAAATGGTGGAAAATATATGCAGAACATTTCGCCAAAGACAGTCAACGCTCGCTTGATTCAACATGCATATATGCCGCGGCCGCGCAAATCGAACGAGAAAACAAACTGTGCCGGATATAGAAGAATTCAGTTAGCCAACTGGTAACTTGACCATTATGTGGTAAAGGAGGTCAAGATACGTTTAGTCGTTTACGAATGAATACAACTCGCCGCGCAGGTCAGACAAATGAAAGTATGACCCATGTAACAAGCCTACAACCCCTATTAAAAATGTGTCTCAGAAGAGGTGAAAACTTTCAAAATATGTTTGCCGTGCACCTTAATCATGTGCAAAAAGCAACGAGAAATACGTACAGACTCTGTGTAAAACAATAAAGTATAATATGGTCACGTCATATGTCTCTACACGTATACGTCATCACTCGCGCGACACATGCAGTTGACCTCGGCCTTTTCTGAATCTAGTCAAAGTGGCTCCGAAGGAAAAGGATAAAAAACGATGTTCTTTTTACTACTCACGACACTTGTTATATTAGTTTCAGGGAGGCACAAACTATCAGAAAAACTCGAACAAGTCATTTTATTCCAGGCGTTTTACTTGCTCTTTTTAAAAATTCTTCAGTCATTTTTCTGGACAAACATGTCAACCTATCTTAAAATACTTGAAGCGCATGGCAAATCTTTGCCATTTTATCAGTTCATAGGCTCACCAGATCCCAGGCATCATTCTTTTACAGATACTGAGACAGACACAATTCATCACCGTTTTAACGAATTTTTGCTTTTTGACTTTACATTACAATCACCAATTTTGCCTTGCTCAAAGAAGCATCCCTCATGTTTAATATAACATTAGTGACTGGCCTCTCCGTAATTACATTGTTCGTTTTTACAAAGAAACGCGCACTTGCTATGCACAAAAACACATTGATCGAAAGAGCGATAATAGGCAACGTCTACATGTTCAACATACACATGTACATGCAGCTCGATCAATCGACGTTTTTAGCCACGTCTCCAGGCTGTATAAGCGCGTAGCGTTGTTCTTCTTGTAGTGTTGTACAATTTTCATCACGTGACAGTTTTCCTTGACGAAACTCTCATACAAACATACAAGTGTGTATTACCTGCAATCGCGGACCTGCTATTGTCCATCTTCTGTTCGTACTTTCACTTTTTCGAAAGGTATTCCATATGATTTGTACACGATTTTCAAGCGTGGACGTTCGGTCAATCGTGGACCCATTGTCTAAGCCATATTATACCCTTTTATCCCACGCTTGGTATTTACAAACTCAACGCATACAAGTGCATGTGTAAACGTCTGCAATCGGGGACCTCATTGTCCTCCTATGGTTCATACTTTAAATTTGTTGGAAGGCCCCTCGTTGGTTTTGTACACGATTTTCAAGCAGGGACCTTTCTCAATCGGGGACCCTGTTGTCCTCTTTTGTCAAAGGTCCCCGATTGAATGCAAAAACAAACTTTTACACACAAAGTGTATAAGAACGTAGTCTTTATACAAGCTCCTAAAGGAATTATATAAAGTTCTGTGTCAATGTTTATTGCTTCGGTCGCGTCTGTTCCCTGCAATACAGTCCTCTGAATACGATATCTCCACGGGTACAAATACGGTAACTGAAACAGTTAACAATTTCTGGTAATTAATAATGTCTATTAACCTGATTTCCGCACAACACATTTGATTTGACGGTCTAATAAGTTACATGTAGATCTACACCAATAACAGCATATTATGGCACATTTCTGCAAATTTTACAAGTCACCAACGACGCGGCTCCTGCACGAATTTGTGTTTGTTATTAAACCCCAAAACGCGAATGATAACAACCACTTTACAGTCAAATAACTGACAGCAACAGAGAAATATATAAGGAATCAAGCCATTATTTATTGTGCAAGCAACAATGACTTTATTGACGAAATTAAACAATTCAGAATAAACAATACATGTATATACATGTATACGTGAAGAGAACAGCCATTGCCTCTGATGATGTTGAACTCGGTGATGAGGGGGTTTGCGCGATACCAGTATGATACCGGTACGATGATTTTTTTAGTCCAGTTTTGGCACGGTACAATTTAATAATGTACAAATATAATCAATTGGTAAAAGAATTTGTAACACTTTCTTCCACAAACATTTCAACAGTGTATTCCTAGACAAGTATATTTTAATTATTCTGTAAAAGCTTTACATGTTATTGTACAATATTGTATTAACCCTAACTCCATGGTGTGTGCACAATTTCCTAGGATTATGCCCCCAAATTTGTTGCACTGTCGAAAAAGAAGGGTCAAGTTTTAGTTTATTAAAAAGAATATATATAAAACTCAATGTTAATTTATTTTTCATATGGTTTATTAAATCACGATGCAGTGTATGTTGTAAAGCGAAGTGGCATATTGCAGCATCAGAGCATTTACAATTCATAAGGGAAAGGGGAAATTAAAAAAGAAATTAGGGGGGGGGGGGGTATAACAATACAAACAAACTGAAAACTAAGATTTTGTGACTTATACGGTTGAGGAGGGCAAAGCGTATAGCACCAAAAGTATATTTATCTTCAAGCAAACTTGAATCCTCGATCCTGATTGGTCGATCCGTGGCAGCTGAGTGTGATGGTAAGAATAATTTCATGAGGTGACAGATGGCATGTTCTATTCGCACGAATGTGAAACATTCATTATTTGTTTTATACAACGCCTGAATAAATTCTCGTCATCTGATTGGTAACTTGTAAACTGGTGCTTACATAAATGTAAGAAACATGTAGTAACACTGATAGCTGGGGGAACACTTTCAATGCATTTTATTCAAGTTAAAAACTGTTCAGAATTGTAAAAAACTGTTTCACAAATTCAGAACTTCCAGTAACCAATTACTGTCTCGAAAAGTCTCAAACAGTTAAAAATGTTCACTGTTTTTCAACAAGTTCAGAAGAATTATTCCCTTCAGATGCAGAATGTCATCTAAAAATATCCGTTCCGAAGTGTTGAAGATCAAACTGTTCAGAATTGTTAAAAAGCTGTTTCACAAATTCAGAACTTTCAGTAACCAACTAATGCACTTTCATATCCAATTTATGGAAGTTTACAACTGTACTAGTCCAGAAAAGTAAAAAATGCGGATTGCATGCATGGATTTCTTTGTGTACAACCATGGTACAACCATGGAGAAATATTATTTCTCCATGGTACAACGTGCCGTTTTCCTTTCTCAGTCCCGCATAAAACCGGGAAAAAAAATTGTCGAGTTCCGAAATAGTTAAAGCTTCAATTGTTGTTCCTGCGTGTCTAGCAAATTCATCTAATCGTTTCACTGCATATTTGATTTGTCTCTTTGTATTTGGAGCGTCAGCATTGCTTACAAGTTCCAATATTTCGTCGTCTGTTAGGAGAACAAACCGCGGCAGTTCGGGTAACTTGGCCGCCATGTTGTGTGAATGACAGCGCTGTTGCAGCGCCAACTAGTGACCGTGAAATTAGAAAAGTTTTTTGGTTCTATCAATGCGCGCGCACCATGTGATAGACCCATGTGATAGAACGTATTGGGCGGGGCGGGTTCGCGTCGTGTGATGGGTCGAATAATTCAATGCACGTGATCGACTCTCCACCAATCGGATGGCGGGGATTTATTCAGGTGTTGTATAATATAAGTTATCCCACGAGCGCCGAGTGGGATAACGAATTTATCTTCAAGCAAACTTGACGCGCAGTAAAGATGGAACACGCAACGGCGCTGTGCGCGAAACCTGTACCACATACACGCACACATCATTAACAGCCAGCACTATCCTGCAGGAGAAACTGGAGCTATCTGGAAAACGTAACAAGTGTGCGCCGAAGACGTGACGATCCACATTGGACGCAAACGCGCAGCTTTTGAATTACCAATGGATTGTGCAGCACTGCGTTTTGCGTATCGCGCAATTCGCATAATTAGAACAGCGCAATTTGGAGTGTGTATATGGGCCATGTGATATGGTTTTTATCACCCTCTCAGCTGCCACGGATTGACCAATCAGGATCGAGGATTCAAGTTTGCTTGAAGATAATAACCCATATCACACGGCCCATATACACACTCCGAATTGCGCTGTTCTAATTCCACGAATTGCGCGATACGCAAAACGCAGTGCTGCACAATCCATTGGTAATTTAAAAGCTGCTCGTTTGCGTCCCATGTGGATCGTCACGTCTGTTTCGGCGCACACTAAGTTAAGGGCCGGTCACACTGGCCACGATAACAAAGACGATAACGAAAACGGTGAGAATAAACGGCACTGATTGGTGGACGGTCGCGCGTGTAATACGCGCGCGTTCCATCTACCAATAGGGAGCGTTCATTCGCATCGTTTTCGTTTTCTTTATCGTTATCGTGGCCAGTGTGACCGGCCCTTTACGTTTTTTCCCGGATAGCTCCTGTTTCTTCTGACTGTTATAGATGTGTGCGTGTATGTGGTACAGGTTTCGAGCAAAGCACCGTGCGTGTTCCATCTTTACTGCGCGTCAATCGGCCTCGTGGAATATGGGACACGGACGCACTACATTATTCCGTGTTCCACTCGGCGCTCGTGGGATAACTAATATTACTACACCTCATAAATATTCATGAGCAAATTGGAGCACGTCATTGGCCGATTCCGCCGCGCGTCCGGGAAGTAAAAATGATACGCTGCCAGGTGACGTCATCCCGGTGAGTATCCAGCTCGCTGCCGTGCGGTATTTTTTTCTGGTAGCGCCAAAAATTCCCTCTGGAACCCGCCTCGTAAACATGTAGTCTATGGCATGTAATCTTTACGGAACCAGTCTGTTGTTTGTAGTCCTTGTAAATACTGCAGTAAAGGCACATTAACCCTAACCATCCCTAACCTGCCAAAATCAAACACCCCATTTGTGTTGAATTTTGTGTGATTGGGTACTGTAGAGCCTTGGCACCATCACTTTGCATGGGACTTGATGCCCTGATTTTGTCCAAGTACAAAGAATGTGCCATTGGTTTACTACACAGTGTTGGAGTCTGTGTGGTTAGGGAAGGATTCTAGTAAAAAGCCTTGGGCTGTTAGGGTTTTAAAGAGTGTTGGCACCAGACTTTTTCAACCCTGTTGCCATGACAAACGGAACTACTCTGCAGCTGAGCTCAAAAACAACAATGACGTCTACGAGTAACGTAAGATTACCGTGATTGATTTCCGTCATTTCCGTCATATTTATGAGGTGTAGTAAAACAAATACAGCATGGTTTATTTCTGAGAAATAGTGGGAATTACTGGTCCCTCGGTGTAGGTCAGCTCGACTACCTCCCTCCGCTTCGCGTCGGGAGGTAGTCGAGCTGACCTACACCTCGGGACCAGTAATTCCCACTACTTCCCCTCAAACCATGCTGTATTTGTATAATATTGGTATCTACGTGCGCTTTATAAATACACATTATTATTATTAAAATAACATAGTAATTCGGCCTTGAAAATAACCATTTATTGGAAAGTGCATAGTGTCCACATTAAGGTTTGTGGTAGCATAAAAATATAATTTTATTCAGAAGGTACATAGTGGTTCTTGGAAAAAATAGTGGTTATTATTCACACATTGTTTTAAATAATAACATCAATCGGAAGCATGCCCAACGGAAAAATGTACTAAAGGAGAAGTCGTGATAACAACGAGGAGATTATGAATTAAAATGATGTTTCAAGCATATCAACAAAGCTTGCCTCTACAAAGTTTATGTTGAGGTATGTAATGCCTGGTACATTGTATTAGCACCTGCCTGGGTTGTAATGGAGTAACTTCGGACGTAGTAAGGTCAGAATTATAAAGGCTTTTCTTGCAGTAATTTTTATACCTTGTTGGTGATATGCACTTGATGAATTGTATGGTCCATGTCTTGTTACTTGACTGGCACTACCTGCTGCATTGTCTGACGTTTGTATTTTTGTTCTAATTGCAGATATTAAGTAAAATGAGATATTCAAGATAGAAATATTATAAAACGAGGAATAAAAGGTAAATCGCCGTTGGACAACAAGACATGGCTGGACAATTGTAAACCACGGGTGTAAATAATATTATTACATATTTATTATTATTTCTCAGTATTGATTTGTTTTGGTAAAATTATTTAGCTTTGGACAGAGAGCTTTGTGGGATTCGTCGTTTTATCCAGGACGTATGAATGTGGCTGAATGGAAACAAAATGAAACTAGAGGTTAAGCGTTTGTTGAGGTCAACAGACGCATGGCTTTTCCTGGTTTTTTTTTTATCAGCATTAAAGTTGTTAAGGGTTTTGTTTTCGCTGAGTTTTCTAAGATCTGAGATTATTTCATGATCTAGATTTCTTACTTGAAAGTTGACCTTTAAGTTTATATTACTTGACCTATGATGACATTATAAGGATAGTACTTATACATGGTGTTGGCCTGTGTCGAGATTGGAGTCAATCTGATCAATGACAGTAATATATAATAATATGTTAAATATTAAAAAATTCATAGAAAATCAGTTGATGACGTTATCATGATGGCACCTCAATTTTCATCTATAACACGAGATACACTAGCAACATACCAGGTTTGAAGGCAATCGGACGTACCGTTCTCTAGATATGGGCCCTTGAAAAATGCACCTTTAAGATGACGTCACATGACACGTGATGACGTCATCATGACGTCACGTTTTGGTATACATTTTCAGCTTAGGGTCTCTGTTTGTGTTAAGCCTGATTAAGATCTGATGTTGTTTAGTGACCAAATTGTCCCGTACAAAATTCGTGTACAAAGTCTATGGGATTTGGGATAGAACTAAAAATTCATAGAAAATCAGCCGATGACGTCATCATGACGTCACCTCGGATTTAACATGCTAGTATCACTATCTACCTGCACACTAATTTTTATGACGATCGTCCCTACCCTTATATGTGTTTCAAAAAAGCATATTTTTGATGACGTCATGATGACGTCACACATTTTTCACATTTATGTGAAAGAATATAGGAGCTAACAAAGCTATTACAAAAAGAATTTTGAATTTAGCGTGTTCTGTTGATGAGATATGGCTTTAGGAAACTTTGAAGTTCAAAAACTTTAATATTACTGTAAAATCGTATGATGACGTCATCATGACGTCACCTCAATTTTCATCTATAACACGAGCTACCATACCAACATACCTGGTTTGAAGGCAATCGGACCTACCGTTCTCTAGATATGGGCCCTTGAAAAATGCACCTTTAAGATGACGTCACATGACACGTGATGACGTCATCATGACGTCACGTTTTGGTATACATTTTCAGCTTAGGGTCTCTGTTTGTGTTAAGCCTGATTAAGATCTGATGTTGTTTAGTGACCAAATTGTCCCGTACAAAATTCGTGTACAAAGTCTATGGGATTTGGGATAGAACTAAAATAATCATAGAATATAAATCATATGATGGTCATCATGACATCACTTCAATAACACATCACCTCAATGTGTGCTCTTGGCCTGTGTATAGATTGGAGTCAATCTGATCAATGACAATGTAAAATTTTGAGAGTATGTACAATGAAATTAGAAACATTAAAAAAAATCATAGAAAAACAGCCGATGACGTCATCATAAGATTACTTCGGATTTCACATGCTAGCGACAACATCTACCAACCCACCAATTGTTATGATTATTGGATATATGTACCCTTATGTTTTTTAAAAGCACATTTTGATGACGTCATGATGACGTCATGATGACGTCACACTTTTTCACATTTATGTGAAAGAATATAGGAGCTAACAAAGCTATTACAAAAAGAATTTTGAATTTAGCATGTTCTGTTGGTGAGATATGGCTTGAAGAAACTTTGAAGTTCAAAAACTTAACAATTACTATAAAATCGTATGATGACGTCATCTTCGCGTCACATCAATTTCCATCTGTAACACATGCTGGCCTATCTAGATACCACGTATCAACTTAATCGGACTTGTACTTCCATAGATATATGGCTTCGAAAAATGCCCCTTTAAGATGACGTCACGTGACATGTGATGACCATCATTAAAAGTCAAGTCAGGGTTCCCACAGAAATCTGAAAACCAAATTCCATGACCTTTCCATGACTTTCCAAGACTAAATTTCCATGACATTTAATATTATTTTGCAGAGAAAAGTTGTTTGGTATTATGGTACTGATAAACCCCTGATATGGGGCTAACCATTTGTTAGCTTTTGAAAATAAGTGTTAATTAATAATGCCCTCCTCCCATTACAGCCATCCGATCCACCCACTTTAATAAAAAAAGAAGAAGATAAGATGATATATTATAAGATGTACACAATGGCTGTGGCACTAACAGCTTCCATCAGCAAAGAAGACAGAAAAGGATAGAAAGAAGAAAGATAGTAAATGGCTAAATCACATACAGCAGACACATGGAGCTAGCACGTTAGTAGAGAGATTCACGCGAACCGGCATTGGCGACGCTATTTGCAATGCCCAATTTTCTGTCAGTGCTGCCACTGGCTTTAATTTGTTTTTATTTAGTTTTGATCATTTAATTTTCTATAATAATTGGTGTTTGTTTATTGTTACTATTTTAAATGACTCATAACATTATTTTTATATTTATAACAAATTGATCTGAAATATATTAGGCTCAAATTTTCAATTATAAAATTAGCAATTTAGCAATAATGGTCACAACTTTTAACTGAAATTGTCCTCCAAAATGACAAAAAAATTAAATCAACAAAAATCCACAATAGGGTTAACCTAACATGACTACTATTGGCCCTCATTCTATTTCTAATTCTATTTACTCTTTTCAGTAATATAATATTTAAAAGAATTGTTTGTCTTAAAATCTCTGTGGTATTATAAGTTACAGCATCATCACCATACTGCACATTTCTCATCCAAGTTGATAACAGGACCCCCCCCCCCCTGCACACAATCATGGTGGAATAAAACTATTTAATGCGGCTACCATTAAATATCAACATGTATGTACTGTCTGCTTTGTTTTCTTTTAAAATTTATTTTCTTATAGTCTAAACAGATTGCATACAAACCATTACCCTAATAATCTCCTAGGGTGTGTGAAAAATCATCTACTGAGAATTGAGGACTTTTATGGTTAAGATATCATTTACATGATTAGGTTTAATATTCAGCTACCATCTCTAATCTTGTTTTCAATTATATCATGTTTATGTGCCCACATTACATTGAGCTTACGTGTATTGAGTTAAACCTACATGGATGTGGTTCATTCCATGAAGTTGGGTACATAAAGTGTGACATTTTGCAAAAAAGGGCAATGTTTAAACCCTAAAATATACATTTTCTACCTTTATCAGTTTTCCCTGATCTGGATACGTTGTTCATGCACACTTGCAATTAGTAGTTTCACAAGTCCAATAAAGGATTCTTTGGATTGTTTTTTCACACTCGATGAAGATATGTCAAAATGTGTGACATTCCTCCAAATTTGGTGTCCTGTTACACGTGAAACCAGTACCTTAAAATGTCATTATATTCTCTCTGCTTTTATTAATTTGTCTAATTGTTACTAATTTTATAAACTTATAAGTAGGTCTTATTAGGGTATGAAACTTGCGACTCTTCTAAGAAAGCTGGTAGATATAGGCTTATGGGTCATTCCGTAAATGAAAAATATATGGTGTTCGTGTTACATGTGAAACAAAAACACATTTTCTGACATATTTCCATTGATTTGCCTTGAACATGTCTGCATTTTATGAACTAGTTAAGGATATACATCTCTAATGAAAAGATATGAAAATCAGACCTCTTCAGTAAATATGAGGCATAAAATATGATTTTGTGTGGATTTTCCATGTAACATGGACACTGGTGTCAATGTTACATGTGAAACCCATCGCTTATTTGTACCATATCACTGTAAATTTCAATTGCAAAAGTCTGACTTCCATTTGTTCAATATTGCTGTCTGTAAGTACACAAAAGGTGGTTTATTAAAGAAAGTGTTGAATAAAGTTCTTAAGATATGGCAAAAGTTAGGTACTGCAGCTCAATTCTGTTTGATCCACTGCCATCTTCACTGACAAATGTACATGCTGTCATCAAATCTGAAATAAGGAACAATAAAGATTGTCCCCTGTGTATTTCTATATTTTATTCATGTGTTGTGTTTTGGTTTTTTTATCTGGGGTTCAGGGTGAGCTGGTTGGGTTTATAATTTGTACAGATACGTGCATGCCCCCAGGCCCAACTTGCAGACTAGGCTGTGTATAATAATAATAATTAACTTCTCTGAGACAAGTAGGGGCATATCTCACTCCCCGAAAACAACTTTTTAAAGTTGCGTTGAAAATGCATATGCAACATGGCAAAGCATTGCTAAAATATTGCAGTATTATACGTGACAATGTTTGTATTTTAGACATCAAACTCTTCAGTTTATTCAGTTGGTGGGGGTTTGAAAGTAAAATCTCTCTTCATAATCGTGTCATCATATGGCACAACCTTTAGTTGGAGGCTTTTGTTGGGGAATGTTCACTGCTAAATAGAGGAAAACAGTTTGTGTTCACTATAGGCCTACATAGCCTAATTATTCTTGGCAGTGTCTGGTCAGAAATTAATGTGCATGTACTACAAGTGTTTACATACATGTACATATGTAAATTTCTGTCTCATTTTCCACAAATCTTTAGGAAATAAATCTTGAAATAAGTTGTGCCACATACTTAGACAAACAGGGTTGGTTATTTCCCACGATTTCTGTGTTTCTGACCCATGCTGGTAGGGGTATTAAAGTAAAATCTCTCCACAGAATTTTGTAATTTTGTTGGGGAATTTTCACTACAGTGTTCACATACATGTACAGTAAATGTGTGTCTCATTTTCCACAGATATTTTGGAGATAAATCTTGAAGTAATAGGTTGTGGCACATATTTAGACAAGCAGGGTTGGTTAATTTCCAAGATTTCGCTGTTTCTGACTAGCTGGTTGGGTTTATAATTTGTACAGATGTACTACATGTAGGCCCTATACTTGCAGACTGGGTTGTAACTTTTCTGAGACAAGACTAGTATAGGGGCATAACTCACTCCCCAACAACAACTTTTTCAAGTTGTGTTGAAAATGTCTGTCCAACATGTCAAAGCATTTATCTGCAATCATTCATGTTCAGAATTGTGTAATCACATCAATTTGAGGCTTTTGTTGGAGAATTTGCACTGCTAAATAGAGGAAAAACATGTTAATTTGTTTTGACTTTAGGCCTACATGTATTATTATTGGCAGTGTATGGTCACAAATTTCTTTGCACACAATCATGGTGGAATAAAACTATTTAATGCGGCTACCATTAAATATCAACATGTAGGTATGTACTGTCTGCTTTGTTCTCTTTTAAAATTTATTGGAACATAAAGATTGTCCCCTGTGTATTTCTATATTTTATTCATGTGTTGTGTTTTGGGTTTTTTATCTGGGGTTCAGGGTGAGCTGGTTGGGTTTATAATTTGTACAGATACATGCATGCCCCCAGGCCCAACTTGCAGACTAGGCTGTGTATAATAATAATAATTAACTTCTCTGAGACAAGTAGGGGCATATCTCACTCCCCGAAAACAACTTTTTAAAGTTGCGTTGAAAATGCATATGCAACATGGCAAAGCATTGCCAAAATATTGCAGTATTATACGTGACAATGTTTGTATTTTAGACATCAAACTCTTCAGTTTATTCATTTGGTGGGGGTTTGAAAGTCAAATCTCTCTTCATAATCGTGTCATCATATGGCACAACCTTTAGTTGGAGGCTTTTGTTGGGGAATTTTCACTGCTAAATAGAGGAAAACAGTTTGTGTTCACTATACATAGTCTAATTATTCTTGGCAGTGTCTGGTCAGAAATTAATGTACATGTACTACAGTGTTTACATACATGTACATGTACATATGCAAATTTCTGTCTCATTTTCCACAAATCTTTAGGAAATAAATCTTGAAATAAGTTGTGTCACATACTTAGACAAACAGGGTTGGTTATTTCCCACGATTTCTGTGTTTCTGACCCATGCTGGTAGGGGTATTAAAGTAAAATCTCTCCACAGAATTTTGTAATTTTGTTGGGGAATTTTCACTACAGTGTTCACATACATGTACAGTAAATGTGTGTCTCATTTTCCACAGATATTTTGGAGATAAATCTTGAAGTAATAGGTTGTGGCACATATTTAGACAAGCAGGGTTGGTTAATTTCCAAGATTTCGCTGTTTCTGACTAGCTGGTTGGGTTTATAATTTGTACAGATGTACTACATGTAGGCCCTATACTTGCAGACTGGGTTGTAACTTTTCTGAGACAAGACTAGTATAGGGGCATAACTCACTCCCCAACAACAACTTGTTCAAGTTGTGTTGAAAATGTCTGTCCAACATGTCAAAGCATTTATCTGCAATTATTCATGTTCAGAATTGTGTAATCACATAAATTTGAGGCTTTTGTTGGAGAATTTGCACTGCTAAATAGAGGAAAAACATGTTAATTTGTTTTGACTTTAGGCCTACATGTATTATTGGCAGTGTATGGTCACAAATTTCTTTTAGTAATGTACATGTAGAGTGTTCATATATATATTTTGTACTATGTAAATTTCTATCTCATATTTCACAAATATTTAGGAGATAAATCTTTAAAAATAACACGTAGTGCCACATATTTAGACAAGCAGGGTTGGTTTATTTTCCAAGATTTCGCTGCTTCTGAACCATGCTGGTGCGGAATATTAAAGTAAAATCTCGCAATTTTCGACATGCTTACCTGAATATCTGGACCACCAAATTGAAACATGTTGCTGTCCTACTGAACTTCCTCCATGATTGGACCCTCTATCGCCTTTTTAAACGTTCGGACATGATCTGCCCATATAGTAGCGTCTAAGGTCGTCTGCAGTGATCGTGTGGTTTTTCTGAATATGTATCTGAAGTCTCAACAAAAGCATCCGGTTTCACCCTTACAACAGCATCCAAAATGATAGATACGTCACTTGAGATACAAGTAGAGTTCGAGGATTAAGGTGCAGACACTAAGGTTCAAATACGAGCCAGACGAAAAGTCGAATTTCACGTCCAACTCCAAGAGGCACCCGTTGAGCCCCGAGGCGCGCACAGTGCCGCTGGCCGATATACGCAAACATGTATCCATGTCATGTTTAAGAATCCGCTACTATAATATATGCACAGCTCGTTTGTGCATGCTCCGGGTTGCACGAAAAATGTTTTTTCGGGTTTAACTTGATCGTATTCTCATTTTGAGGGGATCAGTCGCTGCATGAATGACTACTCTGCATTTTGGGTGAGTGTTTGGTTGATATATTCAGGGAAACGGAAGATGTCGGCGCTCCAAACAAAAACCGCTGTGAACCCAATGTAAGTCCTTCCAGCTCTAAACGGCGAATCTCGCATGTACGGATAGATTTTGTTGTTGTTGCAGACTATACGTGTGTGGAAATTTGGCATCTGCAGCGTATGTACGTACTTTGTTAGGCTTGATTCTGCATGATTAGGAAGTTAGCGAAACGTTACGCACGGTTTCGGATACCTATTTCCACAGCTACCTGTGATTAGCGACTTGAAAAAGACTATAAATCAACCCTTTTTATAAACAGCATGTACATTTAAGCCATGGTTATCAGCCCGTCAAAGAATTCCTTTGTGTTATATTGAATTTGGTCTAAATTTTGAAATGGCTGTCATTTCTTACTTGAGTGAGCCACGATCATGAAATTTTGGAATTGGGTACAGGAAAATTCAATATATACATATTTGTAATCGGATTGACCCTTGCATGCGTTAACAAAAAAACACATTTTTGATGACGTCATCATGACGTCACACAATTTTCGCAATTTAGGGCATATCTTTGAGACATACCAAAGCTATAAGAAAAAGAATTTCGAAAATATCTTGTTTTGTTCGCTAGATATATTTAAAAGAATGTTACGATTTTAAAAATTCAAAAATTCATAAAAAATCACTTGATGACGTCATCATGACGTCACTCTTCGACGCAATATGTCAGCTTAGGGTCTATGTTTGAGGTAAGTTTGGTTAAGATCTGAGGTTTTTTAAGACCTAAAGTGCCGCCGAGAAAATTCGTGTACAAAGTCTATGGGATTTTGGTCGGAACTAAAAGAAAAAGAAGAAGAAGAAGAAAAAAAAAAATCAGAACAAAAACAAGGCCTTTTCCGACTGGAAGTGTCGGAAAAGCCAATGAGAGATGATAAGTATAGATAGTTAATTATGTCACACCTAAGCGGTAACATTATTTTTAGTTACTTTGCACAAAAATATAATATTGGTATAATCATATTTTAAATGCTGTTTTCACTTTAAACAATAATGTACATGAGTGTAATAAATCGTTCATAGAAATTCAAGGAATACAATGTTCAGTGTTTCTTCATAACCAGTCTGTTTATAAGTGTATAAAACTTTGCGTTCAAAACTTACAAACACGGTTTTTGCAGTGTAGTAGCTGGAAGCATCCTGTGAATTCTGAACACAATGCTATGTCGTAAATTTCAATAAAAGTCAACTTTTTAAGCAATTTCAAACGATTGTCAGCAACTGTTTGTTAAAGTTTTTTTTAGTGTTTAATAGTACTAACCATATTTAATACCAAACTTCGTATGAAGTAGAGCTGAGAACCAGCAGAAAGCAAGAACATGTTTCTTGTTTTGTCAATCACTGACAATTTCTTTTTGGTCGGGGGTTTGAAAATTAAACGCATTTAAAGTTCATGAAGTCAAATTAACATCAATTTGATGACGTCATCCTAATATATAAATGTACCGTGTGGCAATTTTAAGTGGGTTAATACCGTATGTAAGGCGCTCGAAGCTCGCAATACGTACGCGAGAAGGAAGTTGAGGCAGAGCTTTTCCAAAATTAATTGTGCACAGTTGTGTAATTATTCCGATCATGTCTTAAAAATATCTACTTTTATGATTTTGTGGGGGAAATTTTGTTTTAAAGGCGTCTTTAAAGTCTGTGCCAAGAGGGATGATCTTTAAGATCATGCAATAAAAATTACGACTTTGATGAATCTGTTGGGGGGTATTTTGTTTTAAAGGCGTCTTTAAAGTCTGTGCACAAGTATATGGGGAAAAGATGCCATTTTCAGTTGGTGAGGCTGGGCATTATTAGTTGACCGATTTGGCCTTATCCAAAATTAAGTGTGCCAAGAGGGATGATCTTTGAGATCATGCAATACAAATTACGACTTTGATGAATCTGTTGGGGGGTATTTTGTTTTAAAGGCGTCTTTAAAGCTTTAAAGTCTGTGCACAAAGTATATGGGGAAAAGATGCAATTTTCAGTTGGTGAGGCTGGGCATTAATAGTTGACCGATTTGGCCTTATCCAAAATTAAGTGTGCCAAGAGGGATGATCTTTAAGATCATGCAATAAAAATTACGACTTTGATGAATCTGTTGGGGGGTATTTTGTTTTAAAGGCGTCTTTAAAGTCTGTGCACAAGCATATGGGGAAAAGATGCAATTTTCAGTTGGTGAGGCTGGGCATTAATAGTTGACCGATTTGGCCTTATCCAAAATTAAGTGTGCCAAGAGGGATGATCTTTGAGATCATGCAATAAAAATTACGACTTTGATGAATCTGTTGGGGGGTATTTTGTTTTAAAGGCGTCTTTAAAGCTTTAAAGTCTGTGCACAAAGTATATGGGGAAAAGATGCAATTTTCAGTTGGTGAGGCTGGGCATTAATAGTTGACCGATTTGGCCTTATCCAAAATTAAGTGTGCCAAGAGGGATGATCTTTAAGATCATGCAATAAAAATTACGACTTTGATGAATCTGTTGGGGGGTATTTTGTTTTAAAGGCGTCTTTAAAGTCTGTGCACAAAGTATATGGGGAAAAGATGCAATTTTCAGTTGGTGAGGCTGGGCATTAATAGTTGACCGATTTGGCCTTATCCAAAATTAAGTGTGCCAAGAGGGATGATCTTTGAGATCATGCAATACAAATTACGACTTTGATGAATCTGTTGGGGGGTATTTTGTTTTAAAGGCGTCTTTAAAGTCTGTGCACAAGTATATGGGGAAAAGATGCAATTTTCAGTTGGTGAGGCTGGGCATTAATAGTTGACCGATTTGGCCGTATCCAAAATTAAGTGTGCCAAGAGGGATGATCTTTAAGATCATGCAATAAAAATTACGACTTTGATGAATCTGTTGGGGGGTATTTTGTTTTAAAGGCGTCTTTAAAGTCTGTGCACAAGTATATGGGGAAAAGATGCCATTTTCAGTTGGTGAGGCTGGGCATTATTAGTTGACCGATTTGGCCTTATCCAAAATTAAGTGTGCCAAGAGGGATGATCTTTGAGATCATGCAATACAAATTACGACTTTGATGAATCTGTTGGGGGGTATTTTGTTTTAAAGGAGTCTTTAAAGCTTTAAAGTCTGTGCACAAAGTATATGGGGAAAAGATGCAATTTTCAGTTGGTGAGGCTGGGCATTAATAGTTGACCGATTTGGCCTTATCCAAAATTAAGTGTGCCAAGAGGGATGATCTTTAAGATCATGCAATAAAAATTACGACTTTGATGAATCTGTTGGGGGGTATTTTGTTTTAAAGGCGTCTTTAAAGTCTGTGCACAAGTATATGGGGAAAAGATGCAATTTTCAGTTGGTGAGGCTGGGCATTAATAGTTGACCGATTTGGCCTTATCCAAAATTAAGTGTGCCAAGAGGGATGATCTTTAAGATCATGCAATAAAAATTACGACTTTGATGAATCTGTTGGGGGGTATTTTGTTTTAAAGGCGTCTTTAAAGTCTGTGCACAAGTATATGGGGAAAAGATGCAATTTTCAGTTGGTGAGGCTGGGCATTAATAGTTGACCGATTTGGCCTTATCCAAAATTAAGTGTGCCAAGAGGGATGATCTTTAAGATCATGCAATAAAAATTACGACTTTGATGAATCTGTTTGGGGGTATTTTGTTTTAAAGGCGTCTTTAAAGTCTGTGCACAAGTATATGGGGAAAAGATGCAATTTTCAGTTGGTGAGGCTGGGCATTAATAGTTGACTGATTTGGCCTTATCCAAAATTAAGTGTGCCAAGAGGGATGATCTTTAAGATCATGCAATAAAAATTACGACTTTGATGAATCTGTTGGGGGGTATTTTGTTTTAAAGGCGTCTTTAAAGTCTGTGCACAAGTATATGGGGAAAAGATGCAATTTTCAGTTGGTGAGGCTGGGCATTAATAGTTGACCGATTTGGCCTTATCCAAAATTAAGTGTGCCAAGAGGGATGATCTTTAAGATCATGCAATAAAAATTACGACTTTGATGAATCTGTTGGGGGGTATTTTGTTTTAAAGGCGTCTTTAAAGTCTGTGCACAAGTATATGGGGAAAAGATGCAATTTTCAGTTGGTGAGGCTGGGCATTAATAGTTGACCGATTTGGCCTTATCCAAAATTAAGTGTGCCAAGAGGGATGATCTTTAAGATCATGCAATAAAAATTACGACTTTGATGAATCTGTTGGGGGGTATTTTGTTTTAAAGGCGTCTTTAAAGTCTGTGCACAAAGTATATGGGGAAAAGATGCAATTTTCAGTTGGTGAGGCTGGGCATTAATAGTTGACCGATTTGGCCTTATCCAAAATTAAGTGTGCCAAGAGGGATGATCTTTGAGATCATGCAATACAAATTACGACTTTGATGAATCTGTTGGGGGGTATTTTGTTTTAAAGGCGTCTTTAAAGTCTGTGCACAAGTATATGGGGAAAAGATGCAATTTTCAGTTGGTGAGGCTGGGCATTAATAGTTGACCGATTTGGCCGTATCCAAAATTAAGTGTGCCAAGAGGGATGATCTTTAAGATCATGCAATAAAAATTACGACTTTGATGAATCTGTTGGGGGGTATTTTGTTTTAAAGGCGTCTTTAAAGTCTGTGCACAAAGTATATGGGGAAAAGATGCAATTTTCAGTTGGTGAGGCTGGGCATTATTAGTTGACCGATTTGGCCTTATCCAAAATTAAGTGTGCCAAGAGGGATGATCTTTGAGATCATGCAATAAAAATTACGACTTTGATGAATCTGTTGGGGGGTATTTTGTTTTAAAGGCGTCTTTAAAGTCTGTGCACAAGTATAAGGGGAAAAGATGCAATTTTCAGTTGGTGAGGCTGGGCATTAATAGTTGACCGATTTGGCCTTATCCAAAATTAAGTGTGCCAAGAGGGATGATCTTTGAGATCATGCAATAAAAATTACGACTTTGATGAATCTGTTGGGGGGGTATTTTGTTTTAAAGGCGTCTTTAAAGCTTTAAAGTCTGTGCACAAAGTATATGGGGAAAAGATGCAATTTTCAGTTGGTGAGGCTGGGCATTAATAGTTGACCGATTTGGCCTTATCCAAAATTAAGTGTGCCAAGAGGGATGATCTTTAAGATCATGCAATAAAAATTACGACTTTGATGAATCTGTTGGGGGGTATTTTGTTTTAAAGGCGTCTTTAAAGTCTGTGCACAAAGTATATGGGGAAAAGATGCAATTTTCAGTTGGTGAGGCTGGGCATTATTAGTTGACCGATTTGGCCTTATCCAAAATTAAGTGTGCCAAGAGGGATGATCTTTGAGATCATGCAATACAAATTACGACTTTGATGAATCTGTTGGGGGGTATTTTGTTTTAAAGGCGTCTTTAAAGTCTGTGCACAAAGTATATGGGGAAAAGATGCAATTTTCAGTTGGTGAGGCTGGGCATTATTAGTTGACCGATTTGGCCTTATCCAAAATTAAGTGTGCCAAGAGGGATGATCTTTGAGATCATGCAATAAAAATTACGACTTTGATGAATCTGTTGGGGGTATTTTGTTTTAAAGGCGTCTTTAAAGTCTGTGCACAAGTATATGGGGAAAAGATGCAATTTTCAGTTGGTGAGGCTGGGCATTAATAGTTGACCGATTTGGCCTTATCCAAAATTAAGTGTGCCAAGAGGGATGATCTTTGAGATCATGCAATAAAAATTACGACTTTGATGAATCTGTTGGGGGGGTATTTTGTTTTAAAGGCGTCTTTAAAGTCTGTGCACAAGTATATGGGGAAAAGATGCAATTTTCAGTTGGTGAGGCTGGGCATTAATAGTTGACCGATTTGGCCTTATCCAAAATTAAGTGTGCCAAGAGGGATGATCTTTAAGATCATGCAATACAAATTACGACTTTGATGAATCTGTTGGGGGGTATTTTGTTTTAAAGGCGTCTTTAAAGTCTGTGCACAAAGTATATGGGGAAAAGATGCAATTTTCAGTTGGTGAGGCTGGGCATTATTAGTTGACCGATTTGGCCTTATCCAAAATTAAGTGTGCCAAGAGGGATGATCTTTAAGATCATGCAATAAAAATTACGACTTTGATGAATCTGTTGGGGGGTATTTTGTTTTAAAGGCGTCTTTAAAGTCTGTGCACAAAGTATATGGGGAAAAGATGCAATTTTCAGTTGGTGAGGCTGGGCATTAATAGTTGACCGATTTGGCCTTATCCAAAATTAAGTGTGCCAAGAGGGATGATCTTTGAGATCATGCAATACAAATTACGACTTTGATGAATCTGTTGGGGGGTATTTTGTTTTAAAGGCGTCTTTAAAGCTTTAAAGTCTGTGCACAAAGTATATGGGGAAAAGATGCAATTTTCAGTTGGTGAGGCTGGGCATTAATAGTTGACCGATTTGGCCTTATCCAAAATTAAGTGTGCCAAGAGGGATGATCTTTAAGATCATGCAATAAAAATTACGACTTTGATGAATCTGTTCGGGGGTATTTTGTTTTAAAGGCGTCTTTAAAGTCTGTGCACAAGTATATGGGGAAAAGATGCAATTTTCAGTTGGTGAGGCTGGGCATTAATAGTTGACCGATTTGGCCTTATCCAAAATTAAGTGTGCCAAGAGGGATGATCTTTGAGATCATGCAATAAAAATTACGACTTTGATGAATCTGTTGGGGGGGTATTTTGTTTTAAAGGCGTCTTTAAAGTCTGTGCACAAGTATATGGGGAAAAGATGCAATTTTCAGTTGGTGAGGCTGGGCATTAATAGTTGACCGATTTGGCCTTAATATCCAAAATTAAGTGTACCAAGAGGGATGATCTTTGAGATCATGCAATAAAAATTACGACTTTGATGAATCTGTTGGGGGTATTTTGTTTTAAAGGCGTCTTTAAAGTCTGTGCACAAAGTATATGGGGAAAAGATGCAATTTTCAGTTGGTGAGGCTGGGCATTATTAGTTGACCGATTTGGCCTTATCCAAAATTAAGTGTGCCAAGAGGGATGATCTTTAAGATCATGCAATAAAAATTACGACTTCGATGAATCTGTTGGGGGGTATTTTGTTTTAAAGGCGTCTTTAAAGCTTTAAAGTCTGTGCACAAAGTATATGGGGAAAAGATGCAATTTTCAGTTGGTGCGATTTGGCCTTATCCAAAATTAAGTGTGCCAAGAGGGATGATCTTTAAGATCATGCAATAAAAATTACGACTTTGATGAATCTGTTGGGGGGTATTTTGTTTTAAAGGCGTCTTTAAAGTCTGTGCACAAAGTATATGGGGAAAAGATGCAATTTTCAGTTGGTGAGGCTGGGCATTAATAGTTGACCGATTTGGCCTTATCCAAAATTAAGTGTGCCAAGAGGGATGATCTTTGAGATCATGCAATAAAAATTACGACTTTGATGAATCTGTTGGGGGTATTTTGTTTTAAAGGCGTCTTTAAAGCTTTAAAGTCTGTGCACAAAGTATATGGGGAAAAGATGCAATTTTCAGTTGGTGAGGCTGGGCATTAATAGTTGACCGATTTGGCCTTATCCAAAATTAAGTGTGCCAAGAGGGATGATCTTTAAGATCATGCAATAAAAATTACGACTTTGATGAATCTGTTGGGGGGTATTTTGTTTTAAAGGCGTCTTTAAAGTCTGTGCACAAAGTATATGGGGAAAAGATGCAATTTTCAGTTGGTGAGGTTGGGCATTATTAGTTGACCGATTTGGCCTTATCCAAAATTAAGTGTGCCAAGAGGGATGATCTTTAAGATCATGCAATAAAAATTACGACTTTGATGAATCTGTTGGGGGGTATTTTGTTTTAAAGGCGTCTTTAAAGTCTGTGCACAAGTATATGGGGAAAAGATGCAATTTTCAGTTGGTGAGGCTGGGCATTATTAGTTGACCGATTTGGCCTTATCCAAAATTAAGTGTGCCAAGAGGGATGATCTTTAAGATCATGCAATACAAATTACGACTTTGATGAATCTGTTGGGGGGTATTTTGTTTTAAAGGCGTCTTTAAAGTCTGTGCACAAGTATATGGGGAAAAGATGCAATTTTCAGTTGGTGAGGCTGGGCATTAATAGTTGACCGATTTGGCCTTATCCAAAATTAAGTGTGCCAAGAGGGATGATCTTTAAGATCATGCAATAAAAATTACGACTTTGATGAATCTGTTGGGGGGTATTTTGTTTTAAAGGCGTCTTTAAAGTCTGTGCACAAAGTATATGGGGAAAAGATGCAATTTTCAGTTGGTGAGGCTGGGCATTAATAGTTGACCGATTTGGCCTTATCCAAAATTAAGTGTGCCAAGAGGGATGATCTTTGAGATCATGCAATACAAATTACGACTTTGATGAATCTGTTGGGGGGTATTTTGTTTTAAAGGCGTCTTTAAAGTCTGTGCACAAGTATATGGGGAAAAGATGCAATTTTCAGTTGGTGAGGCTGGGCATTAATAGTTGACCGATTTGGCCGTATCCAAAATTAAGTGTGCCAAGAGGGATGATCTTTAAGATCATGCAATAAAAATTACGACTTTGATGAATCTGTTGGGGGGTATTTTGTTTTAAAGGCGTCTTTAAAGTCTGTGCACAAAGTATATGGGGAAAAGATGCAATTTTCAGTTGGTGAGGCTGGGCATTATTAGTTGACCGATTTGGCCTTATCCAAAATTAAGTGTGCCAAGAGGGATGATCTTTGAGATCATGCAATAAAAATTACGACTTTGATGAATCTGTTGGGGGGTATTTTGTTTTAAAGGCGTCTTTAAAGCTTTAAAGTCTGTGCACAAAGTATATGGGGAAAAGATGCAATTTTCAGTTGGTGAGGCTGGGCATTAATAGTTGACCGATTTGGCTTTATCCAAAATTAAGTGTGCCAAGAGGGATGATCTTTAAGATCATGCAATAAAAATTACGACTTTGATGAATCTGTTGGGGGGTATTTTGTTTTAAAGGCGTCTTTAAAGTCGCTGCACAAAGTATATGGGGAAAAGATGCAATTTTCAGTTGGTGAGGCTGGGCATTATTAGTTGACCGATTTGGCCTTATCCAAAATTAAGTGTGCCAAGAGGGATGATCTTTAAGATCATGCAATAAAAATTACGACTTTGATGAATCTGTTGGGGGGTATTTTGTTTTAAAGGCGTCTTTAAAGTCTGTGCACAAGTATATGGGGAAAAGATGCAATTTTCAGTTGGTGAGGCTGGGCATTAATAGTTGACCGATTTGGCCTTATCCAAAATTAAGTGTGCCAAGAGGGATGATCTTTAAGATCATGCAATAAAAATTACGACTTTGATGAATCTGTTGGGGGGTATTTTGTTTTAAAGGCGTCTTTAAAGTCTGTGCACAAAGTATATGGGGAAAAGATGCAATTTTCAGTTGGTGAGGCTGGGCATTAATAGTTGACCGATTTGGCCTTATCCAAAATTAAGTGTGCCAAGAGGGATGATCTTTGAGATCATGCAATACAAATTACGACTTTGATGAATCTGTTGGGGGGTATTTTGTTTTAAAGGCGTCTTTAAAGTCTGTGCACAAGTATATGGGGAAAAGATGCAATTTTCAGTTGGTGAGGCTGGGCATTAATAGTTGACCGATTTGGCCGTATCCAAAATTAAGTGTGCCAAGAGGGATGATCTTTAAGATCATGCAATAAAAATTACGACTTTGATGAATCTGTTGGGGGGTATTTTGTTTTAAAGGCGTCTTTAAAGTCTGTGCACAAAGTATATGGGGAAAAGATGCAATTTTCAGTTGGTGAGGCTGGGCATTATTAGTTGACCGATTTGGCCTTATCCAAAATTAAGTGTGCCAAGAGGGATGATCTTTGAGATCATGCAATAAAAATTACGACTTTGATGAATCTGTTGGGGGGTATTTTGTTTTAAAGGCGTCTTTAAAGTCTGTGCACAAGTATAAGGGGAAAAGATGCAATTTTCAGTTGGTGAGGCTGGGCATTAATAGTTGACCGATTTGGCCTTATCCAAAATTAAGTGTGCCAAGAGGGATGATCTTTGAGATCATGCAATAAAAATTACGACTTTGATGAATCTGTTGGGGGGGTATTTTGTTTTAAAGGCGTCTTTAAAGCTTTAAAGTCTGTGCACAAAGTATATGGGGAAAAGATGCAATTTTCAGTTGGTGAGGCTGGGCATTAATAGTTGACCGATTTGGCCTTATCCAAAATTAAGTGTGCCAAGAGGGATGATCTTTAAGATCATGCAATAAAAATTACGACTTTGATGAATCTGTTGGGGGGTATTTTGTTTTAAAGGCGTCTTTAAAGTCTGTGCACAAAGTATATGGGGAAAAGATGCAATTTTCAGTTGGTGAGGCTGGGCATTATTAGTTGACCGATTTGGCCTTATCCAAAATTAAGTGTGCCAAGAGGGATGATCTTTGAGATCATGCAATACAAATTACGACTTTGATGAATCTGTTGGGGGGTATTTTGTTTTAAAGGCGTCTTTAAAGTCTGTGCACAAAGTATATGGGGAAAAGATGCAATTTTCAGTTGGTGAGGCTGGGCATTATTAGTTGACCGATTTGGCCTTATCCAAAATTAAGTGTGCCAAGAGGGATGATCTTTGAGATCATGCAATAAAAATTACGACTTTGATGAATCTGTTGGGGGGTATTTTGTTTTAAAGGCGTCTTTAAAGTCTGTGCACAAAGTATATGGGGAAAAGATGCAATTTTCAGTTGGTGAGGCTGGGCATTAATAGTTGACCGATTTGGCCTTATCCAAAATTAAGTGTGCCAAGAGGGATGATCTTTGAGATCATGCAATACAAATTACGACTTTGATGAATCTGTTGGGGGGTATTTTGTTTTAAAGGCGTCTTTAAAGCTTTAAAGTCTGTGCACAAAGTATATGGGGAAAAGATGCAATTTTCAGTTGGTGAGGCTGGGCATTAATAGTTGACCGATTTGGCCTTATCCAAAATTAAGTGTGCCAAGAGGGATGATCTTTAAGATCATGCAATAAAAATTACGACTTTGATGAATCTGTTGGGGGGTATTTTGTTTTAAAGGCGTCTTTAAAGTCTGTGCACAAGTATATGGGGAAAAGATGCAATTTTCAGTTGGTGAGGCTGGGCATTAATAGTTGACCGATTTGGCCTTATCCAAAATTAAGTGTGCCAAGAGGGATGATCTTTGAGATCATGCAATAAAAATTACGACTTTGATGAATCTGTTGGGGGGGTATTTTGTTTTAAAGGCGTCTTTAAAGTCTGTGCACAAGTATATGGGGAAAAGATGCAATTTTCAGTTGGTGAGGCTGGGCATTAATAGTTGACCGATTTGGCCTTATCCAAAATTAAGTGTACCAAGAGGGATGATCTTTGAGATCATGCAATAAAAATTACGACTTTGATGAATCTGTTGGGGGGTATTTTGTTTTAAAGGCGTCTTTAAAGTCTGTGCACAAAGTATATGGGGAAAAGATGCAATTTTCAGTTGGTGAGGCTGGGCATTATTAGTTGACCGATTTGGCCTTATCCAAAATTAAGTGTGCCAAGAGGGATGATCTTTAAGATCATGCAATAAAAATTACGACTTCGATGAATCTGTTGGGGGGTATTTTGTTTTAAAGGCGTCTTTAAAGCTTTAAAGTCTGTGCACAAAGTATATGGGGAAAAGATGCAATTTTCAGTTGGTGCGATTTGGCCTTATCCAAAATTAAGTGTGCCAAGAGGGATGATCTTTAAGATCATGCAATAAAAATTACGACTTTGATGAATCTGTTGGGGGGTATTTTGTTTTAAAGGCGTCTTTAAAGTCTGTGCACAAAGTATATGGGGAAAAGATGCAATTTTCAGTTGGTGAGGCTGGGCATTAATAGTTGACCGATTTGGCCTTATCCAAAATTAAGTGTGCCAAGAGGGATGATCTTTGAGATCATGCAATAAAAATTACGACTTTGATGAATTTGTTGGGGGGTATTTTGTTTTAAAGGCGTCTTTAAAGTCTGTGCACAAAGTATATGGGGAAAAGATGCAATTTTCAGTTGGTGAGGTTGGGCATTATTAGTTGACCGATTTGGCCTTATCCAAAATTAAGTGTGCCAAGAGGGATGATCTTTAAGATCATGCAATAAAAATTACGACTTTGATGAATCTGTTGGGGGGTATTTTGTTTTAAAGGCGTCTTTAAAGTCTGTGCACAAGTATATGGGGAAAAGATGCAATTTTCAGTTGGTGAGGCTGGGCATTATTAGTTGACCGATTTGGCCTTATCCAAAATTAAGTGTGCCAAGAGGGATGATCTTTAAGATCATGCAATACAAATTACGACTTTGATGAATCTGTTGGGGGGTATTTTGTTTTAAAGGCGTCTTTAAAGTCTGTGCACAAAGTATATGGGGAAAAGATGCAATTTTCAGTTGGTGAGGCTGGGCATTATTAGTTGACCGATTTGGCCTTATCCAAAATTAAGTGTGCCAAGAGGGATGATCTTTGAGATCATGCAATAAAAATTACGACTTTGATGAATCTGTTGGGGGGTATTTTGTTTTAAAGGCGTCTTTAAAGCTTTAAAGTCTGTGCACAAAGTATATGGGGAAAAGATGCAATTTTCAGTTGGTGAGGCTGGGCATTAATAGTTGACCGATTTGGCTTTATCCAAAATTAAGTGTGCCAAGAGGGATGATCTTTAAGATCATGCAATAAAAATTACGACTTTGATGAATCTGTTGGGGGGTATTTTGTTTTAAAGGCGTCTTTAAAGTCGCTGCACAAAGTATATGGGGAAAAGATGCAATTTTCAGTTGGTGAGGCTGGGCATTATTAGTTGACCGATTTGGCCTTATCCAAAATTAAGTGTGCCAAGAGGGATGATCTTTAAGATCATGCAATAAAAATTACGACTTTGATGAATCTGTTGGGGGGTATTTTGTTTTAAAGGCGTCTTTAAAGTCTGTGCACAAGTATATGGGGAAAAGATGCAATTTTCAGTTGGTGAGGCTGGGCATTAATAGTTGACCGATTTGGCCTTATCCAAAATTAAGTGTGCCAAGAGGGATGATCTTTAAGATCATGCAATAAAAATTACGACTTTGATGAATCTGTTGGGGGGTATTTTGTTTTAAAGGCGTCTTTAAAGTCTGTGCACAAAGTATATGGGGAAAAGATGCAATTTTCAGTTGGTGAGGCTGGGCATTAATAGTTGACCGATTTGGCCTTATCCAAAATTAAGTGTGCCAAGAGGGATGATCTTTGAGATCATGCAATACAAATTACGACTTTGATGAATCTGTTGGGGGGTATTTTGTTTTAAAGGCGTCTTTAAAGTCTGTGCACAAGTATATGGGGAAAAGATGCAATTTTCAGTTGGTGAGGCTGGGCATTAATAGTTGACCGATTTGGCCTTATCCAAAATTAAGTGTGCCAAGAGGGATGATCTTTAAGATCATGCAATAAAAATTACGACTTTGATGAATCTGTTGGGGGGTATTTTGTTTTAAAGGCGTCTTTAAAGTCTGTGCACAAAGTATATGGGGAAAAGATGCAATTTTCAGTTGGTGAGGCTGGGCATTATTAGTTGACCGATTTGGCCTTATCCAAAATTAAGTGTGCCAAGAGGGATGATCTTTGAGATCATGCAATAAAAATTACGACTTTGATGAATCTGTTGGGGGGTATTTTGTTTTAAAGGCGTCTTTAAAGTCTGTGCACAAGTATAAGGGGAAAAGATGCAATTTTCAGTTGGTGAGGCTGGGCATTAATAGTTGACCGATTTGGCCTTATCCAAAATTAAGTGTGCCAAGAGGGATGATCTTTGAGATCATGCAATAAAAATTACGACTTTGATGAATCTGTTGGGGGGGTATTTTGTTTTAAAGGCGTCTTTAAAGTCTGTGCACAAAGTATATGGGGAAAAGATGCAATTTTCAGTTGGTGAGGCTGGGCATTAATAGTTGACCGATTTGGCCTTATCCAAAATTAAGTGTGCCAAGAGGGATGATCTTTGAGATCATGCAATACAAATTACGACTTTGATGAATCTGTTGGGGGGTATTTTGTTTTAAAGGCGTCTTTAAAGTCTGTGCACAAAGTATATGGGGAAAAGATGCAATTTTCAGTTGGTGAGGCTGGGCATTATTAGTTGACCGATTTGGCCTTATCCAAAATTAAGTGTGCCAAGAGGGATGATCTTTAAGATCATGCAATAAAAATTACGACTTCGATGAATCTGTTGGGGGGTATTTTGTTTTAAAGGCGTCTTTAAAGCTTTAAAGTCTGTGCACAAAGTATATGGGGAAAAGATGCAATTTTCAGTTGGTGCGATTTGGCCTTATCCAAAATTAAGTGTGCCAAGAGGGATGATCTTTAAGATCATGCAATAAAAATTACGACTTTGATGAATCTGTTGGGGGGTATTTTGTTTTAAAGGCGTCTTTAAAGTCTGTGCACAAAGTATATGGGGAAAAGATGCAATTTTCAGTTGGTGAGGCTGGGCATTAATAGTTGACCGATTTGGCCTTATCCAAAATTAAGTGTGCCAAGAGGGATGATCTTTGAGATCATGCAATAAAAATTACGACTTTGATGAATTTGTTGGGGGGTATTTTGTTTTAAAGGCGTCTTTAAAGTCTGTGCACAAAGTATATGGGGAAAAGATGCAATTTTCAGTTGGTGAGGTTGGGCATTATTAGTTGACCGATTTGGCCTTATCCAAAATTAAGTGTGCCAAGAGGGATGATCTTTAAGATCATGCAATAAAAATTACGACTTTGATGAATCTGTTGGGGGGTATTTTGTTTTAAAGGCGTCTTTAAAGTCTGTGCACAAGTATATGGGGAAAAGATGCAATTTTCAGTTGGTGAGGCTGGGCATTATTAGTTGACCGATTTGGCCTTATCCTAAATTAAGTGTGCCAAGAGGGATGATCTTTAAGATCATGCAATACAAATTACGACTTTGATGAATCTGTTGGGGGGTATTTTGTTTTAAAGGCGTCTTTAAAGTCTGTGCACAAAGTATATGGGGAAAAGATGCAATTTTCAGTTGGTGAGGCTGGGCATTATTAGTTGACCGATTTGGCCTTATCCAAAATTAAGTGTGCCAAGAGGGATGATCTTTGAGATCATGCAATAAAAATTACGACTTTGATGAATCTGTTGGGGGGTATTTTGTTTTAAAGGCGTCTTTAAAGCTTTAAAGTCTGTGCACAAAGTATATGGGGAAAAGATGCAATTTTCAGTTGGTGAGGCTGGGCATTAATAGTTGACCGATTTGGCTTTATCCAAAATTAAGTGTGCCAAGAGGGATGATCTTTAAGATCATGCAATAAAAATTACGACTTTGATGAATCTGTTGGGGGGTATTTTGTTTTAAAGGCGTCTTTAAAGTCGCTGCACAAAGTATATGGGGAAAAGATGCAATTTTCAGTTGGTGAGGCTGGGCATTATTAGTTGACCGATTTGGCCTTATCCAAAATTAAGTGTGCCAAGAGGGATGATCTTTAAGATCATGCAATAAAAATTACGACTTTGATGAATCTGTTGGGGGGTATTTTGTTTTAAAGGCGTCTTTAAAGTCTGTGCACAAAGTATATGGGGAAAAGATGCAATTTTCAGTTGGTGAGGCTGGGCATTATTAGTTGACCGATTTGGCCTTATCCAAAATTAAGTGTGCCAAGAGGGATGATCTTTGAGATCATGCAATAAAAATTACGACTTTGATGAATCTGTTGGGGGGTATTTTGTTTTAAAGGCGTCTTTAAAGTCTGTGCACAAGTATAAGGGGAAAAGATGCAATTTTCAGTTGGTGAGGCTGGGCATTAATAGTTGACCGATTTGGCCTTATCCAAAATTAAGTGTGCCAAGAGGGATGATCTTTGAGATCATGCAATAAAAATTACGACTTTGATGAATCTGTTGGGGGGGTATTTTGTTTTAAAGGCGTCTTTAAAGTCTGTGCACAAAGTATATGGGGAAAAGATGCAATTTTCAGTTGGTGAGGCTGGGCATTAATAGTTGACCGATTTGGCCTTATCCAAAATTAAGTGTGCCAAGAGGGATGATCTTTGAGATCATGCAATACAAATTACGACTTTGATGAATCTGTTGGGGGGTATTTTGTTTTAAAGGCGTCTTTAAAGCTTTAAAGTCTGTGCACAAAGTATATGGGGAAAAGATGCAATTTTCAGTTGGTGAGGCTGGGCATTAATAGTTGACCGATTTGGCCTTATCCAAAATTAAGTGTGCCAAGAGGGATGATCTTTAAGATCATGCAATAAAAATTACGACTTTGATGAATCTGTTGGGGGGTATTTTGTTTTAAAGGCGTCTTTAAAGTCTGTGCACAAGTATATGGGGAAAAGATGCAATTTTCAGTTGGTGAGGCTGGGCATTAATAGTTGACCGATTTGGCCTTATCCAAAATTAAGTGTGCCAAGAGGGATGATCTTTGAGATCATGCAATAAAAATTACGACTTTGATGAATCTGTTGGGGGGGTATTTTGTTTTAAAGGCGTCTTTAAAGTCTGTGCACAAGTATATGGGGAAAAGATGCAATTTTCAGTTGGTGAGGCTGGGCATTAATAGTTGACCGATTTGGCCTTAATATCCAAAATTAAGTGTACCAAGAGGGATGATCTTTGAGATCATGCAATAAAAATTACGACTTTGATGAATCTGTTGGGGGGTATTTTGTTTTAAAGGCGTCTTTAAAGTCTGTGCACAAAGTATATGGGGAAAAGATGCAATTTTCAGTTGGTGAGGCTGGGCATTATTAGTTGACCGATTTGGCCTTATCCAAAATTAAGTGTGCCAAGAGGGATGATCTTTAAGATCATGCAATAAAAATTACGACTTCGATGAATCTGTTGGGGGGTATTTTGTTTTAAAGGCGTCTTTAAAGCTTTAAAGTCTGTGCACAAAGTATATGGGGAAAAGATGCAATTTTCAGTTGGTGCGATTTGGCCTTATCCAAAATTAAGTGTGCCAAGAGGGATGATCTTTAAGATCATGCAATAAAAATTACGACTTTGATGAATCTGTTGGGGGGTATTTTGTTTTAAAGGCGTCTTTAAAGTCTGTGCACAAAGTATATGGGGAAAAGATGCAATTTTCAGTTGGTGAGGCTGGGCATTAATAGTTGACCGATTTGGCCTTATCCAAAATTAAGTGTGCCAAGAGGGATGATCTTTGAGATCATGCAATAAAAATTACGACTTTGATGAATCTGTTGGGGGTATTTTGTTTTAAAGGCGTCTTTAAAGCTTTAAAGTCTGTGCACAAAGTATATGGGGAAAAGATGCAATTTTCAGTTGGTGAGGCTGGGCATTAATAGTTGACCGATTTGGCCTTATCCAAAATTAAGTGTGCCAAGAGGGATGATCTTTAAGATCATGCAATAAAAATTACGACTTTGATGAATCTGTTGGGGGGTATTTTGTTTTAAAGGCGTCTTTAAAGTCTGTGCACAAAGTATATGGGGAAAAGATGCAATTTTCAGTTGGTGAGGTTGGGCATTATTAGTTGACCGATTTGGCCTTATCCAAAATTAAGTGTGCCAAGAGGGATGATCTTTAAGATCATGCAATAAAAATTACGACTTTGATGAATCTGTTGGGGGGTATTTTGTTTTAAAGGCGTCTTTAAAGTCTGTGCACAAGTATATGGGGAAAAGATGCAATTTTCAGTTGGTGAGGCTGGGCATTATTAGTTGACCGATTTGGCCTTATCCAAAATTAAGTGTGCCAAGAGGGATGATCTTTAAGATCATGCAATACAAATTACGACTTTGATGAATCTGTTGGGGGGTATTTTGTTTTAAAGGCGTCTTTAAAGTCTGTGCACAAGTATATGGGGAAAAGATGCAATTTTCAGTTGGTGAGGCTGGGCATTAATAGTTGACCGATTTGGCCTTATCCAAAATTAAGTGTGCCAAGAGGGATGATCTTTAAGATCATGCAATAAAAATTACGACTTTGATGAATCTGTTGGGGGGTATTTTGTTTTAAAGGCGTCTTTAAAGTCTGTGCACAAAGTATATGGGGAAAAGATGCAATTTTCAGTTGGTGAGGCTGGGCATTAATAGTTGACCGATTTGGCCTTATCCAAAATTAAGTGTGCCAAGAGGGATGATCTTTGAGATCATGCAATACAAATTACGACTTTGATGAATCTGTTGGGGGGTATTTTGTTTTAAAGGCGTCTTTAAAGTCTGTGCACAAGTATATGGGGAAAAGATGCAATTTTCAGTTGGTGAGGCTGGGCATTAATAGTTGACCGATTTGGCCGTATCCAAAATTAAGTGTGCCAAGAGGGATGATCTTTAAGATCATGCAATAAAAATTACGACTTTGATGAATCTGTTGGGGGGTATTTTGTTTTAAAGGCGTCTTTAAAGTCTGTGCACAAGTATATAGGGAACAGATGCAATTTTCAGTTGGTGAGGCTGGGCATTAATAGTTGACCGATTTGGCCTTATCCAAAATTAAGTGTGCCAAGAGGGATGATCTTTGAGATCATGCAATAAAAATTACGACTTTGATGAATATGTTGGGGGATATTTTGTTTTAAAGGCGTCTTTTAAGTCTGTGCACAAAGAATATGGGGAAAAGATGCAATTTTCAGTTGGTGAGGCTGGGCATTAATAGTTGACCGATTTGGCCTTATCCAAAATTAAGTGTGCCAAGAGGGATGATCTTTAAGATCATGCAATAAAAATTACGACTTTGATGAATCTGTTGGGGGGTATTTTGTTTTAAAGGCGTCTTTAAAGTCTGTGCACAAAGTATATGGGGAAAAGATGCAATTTTCAGTTGGTGAGGCTGGGCATTAATAGTTGACCGATTTGGCCTTATCCAAAATTAAGTGTGCCAAGAGGGATGATCTTTAAGATCATGCAATAAAAATTACGACTTTGATGAATCTGTTGGGGGGTATTTTGTTTTAAAGGCGTCTTTAAAGTCTGTGCACAAGTATATGGGGAAAAGATGCCATTTTCAGTTGGTGAGGCTGGGCATTAATAGTTGACCGATTTGGCCTTATCCAAAATTAAGTGTGCCAAGAGGGATGATCTTTGAGATCATGCAATACAAATTACGACTTTGATGAATCTGTTGGGGGTATTTTGTTTTAAAGGCGTCTTTAAAGTCTGTGCACAAGTATATGGGGAAAAGATGCAATTTTCAGTTGGTGAGGCTGGGCATTAACAGTTGACCGATTTGGCCTTATCCAAAATTAAGTGTGCCAAGAGGGATGATCTTTGAGATCATGCAATAAAAATTACGACTTTGATGAATCTGTTGGGGGGGTATTTTGTTTTAAAGGCGTCTTTAAAGTCTGTGCACAAGTATATGGGGAAAAGATGCAATTTTCAGTTGGTGAGGCTGGGCATTAATAGTTGACCGATTTGGCCTTATCCAAAATTAAGTGTGCCAAGAGGGATGATCTTTAAGATCATGCAATAAAAATTACGACTTTGATGAATCTGTTGGGGGGTATTTTGTTTTAAAGGCGTCTTTAAAGTCTGTGCACAAAGTATATGGGGAAAAGATGCAATTTTCAGTTGGTGAGGCTGGGCATTATTAGTTGACCGATTTGGCCTTATCCAAAATTAAGTGTGCCAAGAGGGATGATCTTTAAGATCATGCAATAAAAATTACGACTTTGATGAATCTGTTGGGGGGTATTTTGTTTTAAAGGCGTCTTTAAAGTCTGTGCACAAAGTATATGGGGAAAAGATGCAATTTTCAGTTGGTGAGGCTGGGCATTAATAGTTGACCGATTTGGCCTTATCCAAAATTAAGTGTGCCAAGAGGGATGATCTTTGAGATCATGCAATACAAATTACGACTTTGATGAATCTGTTGGGGGGTATTTTGTTTTAAAGGCGTCTTTAAAGTCTGTGCACAAAGTATATGGGGAAAAGATGCAATTTTCAGTTGGTGAGGCTGGGCATTATTAGTTGACCGATTTGGCCTTATCCAAAATTAAGTGTGCCAAGAGGGATGATCTTTAAGATCATGCAATAAAAATTACGACTTTGATGAATCTGTTGGGGGGTATTTTGTTTTAAAGGCGTCTTTAAAGTCTGTGCACAAGTATATGGGGAAAAGATGCAATTTTCAGTTGGTGAGGCTGGGCATTAATAGTTGACCGATTTGGCCTTATCCAAAATTAAGTGTGCCAAGAGGGATGATCTTTGAGATCATGCAATAAAAATTACGACTTTGATGAATCTGTTGGGGGGTATTTTGTTTTAAAGGCGTCTTTAAAGTCTGTGCACAAGTATATAGGGAACAGATGCAATTTTCAGTTGGTGAGGCTGGGCATTAATAGTTGACCGATTTGGCCTTATCCAAAATTAAGTGTGCCAAGAGGGATGATCTTTGAGATCATGCAATAAAAATTACGACTTTGATGAATCTGTTGGGGGGTATTTTGTTTTAAAGGCGTCTTTTAAGTCTGTGCACAAAGAATATGGGGAAAAGATGCAATTTTCAGTTGGTGAGGCTGGGCATTAATAGTTGACCGATTTGGCCTTATCCAAAATTAAGTGTGCCAAGAGGGATGATCTTTAAGATCATGCAATAAAAATTACGACTTTGATGAATCTGTTGGGGGGTATTTTGTTTTAAAGGCGTCTTTAAAGTCTGTGCACAAAGTATATGGGGAAAAGATGCAATTTTCAGTTGGTGAGGCTGGGCATTAATAGTTGACCGATTTGGCCTTATCCAAAATTAAGTGTGCCAAGAGGGATGATCTTTAAGATCATGCAATAAAAATTACGACTTTGATGAATCTGTTGGGGGATATTTTGTTTTAAAGGCGTCTTTAAAGTCTGTGCACAAGTATATGGGGAAAAGATGCAATTTTCAGTTGGTGAGGCTGGGCATTAATAGTTGACCGATTTGGCCTTATCCAAAATTAAGTGTGCCAAGAGGGATGATCTTTGAGATCATGCAATAAAAATTACGACTTTGATGAATCTGTTGGGGGGTATTTTGTTTTAAAGGCGTCTTTAAAGTCTGTGCACAAGTATATAGGGAACAGATGCAATTTTCAGTTGGTGAGGCTGGGCATTAATAGTTGACCGATTTGGCCTTATCCAAAATTAAGTGTGCCAAGAGGGATGATCTTTGAGATCATGCAATAAAAATTACGACTTTGATGAATCTGTTGGGGGGTATTTTGTTTTAAAGGCGTCTTTTAAGTCTGTGCACAAAGAATATGGGGAAAAGATGCAATTTTCAGTTGGTGAGGCTGGGCATTAATAGTTGACCGATTTGGCCTTATCCAAAATTAAGTGTGCCAAGAGGGATGATCTTTAAGATCATGCAATAAAAATTACGATTTTGATGAATCTGTTGGGGGGTATTTTGTTTTAAAGGCGTCTTTAAAGTCTGTGCACAAGTATATAGGGAACAGATGCAATTTTCAGTTGGTGAGGCTGGGCATTAATAGTTGACCGATTTGGCCTTATCCAAAATTAAGTGTGCCAAGAGGGATGATCTTTGAGATCATGCAATAAAAATTACGACTTTGATGAATATGTTGGGGGATATTTTGTTTTAAAGGCGTCTTTTAAGTCTGTGCACAAAGAATATGGGGAAAAGATGCAATTTTCAGTTGGTGAGGCTGGGCATTAATAGTTGACCGATTTGGCCTTATCCAAAATTAAGTGTGCCAAGAGGGATGATCTTTAAGATCATGCAATAAAAATTACGACTTTGATGAATCTGTTGGGGGGTATTTTGTTTTAAAGGCGTCTTTAAAGTCTGTGCACAAAGTATATGGGGAAAAGATGCAATTTTCAGTTGGTGAGGCTGGGCATTAATAGTTGACCGATTTGGCCTTATCCAAAATTAAGTGTGCCAAGAGGGATGATCTTTAAGATCATGCAATAAAAATTACGACTTTGATGAATCTGTTGGGGGGTATTTTGTTTTAAAGGCGTCTTTAAAGTCTGTGCACAAGTATATGGGGAAAAGATGCCATTTTCAGTTGGTGAGGCTGGGCATTAATAGTTGACCGATTTGGCCTTATCCAAAATTAAGTGTGCCAAGAGGGATGATCTTTGAGATCATGCAATACAAATTACGACTTTGATGAATCTGTTGGGGGTATTTTGTTTTAAAGGCGTCTTTAAAGTCTGTGCACAAGTATATGGGGAAAAGATGCAATTTTCAGTTGGTGAGGCTGGGCATTAATAGTTGACCGATTTGGCCTTATCCAAAATTAAGTGTGCCAAGAGGGATGATCTTTGAGATCATGCAATAAAAATTACGACTTTGATGAATCTGTTGGGGGGGTATTTTGTTTTAAAGGCGTCTTTAAAGTCTGTGCACAAGTATATGGGGAAAAGATGCAATTTTCAGTTGGTGAGGCTGGGCATTAATAGTTGACCGATTTGGCCTTATCCAAAATTAAGTGTGCCAAGAGGGATGATCTTTAAGATCATGCAATAAAAATTACGACTTTGATGAATCTGTTGGGGGGTATTTTGTTTTAAAGGCGTCTTTAAAGTCTGTGCACAAAGTATATGGGGAAAAGATGCAATTTTCAGTTGGTGAGGCTGGGCATTATTAGTTGACCGATTTGGCCTTATCCAAAATTAAGTGTGCCAAGAGGGATGATCTTTAAGATCATGCAATAAAAATTACGACTTTGATGAATCTGTTGGGGGGTATTTTGTTTTAAAGGCGTCTTTAAAGTCTGTGCACAAAGTATATGGGGAAAAGATGCAATTTTCAGTTGGTGAGGCTGGGCATTAATAGTTGACCGATTTGGCCTTATCCAAAATTAAGTGTGCCAAGAGGGATGATCTTTGAGATCATGCAATACAAATTACGACTTTGATGAATCTGTTGGGGGGTATTTTGTTTTAAAGGCGTCTTTAAAGTCTGTGCACAAAGTATATGGGGAAAAGATGCAATTTTCAGTTGGTGAGGCTGGGCATTATTAGTTGACCGATTTGGCCTTATCCAAAATTAAGTGTGCCAAGAGGGATGATCTTTAAGATCATGCAATAAAAATTACGACTTTGATGAATCTGTTGGGGGGTATTTTGTTTTAAAGGCGTCTTTAAAGTCTGTGCACAAGTATATGGGGAAAAGATGCAATTTTCAGTTGGTGAGGCTGGGCATTAATAGTTGACCGATTTGGCCTTATCCAAAATTAAGTGTGCCAAGAGGGATGATCTTTGAGATCATGCAATAAAAATTACGACTTTGATGAATCTGTTGGGGGGTATTTTGTTTTAAAGGCGTCTTTAAAGTCTGTGCACAAGTATATAGGGAACAGATGCAATTTTCAGTTGGTGAGGCTGGGCATTAATAGTTGACCGATTTGGCCTTATCCAAAATTAAGTGTGCCAAGAGGGATGATCTTTGAGATCATGCAATAAAAATTACGACTTTGATGAATCTGTTGGGGGGTATTTTGTTTCAAAGGCGTCTTTTAAGTCTGTGCACAAAGAATATGGGGAAAAGATGCAATTTTCAGTTGGTGAGGCTGGGCATTAATAGTTGACCGATTTGGCCTTATCCAAAATTAAGTGTGCCAAGAGGGATGATCTTTAAGATCATGCAATAAAAATTACGACTTTGATGAATCTGTTGGGGGGTATTTTGTTTTAAAGGCGTCTTTAAAGTCTGTGCACAAAGTATATGGGGAAAAGATGCAATTTTCAGTTGGTGAGGCTGGGCATTAATAGTTGACCGATTTGGCCTTATCCAAAATTAAGTGTGCCAAGAGGGATGATCTTTAAGATCATGCAATAAAAATTACGACTTTGATGAATCTGTTGGGGGATATTTTGTTTTAAAGGCGTCTTTAAAGTCTGTGCACAAGTATATGGGGAAAAGATGCAATTTTCAGTTGGTGAGGCTGGGCATTAATAGTTGACCGATTTGGCCTTATCCAAAATTAAGTGTGCCAAGAGGGATGATCTTTGAGATCATGCAATAAAAATTACGACTTTGATGAATCTGTTGGGGGGTATTTTGTTTTAAAGGCGTCTTTAAAGTCTGTGCACAAGTATATAGGGAACAGATGCAATTTTCAGTTGGTGAGGCTGGGCATTAATAGTTGACCGATTTGGCCTTATCCAAAATTAAGTGTGCCAAGAGGGATGATCTTTGAGATCATGCAATAAAAATTACGACTTTGATGAATCTGTTGGGGGGTATTTTGTTTTAAAGGCGTCTTTTAAGTCTGTGCACAAAGAATATGGGGAAAAGATGCAATTTTCAGTTGGTGAGGCTGGGCATTAATAGTTGACCGATTTGGCCTTATCCAAAATTAAGTGTGCCAAGAGGGATGATCTTTAAGATCATGCAATAAAAATTACGACTTTGATGAATCTGTTGGGGGGTATTTTGTTTTAAAGGCGTCTTTAAAGTCTGTGCACAAAGTATATGGGGAAAAGATGCAATTTTCAGTTGGTGAGGCTGGGCATTAATAGTTGACCGATTTGGCCTTATCCAAAATTAAGTGTGCCAAGAGGGATGATCTTTGAGATCATGCAATAAAAATTACGACTTTGATGAATCTGTTGGGGGGTATTTTGTTTCAAAGGCGTCTTTTAAGTCTGTGCACAAAGAATATGGGGAAAAGATGCAATTTTCAGTTGGTGAGGCTGGGCATTAATAGTTGACCGATTTGGCCTTATCCAAAATTAAGTGTGCCAAGAGGGATGATCTTTAAGATCATGCAATAAAAATTACGACTTTGATGAATCTGTTGGGGGGTATTTTGTTTTAAAGGCGTCTTTAAAGTCTGTGCACAAAGTATATGGGGAAAAGATGCAATTTTCAGTTGGTGAGGCTGGGCATTAATAGTTGACCGATTTGGCCTTATCCAAAATTAAGTGTGCCAAGAGGGATGATCTTTAAGATCATGCAATAAAAATTACGACTTTGATGAATCTGTTGGGGGATATTTTGTTTTAAAGGCGTCTTTAAAGTCTGTGCACAAGTATATGGGGAAAAGATGCAATTTTCAGTTGGTGAGGCTGGGCATTAATAGTTGACCGATTTGGCCTTATCCAAAATTAAGTGTGCCAAGAGGGATGATCTTTGAGATCATGCAATAAAAATTACGACTTTGATGAATCTGTTGGGGGGTATTTTGTTTTAAAGGCGTCTTTAAAGTCTGTGCACAAGTATATAGGGAACAGATGCAATTTTCAGTTGGTGAGGCTGGGCATTAATAGTTGACCGATTTGGCCTTATCCAAAATTAAGTGTGCCAAGAGGGATGATCTTTGAGATCATGCAATAAAAATTACGACTTTGATGAATCTGTTGGGGGGTATTTTGTTTTAAAGGCGTCTTTTAAGTCTGTGCACAAAGAATATGGGGAAAAGATGCAATTTTCAGTTGGTGAGGCTGGGCATTAATAGTTGACCGATTTGGCCTTATCCAAAATTAAGTGTGCCAAGAGGGATGATCTTTAAGATCATGCAATAAAAATTACGACTTTGATGAATCTGTTGGGGGGTATTTTGTTTTAAAGGCGTCTTTAAAGTCTGTGCACAAAGTATATGGGGAAAAGATGCAATTTTCAGTTGGTGAGGCTGGGCATTAATAGTTGACCGATTTGGCCTTATCCAAAATTAAGTGTGCCAAGAGGGATGATCTTTAAGATCATGCAATAAAAATTACGACTTTGATGAATCTGTTGGGGGGTATTTTGTTTTAAAGGCGTCTTTAAAGTCTGTGCACAAGTATATGGGGAAAAGATGCCATTTTCAGTTGGTGAGGCTGGGCATTAATAGTTGACCGATTTGGCCTTATCCAAAATTAAGTGTGCCAAGAGGGATGATCTTTGAGATCATGCAATACAAATTACGACTTTGATGAATCTGTTGGGGGTATTTTGTTTTAAAGGCGTCTTTAAAGCTTTAAAGTCTGTGCACAAAGTATATGGGGAAAAGATGCAATTTTCAGTTGGTGAGGCTGGGCATTAATAGTTGACCGATTTGGCCTTATCCAAAATTAAGTGTGCCAAGAGGGATGATCTTTAAGATCATGCAATAAAAATTACGACTTTGATGAATCTGTTGGGGGGTATTTTGTTTTAAAGGCGTCTTTAAAGTCTGTGCACAAGTATATGGGGAAAAGATGCAATTTTCAGTTGGTGAGGCTGGGCATTAATAGTTGACCGATTTGGCCTTATCCAAAATTAAGTGTGCCAAGAGGGATGATCTTTGAGATCATGCAATAAAAATTACGACTTTGATGAATCTGTTGGGGGGTATTTTGTTTTAAAGGCGTCTTTAAAGTCTGTGCACAAGTATATAGGGAACAGATGCAATTTTCAGTTGGTGAGGCTGGGCATTAATAGTTGACCGATTTGGCCTTATCCAAAATTAAGTGTGCCAAGAGGGATGATCTTTGAGATCATGCAATAAAAATTACGACTTTGATGAATCTGTTGGGGGGTATTTTGTTTTAAAGGCGTCTTTTAAGTCTGTGCACAAAGAATATGGGGAAAAGATGCAATTTTCAGTTGGTGAGGCTGGGCATTAATAGTTGACCGATTTGGCCTTATCCAAAATTAAGTGTGCCAAGAGGGATGATCTTTAAGATCATGCAATAAAAATTACGACTTTGATGAATCTGTTGGGGGGTATTTTGTTTTAAAGGCGTCTTTAAAGTCTGTGCACAAGTATATGGGGAAAAGATGCAATTTTCAGTTGGTGAGGCTGGGCATTAATAGTTGACCGATTTGGCCGTATCCAAAATTAAGTGTGCCAAGAGGGATGATCTTTGAGATCATGCAATAAAAATTACGACTTTGATGAATCTGTTGGGGGGGTATTTTGTTTTAAAGGCGTCTTTAAAGTCTGTGCACAAGTATATGGGGAAAAGATGCAATTTTCAGTTGGTGAGGCTGGGCATTAATAGTTGACCGATTTGGCCTTATCCAAAATTAAGTGTGCCAAGAGGGATGATCTTTAAGATCATGCAATAAAAATTACGACTTTGATGAATCTGTTGGGGGGTATTTTGTTTTAAAGGCGTCTTTAAAGTCTGTGCACAAAGTATATGGGGAAAAGATGCAATTTTCAGTTGGTGAGGCTGGGCATTAATAGTTGACCGATTTGGCCTTATCCAAAATTAAGTGTGCCAAGAGGGATGATCTTTGAGATCATGCAATACAAATTACGACTTTGATGAATCTGTTGGGGGTATTTTGTTTTAAAGGCGTCTTTAAAGTCTGTGCACAAGTATATGGGGAAAAGATGCAATTTTCAGTTGGTGAGGCTGGGCATTAATAGTTGACCGATTTGGCCTTATCCAAAATTAAGTGTGCCAAGAGGGATGATCTTTAAGATCATGCAATAAAAATTACGACTTTGATGAATCTGTTGGGGGGTATTTTGTTTTAAAGGCGTCTTTAAAGTCTGTGCACAAAGTATATGGGGAAAAGATGCAATTTTCAGTTGGTGAGGCTGGGCATTATTAGTTGACCGATTTGGCCTTATCCAAAATTAAGTGTGCCAAGAGGGATGATCTTTAAGATCATGCAATAAAAATTACGACTTTGATGAATCTGTTGGGGGGTATTTTGTTTTAAAGGTGTCTTTAAAGTCTGTGCACAAAGTATATGGGGAAAAGATGCAATTTTCAGTTGGTGAGGCTGGGCATTAATAGTTGACCGATTTGGCCTTATCCAAAATTAAGTGTGCCAAGAGGGATGATCTTTGAGATCATGCAATACAAATTACGACTTTGATGAATCTGTTGGGGGGTATTTTGTTTTAAAGGGGTCTTTAAAGTCTGTGCACAAGTATATGGGGAAAAGATGCAATTTTCAGTTGGTGAGGCTGGGCATTAATAGTTGACCGATTTGGCCTTATCCAAAATTAAGTGTGCCAAGAGGGATGATCTTTGAGATCATGCAATAAAAATTACGACTTTGATGAATCTGTTGGGGGTATTTTGTTTTAAAGGCGTCTTTAAAGCTTTAAAGTCTGTGCACAAAGTATATGGGGAAAAGATGCAATTTTCAGTTGGTGAGGCTGGGCATTAATAGTTGACCGATTTGGCCTTATCCAAAATTAAGTGTGCCAAGAGGGATGATCTTTAAGATCATGCAATAAAAATTACGACTTTGATGAATCTGTTGGGGGGTATTTTGTTTTAAAGGCGTCTTTAAAGTCTGTGCACAAGTATATGGGGAAAAGATGCAATTTTCAGTTGGTGAGGCTGGGCATTAATAGTTGACCGATTTGGCCTTATCCAAAATTAAGTGTGCCAAGAGGGATGATCTTTGAGATCATGCAATAAAAATTACGACTTTGATGAATCTGTTGGGGGGTATTTTGTTTTAAAGGCGTCTTTAAAGTCTGTGCACAAGTATATAGGGAACAGATGCAATTTTCAGTTGGTGAGGCTGGGCATTAATAGTTGACCGATTTGGCCTTATCCAAAATTAAGTGTGCCAAGAGGGATGATCTTTGAGATCATGCAATAAAAATTACGACTTTGATGAATCTGTTGGGGGGTATTTTGTTTTAAAGGCGTCTTTTAAGTCTGTGCACAAAGAATATGGGGAAAAGATGCAATTTTCAGTTGGTGAGGCTGGGCATTAATAGTTGACCGATTTGGCCTTATCCAAAATTAAGTGTGCCAAGAGGGATGATCTTTAAGATCATGCAATAAAAATTACGACTTTGATGAATCTGTTGGGGGGTATTTTGTTTTAAAGGCGTCTTTAAAGTCTGTGCACAAGTATATGGGGAAAAGATGCAATTTTCAGTTGGTGAGGCTGGGCATTAATAGTTGACCGATTTGGCCTTATCCAAAATGAAGTGTGCCAAGAGGGATGATCTTTGAGATCATGCAATAAAAATTACGACTTTGATGAATCTGTTGGGGGGTATTTTGTTTTAAAGGCGTCTTTAAAGTCTGTGCACAAAGTATATGGGGAAAAGATGCAATTTTCAGTTGGTGAGGCTGGGCATTATTAGTTGACCGATTTGGCCTTATCCAAAATTAAGTGTGCCAAGAGGGATGATCTTTAAGATCATGCAATAAAAATTACGACTTTGATGAATCTGTTGGGGGGTATTTTGTTTTAAAGGCGTCTTTAAAGTCTGTGCACAAGTATATGGGGAAAAGATGCCATTTTCAGTTGGTGAGGCTGGGCATTAATAGTTGACCGATTTGGCCTTATCCAAAATTAAGTGTGCCAAGAGGGATGATCTTTGAGATCATGCAATAAAAATTACGACTTTGATGAATCTGTTGGGGGGTATTTTGTTTTAAAGGCGTCTTTAAAGTCTGTGCACAAAGTATATGGGGAAAAGATGCAATTTTCAGTTGGTGAGGCTGGGCATTAATAGTTGACCGGTTTGGGCTTATCCAAAATTAAGTGTGCCAAGAGGGATGATCTTTGAGATCATGCAATACAAATTACGACTTTGATGAATCTGTTGGGGGGTATTTTGTTTTAAAGGCGTCTTTAAAGTTTTAAAGTCTGTGCACAAAGTATATGGGGAAAAGATGCAATTTTCAGTTGGTGAGGCTGGGCATTAATAGTTGACCGATTTGGCCTTATCCAAAATTAAGTGTGCCAAGAGGGATGATCTTTGAGATCATGCAATAAAAATTACGACTTTGATGAATCTGTTGGGGGGTATTTTGTTTTAAAGGCGTCTTTAAAGTCTGTGCACAAGTATATGGGGAAAAGATGCAATTTTCAGTTGGTGAGGCTGGGCATTAATAGTTGACCGATTTGGCCTTATCCAAAATTAAGTGTGCCAAGAGGGATGATCTTTGAGATCATGCAATACAAATTACGACTTTGATGAATCTGTTGGGGGGTATTTTGTTTTAAAGGCGTCTTTAAAGTCTGTGCACAAAGTATATGGGGAAAAGATGCAATTTTCAGTTGGTGAGGCTGGGCATTATTAGTTGACCGATTTGGCCTTATCCAAAATTAAGTGTGCCAAGAGGGATGATCTTTAAGATCATGCAATAAAAATTACGACTTTGATGAATCTGTTGGGGGGTATTTTGTTTTAAAGGCGTCTTTAAAGTCTGTGCACAAGTATATGGGGAAAAGATGCAATTTTCAGTTGGTGAGGCTGGGCATTAATAGTTGACCGATTTGGCCTTATCCAAAATTAAGTGTGCCAAGAGGGATGATCTTTGAGATCATGCAATAAAAATTACGACTTTGATGAATCTGTTGGGGGGTATTTTGTTTTAAAGGCGTCTTTAAAGTCTGTGCACAAAGTATATGGGGAAAAGATGCAATTTTCAGTTGGTGAGGCTGGGCATTAATAGTTGACCGATTTGGCCTTATCCAAAATTAAGTGTGCCAAGAGGGATGATCTTTAAGATCATGCAATAAAAATTACGACTTTGATGAATCTGTTGGGGGGTATTTTGTTTTAAAGGCGTCTTTAAAGTCTGTGCACAAGAATATGGGGAAAAGATGCAATTTTCAGTTGGTGAGGCTGGGCATTAATAGTTGACCGATTTGGCCTTATCCAAAATTAAGTGTGCCAAGAGGGATGATCTTTGAGATCATGCAATAAAAATTACGACTTTGATGAATCTGTTGGGGGGTATTTTGTTTTAAAGGCGTCTTTAAAGTCTGTGCACAAAGTATATGGGGAAAAGATGCAATTTTCAGTTGGTGAGGCTGGGCATTAATAGTTGACCGATTTGGCCTTATCCAAAATTAAGTGTGCCAAGAGGGATGATCTTTAAGATCATGCAATAAAAATTACGACTTTGATGAATCTGTTGGGGGGTATTTTGTTTTAAAGGCGTCTTTAAAGTCTGTGCACAAGTATATGGGGAAAAGATGCCATTTTCAGTTGGTGAGGCTGGGCATTAATAGTTGACCGATTTGGCCTTTATATCCAAAATTAAGTGTGCCAAGAGGGATGATCTTTGAGATCATGCAATAAAAATTACGACTTTGATGAATCTGTTGGGGGTTATTTTGTTTTAAAGGCGTCTTTAAAGTCTGTGCACAAGTATATGGGGGACAGATGCAATTTTCAGTTGGTGAGGCTGGGCATTAATAGTTGACCGATTTGGCCTTATCCAAAATTAAGTGTGCCAAGAGGGATGATCTTTGAGATCATGCAATAAAAATTACGACTTTGATGAATCTGTTGGGGGGTATTTTGTTTTAAAGGCGTCTTTTAAGTCTGTGCACAAAGAATATGGGGAAAAGATGCAATTTTCAGTTGGTGAGGCTGGGCATTAATAGTTGACCGATTTGGCCTTATCCAAAATTAAGTGTGCCAAGAGGGATGATCTTTAAGATCATGCAATAAAAATTACGACTTTGATGAATCTGTTGGGGGGTATTTTGTTTTAAAGGCGTCTTTAAAGTCTGTGCACAAGTATATGGGGAAAAGATGCAATTTTCAGTTGGTGAGGCTGGGCATTAATAGTTGACCGATTTGGCCTTATCCAAAATGAAGTGTGCCAAGAGGGATGATCTTTGAGATCATGCAATAAAAATTACGACTTTGATGAATCTGTTGGGGGGTATTTTGTTTTAAAGGCGTCTTTAAAGTCTGTGCACAAAGTATATGGGGAAAAGATGCAATTTTCAGTTGGTGAGGCTGGGCATTATTAGTTGACCGATTTGGCCTTATCCAAAATTAAGTGTGCCAAGAGGGATGATCTTTAAGATCATGCAATAAAAATTACGACTTTGATGAATCTGTTGGGGGGTATTTTGTTTTAAAGGCGTCTTTAAAGTCTGTGCACAAGTATATGGGGAAAAGATGCAATTTTCAGTTGGTGAGGCTGGGCATTAATAGTTGACCGATTTGGCCTTATCCAAAATTAAGTGTGCCAAGAGGGATGATCTTTGAGATCATGCAATAAAAATTACGACTTTGATGAATCTGTTGGGGGGTATTTTGTTTTAAAGGCGTCTTTAAAGTCTGTGCACAAAGTATATAGGGAAAAGATGCAATTTTCAGTTGGTGAGGCTGGGCATTAATAGTTGACCGATTTGGCCTTATCCAAAATTAAGTGTGCCAAGAGGGATGATCTTTGAGATCATGCAATACAAATTACGACTTTGATGAATCTGTTGGGGGGTATTTTGTTTTAAAGGCGTCTTTAAAGTTTTAAAGTCTGTGCACAAAGTATATGGGGAAAAGATGCAATTTTCAGTTGGTGAGGCTGGGCATTAATAGTTGACCGATTTGGCCTTATCCAAAATTAAGTGTGCCAAGAGGGATGATCTTTGAGATCATGCAATAAAAATTACGACTTTGATGAATCTGTTGGGGGGTATTTTGTTTTAAAGGCGTCTTTAAAGTCTGTGCACAAAGTATATGGGGAAAAGATGCAATTTTCAGTTGGTGAGGCTGGGCATTATTAGTTGACCGATTTGGCCTTATCCAAAATTAAGTGTGCCAAGAGGGATGATCTTTAAGATCATGCAATAAAAATTACGACTTTGATGAATCTGTTGGGGGGTATTTTGTTTTAAAGGCGTCTTTAAAGTCTGTGCACAAGTATATGGGGAAAAGATGCCATTTTCAGTTGGTGAGGCTGGGCATTAATAGTTGACCGATTTGGCCTTATCCAAAATTAAGTGTGCCAAGAGGGATGATCTTTGAGATCATGCAATAAAAATTACGACTTTGATGAATCTGTTGGGGGGTATTTTGTTTTAAAGGCGTCTTTAAAGTCTGTGCACAAAGTATATGGGGAAAAGATGCAATTTTCAGTTGGTGAGGCTGGGCATTAATAGTTGACCGGTTTGGGCTTATCCAAAATTAAGTGTGCCAAGAGGGATGATCTTTGAGATCATGCAATACAAATTACGACTTTGATGAATCTGTTGGGGGGTATTTTGTTTTAAAGGCGTCTTTAAAGTTTTAAAGTCTGTGCACAAAGTATATGGGGAAAAGATGCAATTTTCAGTTGGTGAGGCTGGGCATTAATAGTTGACCGATTTGGCCTTATCCAAAATTAAGTGTGCCAAGAGGGATGATCTTTGAGATCATGCAATAAAAATTACGACTTTGATGAATCTGTTGGGGGGTATTTTGTTTTAAAGGCGTCTTTAAAGTCTGTGCACAAGTATATGGGGAAAAGATGCAATTTTCAGTTGGTGAGGCTGGGCATTAATAGTTGACCGATTTGGCCTTATCCAAAATTAAGTGTGCCAAGAGGGATGATCTTTGAGATCATGCAATACAAATTACGACTTTGATGAATCTGTTGGGGGGTATTTTGTTTTAAAGGCGTCTTTAAAGTCTGTGCACAAAGTATATGGGGAAAAGATGCAATTTTCAGTTGGTGAGGCTGGGCATTATTAGTTGACCGATTTGGCCTTATCCAAAATTAAGTGTGCCAAGAGGGATGATCTTTAAGATCATGCAATAAAAATTACGACTTTGATGAATCTGTTGGGGGGTATTTTGTTTTAAAGGCGTCTTTAAAGTCTGTGCACAAGTATATGGGGAAAAGATGCAATTTTCAGTTGGTGAGGCTGGGCATTAATAGTTGACCGATTTGGCCTTATCCAAAATTAAGTGTGCCAAGAGGGATGATCTTTGAGATCATGCAATAAAAATTACGACTTTGATGAATCTGTTGGGGGGTATTTTGTTTTAAAGGCGTCTTTAAAGTCTGTGCACAAAGTATATGGGGAAAAGATGCAATTTTCAGTTGGTGAGGCTGGGCATTAATAGTTGACCGATTTGGCCTTATCCAAAATTAAGTGTGCCAAGAGGGATGATCTTTAAGATCATGCAATAAAAATTACGACTTTGATGAATCTGTTGGGGGGTATTTTGTTTTAAAGGCGTCTTTAAAGTCTGTGCACAAGAATATGGGGAAAAGATGCAATTTTCAGTTGGTGAGGCTGGGCATTAATAGTTGACCGATTTGGCCTTATCCAAAATTAAGTGTGCCAAGAGGGATGATCTTTGAGATCATGCAATAAAAATTACGACTTTGATGAATCTGTTGGGGGGTATTTTGTTTTAAAGGCGTCTTTAAAGTCTGTGCACAAAGTATATGGGGAAAAGATGCAATTTTCAGTTGGTGAGGCTGGGCATTAATAGTTGACCGATTTGGCCTTATCCAAAATTAAGTGTGCCAAGAGGGATGATCTTTAAGATCATGCAATAAAAATTACGACTTTGATGAATCTGTTGGGGGGTATTTTGTTTTAAAGGCGTCTTTAAAGTCTGTGCACAAGTATATGGGGAAAAGATGCCATTTTCAGTTGGTGAGGCTGGGCATTAATAGTTGACCGATTTGGCCTTTATATCCAAAATTAAGTGTGCCAAGAGGGATGATCTTTGAGATCATGCAATAAAAATTACGACTTTGATGAATCTGTTGGGGGTTATTTTGTTTTAAAGGCGTCTTTAAAGTCTGTGCACAAGTATATGGGGGACAGATGCAATTTTCAGTTGGTGAGGCTGGGCATTAATAGTTGACCGATTTGGCCTTATCCAAAATTAAGTGTGCCAAGAGGGATGATCTTTGAGATCATGCAATAAAAATTACGACTTTGATGAATCTGTTGGGGGGTATTTTGTTTTAAAGGCGTCTTTTAAGTCTGTGCACAAAGAATATGGGGAAAAGATGCAATTTTCAGTTGGTGAGGCTGGGCATTAATAGTTGACCGATTTGGCCTTATCCAAAATTAAGTGTGCCAAGAGGGATGATCTTTAAGATCATGCAATAAAAATTACGACTTTGATGAATCTGTTGGGGGGTATTTTGTTTTAAAGGCGTCTTTAAAGTCTGTGCACAAGTATATGGGGAAAAGATGCAATTTTCAGTTGGTGAGGCTGGGCATTAATAGTTGACCGATTTGGCCTTATCCAAAATGAAGTGTGCCAAGAGGGATGATCTTTGAGATCATGCAATACAAATTACGACTTTGATGAATCTGTTGGGGGGTATTTTGTTTTAAAGGCGTCTTTAAAGTTTTAAAGTCTGTGCACAAAGTATATGGGGAAAAGATGCAATTTTCAGTTGGTGAGGCTGGGCATTAATAGTTGACCGATTTGGCCTTATCCAAAATTAAGTGTGCCAAGAGGGATGATCTTTGAGATCATGCAATAAAAATTACGACTTTGATGAATCTGTTGGGGGGTATTTTGTTTTAAAGGCGTCTTTAAAGTCTGTGCACAAGTATATGGGGAAAAGATGCAATTTTCAGTTGGTGAGGCTGGGCATTAATAGTTGACCGATTTGGCCTTATCCAAAATTAAGTGTGCCAAGAGGGATGATCTTTGAGATCATGCAATAAAAATTACGACTTTGATGAATCTGTTGGGGGGTATTTTGTTTTAAAGGCGTCTTTAAAGTCTGTGCACAAAGTATATGGGGAAAAGATGCAATTTTCAGTTGGTGAGGCTGGGCATTATTAGTTGACCGATTTGGCCTTATCCAAAATTAAGTGTGCCAAGAGGGATGATCTTTAAGATCATGCAATAAAAATTACGACTTTGATGAATCTGTTGGGGGGTATTTTGTTTTAAAGGCGTCTTTAAAGTCTGTGCACAAGTATATGGGGAAAAGATGCAATTTTCAGTTGGTGAGGCTGGGCATTAATAGTTGACCGATTTGGCCTTATCCAAAATTAAGTGTGCCAAGAGGGATGATCTTTGAGATCATGCAATAAAAATTACGACTTTGATGAATCTGTTGGGGGGTATTTTGTTTTAAAGGCGTCTTTAAAGTCTGTGCACAAGTATATGGGGAACAGATGCAATTTTCAGTTGGTGAGGCTGGGCATTAATAGTTGACCGATTTGGCCTTATCCAAAATTAAGTGTGCCAAGAGGGATGATCTTTGAGATCATGCAATAAAAATTACGACTTTGATGAATCTGTTGGGGGGTATTTTGTTTTAAAGGCGTCTTTTAAGTCTGTGCACAAGTATATGGGGAAAAGATGCAATTTTCAGTTGGTGAGGCTGGGCATTAATAGTTGACCGATTTGGCCTTATCCAAAATTAAGTGTGCCAAGAGGGATGATCTTTAAGATCATGCAATAAAAATTACGACTTTGATGAATCTGTTGGGGGGTATTTTGTTTTAAAGGCGTCTTTAAAGTCTGTGCACAAAGTATATGGGGAAAAGATGCAATTTTCAGTTGGTGAGGCTGGGCATTAATAGTTGACCGATTTGGCCTTATCCAAAATTAAGTGTGCCAAGAGGGATGATCTTTGAGATCATGCAATACAAATTACGACTTTGATGAATCTGTTGGGGGTATTTTGTTTTAAAGGCGTCTTTAAAGTCTGTGCACAAGTATATGGGGAAAAGATGCAATTTTCAGTTGGTGAGGCTGGGCATTAATAGTTGACCGATTTGGCCTTATCCAAAATTAAGTGTGCCAAGAGGGATGATCTTTGAGATCATGCAATAAAAATTACGACTTTGATGAATCTGTTGGGGGGGTATTTTGTTTTAAAGGCGTCTTTAAAGTCTGTGCACAAGTATATGGGGAAAAGATGCAATTTTCAGTTGGTGAGGCTGGGCATTAATAGTTGACCGATTTGGCCTTATCCAAAATTAAGTGTGCCAAGAGGGATGATCTTTAAGATCATGCAATAAAAATTACGACTTTGATGAATCTGTTGGGGGTATTTTGTTTTAAAGGCGTCTTTAAAGCTTTAAAGTCTGTGCACAAAGTATATGGGGAAAAGATGCAATTTTCAGTTGGTGAGGCTGGGCATTAATAGTTGACCGATTTGGCCTTATCCAAAATTAAGTGTGCCAAGAGGGATGATCTTTAAGATCATGCAATAAAAATTACGACTTTGATGAATCTGTTGGGGGGTATTTTGTTTTAAAGGCGTCTTTAAAGTCTGTGCACAAGTATATGGGGAAAAGATGCAATTTTCAGTTGGTGAGGCTGGGCATTAATAGTTGACCGATTTGGCCTTATCCAAAATTAAGTGTGCCAAGAGGGATGATCTTTGAGATCATGCAATAAAAATTACGACTTTGATGAATCTGTTGGGGGGTATTTTGTTTTAAAGGCGTCTTTAAAGTCTGTGCACAAAGTATATGGGGAAAAGATGCAATTTTCAGTTGGTGAGGCTGGGCATTATTAGTTGACCGATTTGGCCTTATCCAAAATTAAGTGTGCCAAGAGGGATGATCTTTAAGATCATGCAATAAAAATTACGACTTTGATGAATCTGTTGGGGGGTATTTTGTTTTAAAGGCGTCTTTAAAGTCTGTGCACAAGTATATGGGGAAAAGATGCCATTTTCAGTTGGTGAGGCTGGGCATTAATAGTTGACCGATTTGGCCTTATCCAAAATTAAGTGTGCCAAGAGGGATGATCTTTGAGATCATGCAATAAAAATTACGACTTTGATGAATCTGTTGGGGGGTATTTTGTTTTAAAGGCGTCTTTAAAGTCTGTGCACAAAGTATATGGGGAAAAGATGCAATTTTCAGTTGGTGAGGCTGGGCATTAATAGTTGACCGGTTTGGGCTTATCCAAAATTAAGTGTGCCAAGAGGGATGATCTTTGAGATCATGCAATACAAATTACGACTTTGATGAATCTGTTGGGGGGTATTTTGTTTTAAAGGCGTCTTTAAAGTTTTAAAGTCTGTGCACAAAGTATATGGGGAAAAGATGCAATTTTCAGTTGGTGAGGCTGGGCATTAATAGTTGACCGATTTGGCCTTATCCAAAATTAAGTGTGCCAAGAGGGATGATCTTTGAGATCATGCAATAAAAATTACGACTTTGATGAATCTGTTGGGGGGTATTTTGTTTTAAAGGCGTCTTTAAAGTCTGTGCACAAGTATATGGGGAAAAGATGCAATTTTCAGTTGGTGAGGCTGGGCATTAATAGTTGACCGATTTGGCCTTATCCAAAATTAAGTGTGCCAAGAGGGATGATCTTTGAGATCATGCAATACAAATTACGACTTTGATGAATCTGTTGGGGGGTATTTTGTTTTAAAGGCGTCTTTAAAGTCTGTGCACAAAGTATATGGGGAAAAGATGCAATTTTCAGTTGGTGAGGCTGGGCATTATTAGTTGACCGATTTGGCCTTATCCAAAATTAAGTGTGCCAAGAGGGATGATCTTTAAGATCATGCAATAAAAATTACGACTTTGATGAATCTGTTGGGGGGTATTTTGTTTTAAAGGCGTCTTTAAAGTCTGTGCACAAGTATATGGGGAAAAGATGCAATTTTCAGTTGGTGAGGCTGGGCATTAATAGTTGACCGATTTGGCCTTATCCAAAATTAAGTGTGCCAAGAGGGATGATCTTTGAGATCATGCAATAAAAATTACGACTTTGATGAATCTGTTGGGGGGTATTTTGTTTTAAAGGCGTCTTTAAAGTCTGTGCACAAAGTATATGGGGAAAAGATGCAATTTTCAGTTGGTGAGGCTGGGCATTAATAGTTGACCGATTTGGCCTTATCCAAAATTAAGTGTGCCAAGAGGGATGATCTTTAAGATCATGCAATAAAAATTACGACTTTGATGAATCTGTTGGGGGGTATTTTGTTTTAAAGGCGTCTTTAAAGTCTGTGCACAAGAATATGGGGAAAAGATGCAATTTTCAGTTGGTGAGGCTGGGCATTAATAGTTGACCGATTTGGCCTTATCCAAAATTAAGTGTGCCAAGAGGGATGATCTTTGAGATCATGCAATAAAAATTACGACTTTGATGAATCTGTTGGGGGGTATTTTGTTTTAAAGGCGTCTTTAAAGTCTGTGCACAAAGTATATGGGGAAAAGATGCAATTTTCAGTTGGTGAGGCTGGGCATTAATAGTTGACCGATTTGGCCTTATCCAAAATTAAGTGTGCCAAGAGGGATGATCTTTAAGATCATGCAATAAAAATTACGACTTTGATGAATCTGTTGGGGGGTATTTTGTTTTAAAGGCGTCTTTAAAGTCTGTGCACAAGTATATGGGGAAAAGATGCCATTTTCAGTTGGTGAGGCTGGGCATTAATAGTTGACCGATTTGGCCTTTATATCCAAAATTAAGTGTGCCAAGAGGGATGATCTTTGAGATCATGCAATAAAAATTACGACTTTGATGAATCTGTTGGGGGTTATTTTGTTTTAAAGGCGTCTTTAAAGTCTGTGCACAAGTATATGGGGGACAGATGCAATTTTCAGTTGGTGAGGCTGGGCATTAATAGTTGACCGATTTGGCCTTATCCAAAATTAAGTGTGCCAAGAGGGATGATCTTTGAGATCATGCAATAAAAATTACGACTTTGATGAATCTGTTGGGGGGTATTTTGTTTTAAAGGCGTCTTTTAAGTCTGTGCACAAAGAATATGGGGAAAAGATGCAATTTTCAGTTGGTGAGGCTGGGCATTAATAGTTGACCGATTTGGCCTTATCCAAAATTAAGTGTGCCAAGAGGGATGATCTTTAAGATCATGCAATAAAAATTACGACTTTGATGAATCTGTTGGGGGGTATTTTGTTTTAAAGGCGTCTTTAAAGTCTGTGCACAAGTATATGGGGAAAAGATGCAATTTTCAGTTGGTGAGGCTGGGCATTAATAGTTGACCGATTTGGCCTTATCCAAAATGAAGTGTGCCAAGAGGGATGATCTTTGAGATCATGCAATAAAAATTACGACTTTGATGAATCTGTTGGGGGGTATTTTGTTTTAAAGGCGTCTTTAAAGTCTGTGCACAAAGTATATGGGGAAAAGATGCAATTTTCAGTTGGTGAGGCTGGGCATTATTAGTTGACCGATTTGGCCTTATCCAAAATTAAGTGTGCCAAGAGGGATGATCTTTAAGATCATGCAATAAAAATTACGACTTTGATGAATCTGTTGGGGGGTATTTTGTTTTAAAGGCGTCTTTAAAGTCTGTGCACAAGTATATGGGGAAAAGATGCAATTTTCAGTTGGTGAGGCTGGGCATTAATAGTTGACCGATTTGGCCTTATCCAAAATTAAGTGTGCCAAGAGGGATGATCTTTGAGATCATGCAATAAAAATTACGACTTTGATGAATCTGTTGGGGGGTATTTTGTTTTAAAGGCGTCTTTAAAGTCTGTGCACAAAGTATATAGGGAAAAGATGCAATTTTCAGTTGGTGAGGCTGGGCATTAATAGTTGACCGATTTGGCCTTATCCAAAATTAAGTGTGCCAAGAGGGATGATCTTTGAGATCATGCAATACAAATTACGACTTTGATGAATCTGTTGGGGGGTATTTTGTTTTAAAGGCGTCTTTAAAGTTTTAAAGTCTGTGCACAAAGTATATGGGGAAAAGATGCAATTTTCAGTTGGTGAGGCTGGGCATTAATAGTTGACCGATTTGGCCTTATCCAAAATTAAGTGTGCCAAGAGGGATGATCTTTGAGATCATGCAATAAAAATTACGACTTTGATGAATCTGTTGGGGGGTATTTTGTTTTAAAGGCGTCTTTAAAGTCTGTGCACAAGTATATGGGGAAAAGATGCAATTTTCAGTTGGTGAGGCTGGGCATTAATAGTTGACCGATTTGGCCTTATCCAAAATTAAGTGTGCCAAGAGGGATGATCTTTGAGATCATGCAATAAAAATTACGACTTTGATGAATCTGTTGGGGGGTATTTTGTTTTAAAGGCGTCTTTAAAGTCTGTGCACAAAGTATATGGGGAAAAGATGCAATTTTCAGTTGGTGAGGCTGGGCATTATTAGTTGACCGATTTGGCCTTATCCAAAATTAAGTGTGCCAAGAGGGATGATCTTTAAGATCATGCAATAAAAATTACGACTTTGATGAATCTGTTGGGGGGTATTTTGTTTTAAAGGCGTCTTTAAAGTCTGTGCACAAGTATATGGGGAAAAGATGCAATTTTCAGTTGGTGAGGCTGGGCATTAATAGTTGACCGATTTGGCCTTATCCAAAATTAAGTGTGCCAAGAGGGATGATCTTTGAGATCATGCAATAAAAATTACGACTTTGATGAATCTGTTGGGGGGTATTTTGTTTTAAAGGCGTCTTTAAAGTCTGTGCACAAGTATATGGGGAACAGATGCAATTTTCAGTTGGTGAGGCTGGGCATTAATAGTTGACCGATTTGGCCTTATCCAAAATTAAGTGTGCCAAGAGGGATGATCTTTGAGATCATGCAATAAAAATTACGACTTTGATGAATCTGTTGGGGGGTATTTTGTTTTAAAGGCGTCTTTTAAGTCTGTGCACAAGTATATGGGGAAAAGATGCAATTTTCAGTTGGTGAGGCTGGGCATTAATAGTTGACCGATTTGGCCTTATCCAAAATTAAGTGTGCCAAGAGGGATGATCTTTAAGATCATGCAATAAAAATTACGACTTTGATGAATCTGTTGGGGGGTATTTTGTTTTAAAGGCGTCTTTAAAGTCTGTGCACAAAGTATATGGGGAAAAGATGCAATTTTCAGTTGGTGAGGCTGGGCATTAATAGTTGACCGATTTGGCCTTATCCAAAATTAAGTGTGCCAAGAGGGATGATCTTTGAGATCATGCAATACAAATTACGACTTTGATGAATCTGTTGGGGGTATTTTGTTTTAAAGGCGTCTTTAAAGTCTGTGCACAAGTATATGGGGAAAAGATGCAATTTTCAGTTGGTGAGGCTGGGCATTAATAGTTGACCGATTTGGCCTTATCCAAAATTAAGTGTGCCAAGAGGGATGATCTTTGAGATCATGCAATAAAAATTACGACTTTGATGAATCTGTTGGGGGGGTATTTTGTTTTAAAGGCGTCTTTAAAGTCTGTGCACAAGTATATGGGGAAAAGATGCAATTTTCAGTTGGTGAGGCTGGGCATTAATAGTTGACCGATTTGGCCTTATCCAAAATTAAGTGTGCCAAGAGGGATGATCTTTAAGATCATGCAATAAAAATTACGACTTTGATGAATCTGTTGGGGGTATTTTGTTTTAAAGGCGTCTTTAAAGCTTTAAAGTCTGTGCACAAAGTATATGGGGAAAAGATGCAATTTTCAGTTGGTGAGGCTGGGCATTAATAGTTGACCGATTTGGCCTTATCCAAAATTAAGTGTGCCAAGAGGGATGATCTTTAAGATCATGCAATAAAAATTACGACTTTGATGAATCTGTTGGGGGGTATTTTGTTTTAAAGGCGTCTTTAAAGTCTGTGCACAAGTATATGGGGAAAAGATGCAATTTTCAGTTGGTGAGGCTGGGCATTAATAGTTGACCGATTTGGCCTTATCCAAAATTAAGTGTGCCAAGAGGGATGATCTTTGAGATCATGCAATAAAAATTACGACTTTGATGAATCTGTTGGGGGGTATTTTGTTTTAAAGGCGTCTTTAAAGTCTGTGCACAAGTATATAGGGAACAGATGCAATTTTCAGTTGGTGAGGCTGGGCATTAATAGTTGACCGATTTGGCCTTATCCAAAATTAAGTGTGCCAAGAGGGATGATCTTTGAGATCATGCAATAAAAATTACGACTTTGATGAATCTGTTGGGGGGTATTTTGTTTTAAAGGCGTCTTTTAAGTCTGTGCACAAAGAATATGGGGAAAAGATGCAATTTTCAGTTGGTGAGGCTGGGCATTAATAGTTGACCGATTTGGCCTTATCCAAAATTAAGTGTGCCAAGAGGGATGATCTTTGAGATCATGCAATAAAAATTACGACTTTGATGAATCTGTTGGGGGGTATTTTGTTTTAAAGGCGTCTTTAAAGTCTGTGCACAAGTATATAGGGAACAGATGCAATTTTCAGTTGGTGAGGCTGGGCATTAATAGTTGACCGATTTGGCCTTATCCAAAATTAAGTGTGCCAAGAGGGATGATCTTTGAGATCATGCAATAAAAATTACGACTTTGATGAATCTGTTGGGGGGTATTTTGTTTTAAAGGCGTCTTTTAAGTCTGTGCACAAAGAATATGGGGAAAAGATGCAATTTTCAGTTGGTGAGGCTGGGCATTAATAGTTGACCGATTTGGCCTTATCCAAAATTAAGTGTGCCAAGAGGGATGATCTTTAAGATCATGCAATAAAAATTACGACTTTGATGAATCTGTTGGGGGGTATTTTGTTTTAAAGGCGTCTTTAAAGTCTGTGCACAAAGTATATGGGGAAAAGATGCAATTTTCAGTTGGTGAGGCTGGGCATTAATAGTTGACCGATTTGGCCTTATCCAAAATTAAGTGTGCCAAGAGGGATGATCTTTAAGATCATGCAATAAAAATTACGACTTTGATGAATCTGTTGGGGGGTATTTTGTTTTAAAGGCGTCTTTAAAGTCTGTGCACAAGTATATGGGGAAAAGATGCAATTTTCAGTTGGTGAGGCTGGGCATTAATAGTTGACCGATTTGGCCTTATCCAAAATTAAGTGTGCCAAGAGGGATGATCTTTGAGATCATGCAATAAAAATTACGACTTTGATGAATCTGTTGGGGGGTATTTTGTTTTAAAGGCGTCTTTAAAGTCTGTGCACAAGTATATAGGGAACAGATGCAATTTTCAGTTGGTGAGGCTGGGCATTAATAGTTGACCGATTTGGCCTTATCCAAAATTAAGTGTGCCAAGAGGGATGATCTTTGAGATCATGCAATAAAAATTACGACTTTGATGAATCTGTTGGGGGGTATTTTGTTTTAAAGGCGTCTTTTAAGTCTGTGCACAAAGAATATGGGGAAAAGATGCAATTTTCAGTTGGTGAGGCTGGGCATTAATAGTTGACCGATTTGGCCTTATCCAAAATTAAGTGTGCCAAGAGGGATGATCTTTAAGATCATGCAATAAAAATTACGACTTTGATGAATCTGTTGGGGGGTATTTTGTTTTAAAGGCGTCTTTAAAGTCTGTGCACAAAGTATATGGGGAAAAGATGCAATTTTCAGTTGGTGAGGCTGGGCATTAATAGTTGACCGATTTGGCCTTATCCAAAATTAAGTGTGCCAAGAGGGATGATCTTTAAGATCATGCAATAAAAATTACGACTTTGATGAATCTGTTGGGGGGTATTTTGTTTTAAAGGCGTCTTTAAAGTCTGTGCACAAGTATATGGGGAAAAGATGCCATTTTCAGTTGGTGAGGCTGGGCATTAATAGTTGACCGATTTGGCCTTATCCAAAATTAAGTGTGCCAAGAGGGATGATCTTTGAGATCATGCAATACAAATTACGACTTTGATGAATCTGTTGGGGGTATTTTGTTTTAAAGGCGTCTTTAAAGTCTGTGCACAAGTATATGGGGAAAAGATGCAATTTTCAGTTGGTGAGGCTGGGCATTAATAGTTGACCGATTTGGCCTTATCCAAAATTAAGTGTGCCAAGAGGGATGATCTTTGAGATCATGCAATAAAAATTACGACTTTGATGAATCTGTTGGGGGGGTATTTTGTTTTAAAGGCGTCTTTAAAGTCTGTGCACAAGTATATGGGGAAAAGATGCAATTTTCAGTTGGTGAGGCTGGGCATTAATAGTTGACCGATTTGGCCTTATCCAAAATTAAGTGTGCCAAGAGGGATGATCTTTAAGATCATGCAATAAAAATTACGACTTTGATGAATCTGTTGGGGGGTATTTTGTTTTAAAGGCGTCTTTAAAGTCTGTGCACAAAGTATATGGGGAAAAGATGCAATTTTCAGTTGGTGAGGCTGGGCATTATTAGTTGACCGATTTGGCCTTATCCAAAATTAAGTGTGCCAAGAGGGATGATCTTTAAGATCATGCAATAAAAATTACGACTTTGATGAATCTGTTGGGGGGTATTTTGTTTTAAAGGCGTCTTTAAAGTCTGTGCACAAAGTATATGGGGAAAAGATGCAATTTTCAGTTGGTGAGGCTGGGCATTAATAGTTGACCGATTTGGCCTTATCCAAAATTAAGTGTGCCAAGAGGGATGATCTTTGAGATCATGCAATACAAATTACGACTTTGATGAATCTGTTGGGGGGTATTTTGTTTTAAAGGCGTCTTTAAAGTCTGTGCACAAAGTATATGGGGAAAAGATGCAATTTTCAGTTGGTGAGGCTGGGCATTATTAGTTGACCGATTTGGCCTTATCCAAAATTAAGTGTGCCAAGAGGGCTGATCTTTAAGATCATGCAATAAAAATTACGACTTTGATGAATCTGTTGGGGGGTATTTTGTTTTAAAGGCGTCTTTAAAGTCTGTGCACAAGTATATGGGGAAAAGATGCAATTTTCAGTTGGTGAGGCTGGGCATTAATAGTTGACCGATTTGGCCTTATCCAAAATTAAGTGTGCCAAGAGGGATGATCTTTGAGATCATGCAATAAAAATTACGACTTTGATGAATCTGTTGGGGGGTATTTTGTTTTAAAGGCGTCTTTAAAGTCTGTGCACAAGTATATAGGGAACAGATGCAATTTTCAGTTGGTGAGGCTGGGCATTAATAGTTGACCGATTTGGCCTTATCCAAAATTAAGTGTGCCAAGAGGGATGATCTTTGAGATCATGCAATAAAAATTACGACTTTAATGAATCTGTTGGGGGGTATTTTGTTTTAAAGGCGTCTTTTAAGTCTGTGCACAAAGAATATGGGGAAAAGATGCAATTTTCAGTTGGTGAGGCTGGGCATTAATAGTTGACCGATTTGGCCTTATCCAAAATTAAGTGTGCCAAGAGGGATGATCTTTAAGATCATGCAATAAAAATTACGACTTTGATGAATCTGTTGGGGGGTATTTTGTTTTAAAGGCGTCTTTAAAGTCTGTGCACAAAGTATATGGGGAAAAGATGCAATTTTCAGTTGGTGAGGCTGGGCATTAATAGTTGACCGATTTGGCCTTATCCAAAATTAAGTGTGCCAAGAGGGATGATCTTTAAGATCATGCAATAAAAATTACGACTTTGATGAATCTGTTGGGGGATATTTTGTTTTAAAGGCGTCTTTAAAGTCTGTGCACAAGTATATGGGGAAAAGATGCAATTTTCAGTTGGTGAGGCTGGGCATTAATAGTTGACCGATTTGGCCTTATCCAAAATTAAGTGTGCCAAGAGGGATGATCTTTGAGATCATGCAATAAAAATTACGACTTTGATGAATCTGTTGGGGGGTATTTTGTTTTAAAGGCGTCTTTAAAGTCTGTGCACAAGTATATAGGGAACAGATGCAATTTTCAGTTGGTGAGGCTGGGCATTAATAGTTGACCGATTTGGCCTTATCCAAAATTAAGTGTGCCAAGAGGGATGATCTTTGAGATCATGCAATAAAAATTACGACTTTGATGAATCTGTTGGGGGGTATTTTGTTTTAAAGGCGTCTTTTAAGTCTGTGCACAAAGAATATGGGGAAAAGATGCAATTTTCAGTTGGTGAGGCTGGGCATTAATAGTTGACCGATTTGGCCTTATCCAAAATTAAGTGTGCCAAGAGGGATGATCTTTAAGATCATGCAATAAAAATTACGACTTTGATGAATCTGTTGGGGGGTATTTTGTTTTAAAGGCGTCTTTAAAGTCTGTGCACAAAGTATATGGGGAAAAGATGCAATTTTCAGTTGGTGAGGCTGGGCATTAATAGTTGACCGATTTGGCCTTATCCAAAATTAAGTGTGCCAAGAGGGATGATCTTTAAGATCATGCAATAAAAATTACGACTTTGATGAATCTGTTGGGGGGTATTTTGTTTTAAAGGCGTCTTTAAAGTCTGTGCACAAGTATATGGGGAAAAGATGCCATTTTCAGTTGGTGAGGCTGGGCATTAATAGTTGACCGATTTGGCCTTATCCAAAATTAAGTGTGCCAAGAGGGATGATCTTTGAGATCATGCAATACAAATTACGACTTTGATGAATCTGTTGGGGGTATTTTGTTTTAAAGGCGTCTTTAAAGCTTTAAAGTCTGTGCACAAAGTATATGGGGAAAAGATGCAATTTTCAGTTGGTGAGGCTGGGCATTAATAGTTGACCGATTTGGCCTTATCCAAAATTAAGTGTGCCAAGAGGGATGATCTTTAAGATCATGCAATAAAAATTACGACTTTGATGAATCTGTTGGGGGGTATTTTGTTTTAAAGGCGTCTTTATAGTCTGTGCACAAGTATATGGGGAAAAGATGCAATTTTCAGTTGGTGAGGCTGGGCATTAATAGTTGACCGATTTGGCCTTATCCAAAATTAAGTGTGCCAAGAGGGATGATCTTTGAGATCATGCAATAAAAATTACGACTTTGATGAATCTGTTGGGGGGTATTTTGTTTTAAAGGCGTCTTTAAAGTCTGTGCACAAGTATATAGGGAACAGATGCAATTTTCAGTTGGTGAGGCTGGGCATTAATAGTTGACCGATTTGGCCTTATCCAAAATTAAGTGTGCCAAGAGGGATGATCTTTGAGATCATGCAATAAAAATTACGACTTTGATGAATCTGTTGGGGGGTATTTTGTTTTAAAGGCGTCTTTTAAGTCTGTGCACAAAGAATATGGGGAAAAGATGCAATTTTCAGTTGGTGAGGCTGGGCATTAATAGTTGACCGATTTGGCCTTATCCAAAATTAAGTGTGCCAAGAGGGATGATCTTTAAGATCATGCAATAAAAATTACGACTTTGATGAATCTGTTGGGGGGTATTTTGTTTTAAAGGCGTCTTTAAAGTCTGTGCACAAGTATATGGGGAAAAGATGCAATTTTCAGTTGGTGAGGCTGGGCATTAATAGTTGACCGATTTGGCCTTATCCAAAATTAAGTGTGCCAAGAGGGATGATCTTTGAGATCATGCAATAAAAATTACGACTTTGATGAATCTGTTGGGGGGGTATTTTGTTTTAAAGGCGTCTTTAAAGTCTGTGCACAAGTATATGGGGAAAAGATGCAATTTTCAGTTGGTGAGGCTGGGCATTAATAGTTGACCGATTTGGCCTTATCCAAAATTAAGTGTGCCAAGAGGGATGATCTTTAAGATCATGCAATAAAAATTACGACTTTGATGAATCTGTTGGGGGGTATTTTGTTTTAAAGGCGTCTTTAAAGTCTGTGCACAAAGTATATGGGGAAAAGATGCAATTTTCAGTTGGTGAGGCTGGGCATTAATAGTTGACCGATTTGGCCTTATCCAAAATTAAGTGTGCCAAGAGGGATGATCTTTAAGATCATGCAATAAAAATTACGACTTTGATGAATCTGTTGGGGGGTATTTTGTTTTAAAGGCGTCTTTAAAGTCTGTGCACAAGTATATGGGGAAAAGATGCCATTTTCAGTTGGTGAGGCTGGGCATTAATAGTTGACCGATTTGGCCTTATCCAAAATTAAGTGTGCCAAGAGGGATGATCTTTGAGATCATGCAATACAAATTACGACTTTGATGAATCTGTTGGGGGTATTTTGTTTTAAAGGCGTCTTTAAAGTCTGTGCACAAGTATATGGGGAAAAGATGCAATTTTCAGTTGGTGAGGCTGGGCATTAATAGTTGACCGATTTGGCCTTATCCAAAATTAAGTGTGCCAAGAGGGATGATCTTTGAGATCATGCAATAAAAATTACGACTTTGATGAATCTGTTGGGGGGGTATTTTGTTTTAAAGGCGTCTTTAAAGTCTGTGCACAAGTATATGGGGAAAAGATGCAATTTTCAGTTGGTGAGGCTGGGCATTAATAGTTGACCGATTTGGCCTTATCCAAAATTAAGTGTGCCAAGAGGGATGATCTTTAAGATCATGCAATAAAAATTACGACTTTGATGAATCTGTTGGGGGGTATTTTGTTTTAAAGGCGTCTTTAAAGTCTGTGCACAAAGTATATGGGGAAAAGATGCAATTTTCAGTTGGTGAGGCTGGGCATTATTAGTTGACCGATTTGGCCTTATCCAAAATTAAGTGTGCCAAGAGGGATGATCTTTAAGATCATGCAATAAAAATTACGACTTTGATGAATCTGTTGGGGGGTATTTTGTTTTAAAGGCGTCTTTAAAGTCTGTGCACAAAGTATATGGGGAAAAGATGCAATTTTCAGTTGGTGAGGCTGGGCATTAATAGTTGACCGATTTGGCCTTATCCAAAATTAAGTGTGCCAAGAGGGATGATCTTTGAGATCATGCAATACAAATTACGACTTTGATGAATCTGTTGGGGGGTATTTTGTTTTAAAGGCGTCTTTAAAGTCTGTGCACAAAGTATATGGGGAAAAGATGCAATTTTCAGTTGGTGAGGCTGGGCATTATTAGTTGACCGATTTGGCCTTATCCAAAATTAAGTGTGCCAAGAGGGATGATCTTTAAGATCATGCAATAAAAATTACGACTTTGATGAATCTGTTGGGGGGTATTTTGTTTTAAAGGCGTCTTTAAAGTCTGTGCACAAGTATATGGGGAAAAGATGCAATTTTCAGTTGGTGAGGCTGGGCATTAATAGTTGACCGATTTGGCCTTATCCAAAATTAAGTGTGCCAAGAGGGATGATCTTTGAGATCATGCAATAAAAATTACGACTTTGATGAATCTGTTGGGGGGTATTTTGTTTTAAAGGCATCTTTAAAGTCTGTGCACAAGTATATAGGGAACAGATGCAATTTTCAGTTGGTGAGGCTGGGCATAAATAGTTGACCGATTTGGCCTTATCCAAAATTAAGTGTGCCAAGAGGGATGATCTTTGAGATCATGCAATAAAAATTACGACTTTGATGAATCTGTTGGGGGGTATTTTGTTTTAAAGGCGTCTTTTAAGTCTGTGCACAAAGAATATGGGGAAAAGATGCAATTTTCAGTTGGTGAGGCTGGGCATTAATAGTTGACCGATTTGGCCTTATCCAAAATTAAGTGTGCCAAGAGGGATGATCTTTAAGATCATGCAATAAAAATTACGACTTTGATGAATCTGTTGGGGGGTATTTTGTTTTAAAGGCGTCTTTAAAGTCTGTGCACAAAGTATATGGGGAAAAGATGCAATTTTCAGTTGGTGAGGCTGGGCATTAATAGTTGACCGATTTGGCCTTATCCAAAATTAAGTGTGCCAAGAGGGATGATCTTTAAGATCATGCAATAAAAATTACGACTTTGATGAATCTGTTGGGGGGTATTTTGTTTTAAAGGCGTCTTTAAAGTCTGTGCACAAGTATATGGGGAAAAGATGCAATTTTCAGTTGGTGAGGCTGGGCATTAATAGTTGACCGATTTGGCCTTATCCAAAATTAAGTGTGCCAAGAGGGATGATCTTTGAGATCATGCAATAAAAATTACGACTTTGATGAATCTGTTGGGGGGTATTTTGTTTTAAAGGCGTCTTTTAAGTCTGTGCACAAAGAATATGGGGAAAAGATGCAATTTTCAGTTGGTGAGGCTGGGCATTAATAGTTGACCGATTTGGCCTTATCCAAAATTAAGTGTGCCAAGAGGGATGATCTTTAAGATCATGCAATAAAAATTACGACTTTGATGAATCTGTTGGGGGGTATTTTGTTTTAAAGGCGTCTTTAAAGTCTGTGCACAAGTATATGGGGAAAAGATGCAATTTTCAGTTGGTGAGGCTGGGCATTAATAGTTGACCGATTTGGCCTTATCCAAAATTAAGTGTGCCAAGAGGGATGATCTTTGAGATCATGCAATAAAAATTACGACTTTGATGAATCTGTTGGGGGGTATTTTGTTTTAAAGGCGTCTTTAAAGTCTGTGCACAAGTATATAGGGAACAGATGCAATTTTCAGTTGGTGAGGCTGGGCATTAATAGTTGACCGATTTGGCCTTATCCAAAATTAAGTGTGCCAAGAGGGATGATCTTTGAGATCATGCAATAAAAATTACGACTTTGATGAATCTGTTGGGGGGTATTTTGTTTTAAAGGCGTCTTTTAAGTCTGTGCACAAAGAATATGGGGAAAAGATGCAATTTTCAGTTGGTGAGGCTGGGCATTAATAGTTGACCGATTTGGCCTTATCCAAAATTAAGTGTGCCAAGAGGGATGATCTTTGAGATCATGCAATAAAAATTACGACTTTGATGAATCTGTTGGGGGGTATTTTGTTTTAAAGGCGTCTTTAAAGTCTGTGCACAAGTATATAGGGAACAGATGCAATTTTCAGTTGGTGAGGCTGGGCATTAATAGTTGACCGATTTGGCCTTATCCAAAATTAAGTGTGCCAAGAGGGATGATCTTTGAGATCATGCAATAAAAATTACGACTTTGATGAATCTGTTGGGGGGTATTTTGTTTTAAAGGCGTCTTTTAAGTCTGTGCACAAAGAATATGGGGAAAAGATGCAATTTTCAGTTGGTGAGGCTGGGCATTAATAGTTGACCGATTTGGCCTTATCCAAAATTAAGTGTGCCAAGAGGGATGATCTTTAAGATCATGCAATAAAAATTACGACTTTGATGAATCTGTTGGGGGGTATTTTGTTTTAAAGGCGTCTTTAAAGTCTGTGCACAAAGTATATGGGGAAAAGATGCAATTTTCAGTTGGTGAGGCTGGGCATTAATAGTTGACCGATTTGGCCTTATCCAAAATTAAGTGTGCCAAGAGGGATGATCTTTAAGATCATGCAATAAAAATTACGACTTTGATGAATCTGTTGGGGGGTATTTTGTTTTAAAGGCGTCTTTAAAGTCTGTGCACAAGTATATGGGGAAAAGATGCAATTTTCAGTTGGTGAGGCTGGGCATTAATAGTTGACCGATTTGGCCTTATCCAAAATTAAGTGTGCCAAGAGGGATGATCTTTGAGATCATGCAATACAAATTACGACTTTGATGAATCTGTTGGGGGGTATTTTGTTTTAAAGGCGTCTTTAAAGTCTGTGCACAAGTATATAGGGAACAGATGCAATTTTCAGTTGGTGAGGCTGGGCATTAATAGTTGACCGATTTGGCCTTATCCAAAATTAAGTGTGCCAAGAGGGATGATCTTTGAGATCATGCAATAAAAATTTACGACTTTGATGAATCTGTTGGGGGGTATTTTGTTTTAAAGGCGTCTTTAAAGTCTGTGCACAAGTATATGGGGAAAAGATGCAATTTTCAGTTGGTGAGGCTGGGCATTAATAGTTGACCGATTTGGCCTTATCCAAAATTAAGTGTGCCAAGAGGGATGATCTTTGAGATCATGCAATAAAAATTACGACTTTGATGAATCTGTTGGGGGGTATTTTGTTTTAAAGGCGTCTTTAAAGTCTGTGCACAAAGTATATGGGGAAAAGATGCAATTTTCAGTTGGTGAGGCTGGGCATTATTAGTTGACCGATTTGGCCTTATCCAAAATTAAGTGTGCCAAGAGGGATGATCTTTAAGATCATGCAATAAAAATTACGACTTTGATGAATCTGTTGGGGGGTATTTTGTTTTAAAGGCGTCTTTAAAGTCTGTGCACAAGTATATGGGGAAAAGATGCAATTTTCAGTTGGTGAGGCTGGGCATTAATAGTGGACCGATTTGGCCTTATCCAAAATTAAGTGTGCCAAGAGGGATGATCTTTAAGATCATGCAATAAAAATTACGACTTTGATGAATCTGTTGGGGGGTATTTTGTTTTAGAGGCGTCTTTAAAGTCTGTGCACAAGTATATGGGGAAAAGATGCAATTTTCAGTTGGTGAGGCTGGGCATTAACCCTAACAGCCCAAGGCTTTTTACTAGAATCCTTCCCTAACCACACAAACTCCAACACTGTGTAGTAAACCAATGGCACATTCTTTGTACTTGGACAAAATCAGGGCATCAAGTCCCATGCAAAGTGATGGTGCCAAGGCTCTACAGTACCCAATCACACAAAATTCAACACAAATGGGGTGTTTGATTTTGGCAGGTTAGGGATGGTTAGGGTTAATAGTTGACCGATTTGGCCTTATCCAAAATTAAGTGTGCCAAGAGGGATGATCTTTAAGATCATGCAATAAAAATTACGACTTTGATGAATCTGTTGGGGGGTATTTTGTTTTAAAGGCGTCTTTAAAGCTTTAAAGTCTGTGCACAAAGTATATGGGGAAAAGATGCAATTTTCAGTTGGTGAGGCTGGGCATTAATAGTTGACCGATTTGGCCTTATCCAAAATTAAGTGTGCCAAGAGGGATGATCTTTAAGATCATGCAATAAAAATTACGACTTTGATGAATCTGTTGGGGGGTATTTTGTTTTAAAGGCGTCTTTAAAGTCTGTGCACAAGTATATGGGGAAAAGATGCAATTTTCAGTTGGTGAGGCTGGGCATTAATAGTTGACCGATTTGGCCTTATCCAAAATTAAGTGTGCCAAGAGGGATGATCTTTGAGATCATGCAATAAAAATTACGACTTTGATGAATCTGTTGGGGGGTATTTTGTTTTAAAGGCGTCTTTAAAGCTTTAAAGTCTGTGCACAAAGTATATGGCAGGGCTTGAAATGAACGACGGCCACGATGGCCAGTGCCGTCGTTGCCTTCTTACTGGCCGCGGTGCCCCACACAAAATCTCCGTCTTCACGGCCAGTTTTGCCTTGCCCCAAATTTACCTTGGCCGTCGTGCCCTTTTTGCAAAAACACAGCCACTACAAGTACAATCCTTCATATCATTTGTTTTTTCGATGTCATGCCAGCCCTTTATAAAATCTCGCTGCACAACACGTTGACGATCGCGCGTACAGAATCACAGTTCATGCACGTCGCACACAAACTATTAATCTGGTCCAGTTTCGGAGTGTGCCGATACTTCAAGCATCAACACCCCCACCGCAAGATTAAATGTGTGTATTCGTACGTACACACAAAGCAGCAGGAGTATGTACATGTACGGCAACGTTTACGTGCAGTCAACTGACTTTCTTTTTCTCAGTACTTGCACGTGCGCGCCTCACAATACGCATCGATGTTCGTGTACGAGGAAACGCGCCCTGTAGGCGGTGCTATGAAGCATGCCTTCGGCGCGCTAGTAACTTCATGAACTTTGGTCACAACACGCGGTGTTCCGATTGTCAAAAGTTTCGATGAATAATTAGGCCCAAAAAATCGATAGAGAAAGAAGATTTCTGCACGTTAATTCACAGAACTTGATCTATTTTGTCTGTGTATGCATTTTCCGTGTTCATGAATTTATTTCGAGGTTGTACCGCTTGTACACCGCAGCGTGTTTCCCCGACATTTCCTGCCGCAACACGAGGTTTATCGCCCGCCACACAAAGTGCATCACGCACGCATTACCACCGTACGATAAACCATGGAGAAATTTATTTCTCCATGGATAAACGGACAGTGTTGGCCAGTTTCCCATCGTGGTTAGCGTTATGGTTATAAATTAGCGGTGTGCATAGTGATGTGTACGACCTAAATTCTCCATGATTTTTAAGAATTATCGACCGTAAATATTTTTGACATTAATTAGGGCAAGTTTTGATAATTTGTTTGGCAATTTTTTGTTATAGCTTTCGTAGCGTAAACGGAAATAGTTTAGGCTGGAATTCACATATAATTGAATACCCATGTGATCGGAAGCAGTATGTTTTTGGCCTCATAGTCTTATACGTTTTGAACGGAAAAACATCAACAGTGCCGTGCCCTTTCTGCAGATATAATTTGGCCTTGGTGCCCTACTTACTGGCCTTGGTGCCCTCCATAATTTTGCTTTATCCAAGGCCAAAGTCGCCTTGCCCTAAAAATTACCAAATTCAAGGCCTGATATGGGGAAAAGATGCAATTTTCAGTTGGTGAGGCTGGGCATTAATAGTTGACCGATTTGGCCTTATCCAAAATTAAGTGTGCAAAGAGGGATGATCTTTAAGATCATGCAATAAAAATTACGACTTTGATGAATCTGTTGGGGGGGTATTTTGTTTTAAAGGCGTCTTTAAAGTCTGTGCACAAGTATATGGGGAAAAGATGCAATTTTCAGTTGGTGAGGCTGGGCATTAATAGTTGACCGATTTGGCCTTATCCAAAATTAAGTGTGCCAAGAGGGATGATCTTTGAGATCATGCAATAAAAATTACGACTTTGATGAATCTGTTGGGGGGTATTTTGTTTTAAAGGCGTCTTTAAATTTCCGCCGGTTCTCTCTACACAAACTAGAAATAGTTGAACGTATTTGGTGAACACATTAACGTCCAAATCATCTTTTTGTTGAATTTCAATAACCTTTATCATATATATGTTAAAATCGTGTCTGATAAAAATTCGCATTTTAGGGTATATTTCTGGAAATTCGTTCAATGAATTCTTTAAAATGATTCGGCAAGCGCAAAAGCGAAGACTTTTTTACCTCCCTTTGATGCATGTGGTTTAGATTTTAGGAGTTCGAGGCTGGAAATCGGGCCCAGTTCGCGGCTAGCTTTGGACAGGTGACACACACTATTGCTGCTGCTTTGGCTACTGGTTTTAACAAAGTCAGTTATTAATGGTGGGACAGCAAACCAGTCTAGTAATCATTTCCGAACGTGGATGCGACTTTGGGTTCGGCGAGTCATGGCGGGTTTGTACACCGTGTGTTGTGTATTGGAATATCGAATAAGGAACTGGTTACTGGTTCAATATTGAATGTCGAATATCGAATAAGGAACCAACTTCACACCGCCCATTGAACCTGCTGTATGTCATGGCTGTGGACGATTTTCTTCCATAGTTTTGACCCTCAAGGCTCAATAGTCAATAACTTTCTAGTCACGAAATTTTTTCGCCCCAAGATTTCACATGCCTTCACTTGATATGGCCATGTACGCATAGGCTAGGTTCACTTCCTTGAAATGTAACCCAAAAAGTTAAATTTTACGGAAATTTCGCTTACCAAGACCACATCAATCGCCAATCCGCAGTTTCGCATCCGTTTTTGTCGACTGAGGGCGCCCCAATGCTCTTGACCAACCACAGCGCGGCTTTCATATCAACGCGTGAGTAAAAATACACACAAAATTGATGAATTGTTTTTGCAGGAAACAGTCATGAATATTTGTTTCAGATTTTTACGGCATACTAGCAGCCGCGTTACTGCGCCGCGAGGCATGAGTAAACGCGGCTGCTAGTCTTTTAGACGACTGTTTTCTGCAAAAACAATCCGTAAATTTTTTGTGTTTTTTGCCTCACGCGTTGATATGAAAGCCGCGCTGTGGTTGGTCAAGAGCATTGGGGCGCCCTCAGTCGACAAAAACGGATGCGAAACTGCGGATTGGCGATTGATGTGGTCTTGGTAAGCGAAATTTCCGTAAAATTTTACTTTTTGGGTTACATTTCAAGGAAGTGAACCTAGCCTATGTGTACATGGCCATATCAAGTGAAGGCATGTGAAATCTTGGGGCACAAAATTTCGTGACTAGAAAGTTATTGAGGGTCAAAACTATGGAAGAAAATCGTCCACAGCAGGTTAATGACTAATGTGTCTCTCTGTCATTCTGTAGTGTAAAAACTGTAAGGTTTGTGAAAACCTTACAGTTCTGGAAGTAAACATGTCGTACGTAGCACAGCCACTGATCTCTACTACTACACTGACTGGATAGCGGGTTGCGTGCGTGCGCTGAGGTCACTGACACTGACCGGACGCCATTTTGAAACTCGCATGACGACACACATGGCAACGCGCGTGCCGTGCTAGTCCGAGTAACTTGGACCCTTCATATCGCCTTTTTTAACATTTGGACATGATCTGGCGATAGTAGGGTCCAAGTCGAGAGGGAGCTTCTAGCTCAGGTTCTATACCTGATGAAAATGGCACAGAACAAAATGAATGACAGTATACAAATAATGAATGTTTATGAGTGCGATGGTAAGAATAATTTAATGAGGTGACACATTCCACACATATTAAAAACTTTGATTTCTTTTCGAAAATGTGGGTGGGTGGGTCAAGGAAATTTATTGAAAATCGAAATTTACTTTTTAATAAAAAACATAAAGGAAAATTAAGAGAAATGCTCTTTTCAATTCCCGCATTTCGATTTGTTTGTTTTTTTAACCCTTACCCGTATGGCCTATGCGTATTCTTAGACGTTGTGTCATCCGTTGTTCAACAGAGTGGATAGTCTATACTGTAAAAGACTGTTCTTATGACTTTTCGGCATTGGCAAAGCACTGCCGTATCGGGCTGCACATTATTGACCAGATATAAAAACATGAAGGAAGAAACATCATCAGAGTGGGGGAGACCCACAGCTGCATTATGCCGTCAGGAAACTGGGCATTTTATTATTTGTTTAATTGAATGGAAAATCAATATTTTAAGATCGAAAATTGGGGTGGGTGGGTGGGTCAAACAAATTTCGAAAAGAAATCGAGATTTTAAAACAATAGCCCCTTAGTAACTTCTCAGACGATAAAAAAAAGTTTTGAATGTCATTTATGGGGAATTTTCAAAATGAAAGCCAGGCTAAATGGGAAAACCAATACATGTACACTTATTTCACATTGATGACGCTCGCAAAAGTTGAAGTTTACATACACTTTAAAGCTTTGCTCACTGTACACACTTGTATCTTGATTATTATCATACAGTATTATCGTGTAGACCTGTATGAGCAATCTGAAGAGCAACTTCTGTGATTTGAATTTCAGGGCTGGGTTTCTTTAACGGGTACCCGGTTCTCGTACTACCTGTAAAATGCACAACCCTAGGATTTATGTTTGCTATAACCAGAATTTGTGTTTTTGCATTATTGGGAGTAGACTGTTTTACATTAAACTTTGGGACAACTATTTCAGTAACACAAAAATGTCCGAAAAAAAATGTCAATTTCGGTCTGAAAGCTTACTACATGTACATGTAATTGTCAAGTTCATACTAGTTCCAGTCTTGGTGTGAAATGTTTCTCTCTGAAATGTATCTGTACCTGAAAACATCTAAAAATAACTCCATATGAATGCGAACAAAATAACTGACAAAACCGAAGTCAAGAGTCACTAACAGTGTCCAGGCCTATGAGCCGGTTTTAAACGTAAAAAATGTAAGTTTCTAACCATTTTGTTCAACAATGATACTTCATATTTTGTGGAACCCTCTCTCACTACAGTTTGGACTTTTCACTTTCAAATTACCCAGTGTTATTTATATATATTTTTAATTTGAATTCTTTATATTTTATTTGTTCTATCCATTCTTTTTTCTAAGGGGGGGGGGGGGAGTGGCAAACCAGTTTATCTTGTAAATTGTATTAATTGTAATGTGCGGTATATAATAAGAATTAAAAAAAAAACATTCAGACAACTTATAACCCGATTCTCTGTTCTTCAATGCAGTTTTGTTACTTTACATGTACCATGCTTCTTGCTAATTAAATTGGAGTCTAGTAATTGACTGGATCACACAGTGGCACAGCGAAACTAGCCCCCCCACTCGCCCCCCCCCCCCCCCACTGTAACAACTAGCCCCCCCCCCCCCCCACTGTAACAACTAGCCCCCCCAATCGCCCCCCCCCCCACTCGCACCCCCCCCCCCACGCACCCCCCCCCACCCCCGTGACAACCAGCACCCCCCACTGCCCCCTCCCCCACTGTAACAACCAGCCCCCCCCCCCCGCCCCACTGGAGACAGCCCTGGCTACGCTGCTGGGATCACATGATCTACC